>VWYP01033538.1:105892-159523 GCA_013400435.1 Pycnonotus jocosus
GCGGCGGCCGGGCCCTCCCCGCGGGGGAGCGAGAGTGCCCCGCTGTCCCCGGCTGTGCCTCCGCCGTGTCTCCGCACGGGACGCCCGGGGGCGGGGGAGCCCCGCGGAGCTTTGCCCCCGGGCTGAGCTGCCGGGGATCGGTGTGCGCCGGCCGTGGCTGCGCGCTGGCCTTGCCCGGGTGTCAGCGTCATTCCTGGGGCACAGCGGACAGAGGGTGGGTGCGGGAGCCGGGGTGCTCCCAGCCAGCGGTAGTGGTGCTGCTCCATGCTGAGGACTCTCCTCAAAGGCTGGGTGTGAGCATCAGGGAGCAGATTGTACCCGAAAGATGCCTAGCCCCAGCGAGAGCCTTTTTTCAGGGTTTGCAAACGTTGTGTGGTTAATCGGCGCCGAGACTGGCCCATCACCCACCAGCTTGCAGGTCCCAGCACATGGAGAAAGCAATGGCCACGATGGCCAGCGCCACGCAGGATAGTGGCTGTCCTCTTGGCACATGACCTGTGCGTCTCCTGGCCTGGCTGTGACATTCCATGGCAAGATCAAGTGCCTGTTCACACCAAAGGGAGTTTTCTGTCTGGAAGTGGGTCAGAAGGGACTCCCTTCACGTCAGAACCAAACCACTAGGCTGAACCACTGGAGAAGACCCAGAGCATCTTCAGGAGAAGCTGCACCCTGACAGCCTGTAATAAAAACATAAGAACCATCTCAGCCCCATCTCCCCAGGAACCTGTGTCCAAAACCAACCAACACCCTGACACCCAACCAAGCAGGGGAGTGAGGGTTGGCAAAAAGTGTTGGTCGGACACAGCAGAGGTTTACTGCCTACTCTGAAACACATAGGTGGCATTGGCTACACTTTTTATCCCAAAACTGACCAAAGGTCTGGTCTTGTGCGGAAATATGTCTCCCATGCCTCCATACCTTCAGCCAAGCTCAGGGTTGTCTCTTTCCCTACCTTGCATTCTCCTTGGCCACATTGTGGTGCACAACCAAGCTTCTGCACTGGCTGTGGAGTAAGAAGGGAATCTATTAAAAAAGTGTCTCTGAGAGAGCGATAATTCACCATCACAGCACAGGCTCTTGGGACCTTCCAACCTCCTGGCTTGGCACATCAACTTTGTTGTATTTCAGCAGCCAGATCTTCTCAGGGGGTGGCCATTGGGGCTGCTCTCAGTGGTGTTCCTGGGGTTTACATCAGCTGCCACTGGATTGTCACCCTCTGCACAGAGAACAAGCTGTGTTATTGAGGCCAGGCTGGGGAGGACAGCAGGTGCTGCCCACAGCCTGGTACATCTCGACACAAGGGCAAGGGGAGAATAAGTGACTGTTTCATGAGGGCTGATGTGGTGGCAGAAGAGGAAAAATATGCTGATGAAGAAACATTTCAGCTATTTACAATAACACAGCTTCTGCAAGGGGACCTGAAATGGACACAAACACTTCTCAGCACTCATGAGGACTTGGAGGCTCTTTTGAGTCTTCTTTTGGGGCAGGGCAGGGCTCCTCCCTTCAAGCAATACCTGGGTTGGGAAAACCCATGATTTTTCCAGGCAAAGGCTGGTTTAGGAAAGGTTTGAGATCCATCCCTGCCTCAGTCCACCTGGGATCCTCAGCTCATTAGACTCCCCAAAGACCTTCCTCCAAACCAAAGCACTGGGGTGCAGGAATGCAGGGGCTGAACAGCACTGATGTCCCGAGCCCTGTGAGTCCCCATTTCCCTGGCTACATCTGTGGTGGAGCATGGAGCATGCAGCCAGGCACCCCTTCCAGACCCTGCCTTGCCATGAGCATCCTGCGAGACCATGGGTGCTCTCTCATGCCTGCTGGGTGTGAGACCTGAGGCTGGGCTCTTCTCAAGCTCTCTTAGCAAGGCACTGACTACTTCACTGGGGCAGGGACTGGCATGCACAGCCCCAGCCAAGCACCCGAGCCGTGGGGAGCTGGGCTCACTCTCACCACCTCCAGTCAAAGGAACAATTGAGTGTCTGCTTCAGCATGGAACAACAATGAGGGCAGAGCAATGGGGAAATGTACAGTGTGAGGTGAAACCCCAGGCAGACAGACCTGAGATGTGAGCCTGAGTGTCCTCTGCCGCAGAGCACTCCCTCTGCTCCTTCCCGACCTGTGTTTGGGGTCTGCAGACAGATGTCTGAAACCCTTGCTTGCCCTCTGTTCCCCAACCCCTGTGTGGCTGGAAGCTGTCTCATTCCCCAGCATTCTTCTCAGCACCCACAGTCACTGGTGGTCTATTCTTGGGTCTTTCCCCTCACTTTATAAGACAAGTGGTTACCTCCTTGGTGTTTCCCTCTGCTTGTATGCTGTTCATCCAGACCACTGGGGTAACATATTATCAGTGTAATTTGATTTCACCTTCATAATGAAGGGGATCTCCTTAAATACTAAATTCTCCTTAAATTCTCCCAACTCCTGCCCAGAGGCAGAATTCAGCCTAAATCCAGAGGTCTGTGTGTCCTGTTGTTAAAACAACTGAAGTGCTAACACTTTTCCACAGTTGTCTTCACTATTGAAGCGCTTTTTGGGGGTTCAGTTCAAAAATCGCTTGCTCCAGCTCAAGTTTTTCAGTTTCTAGTTATTTTTGCATCCACAAGTCTTTGGCTGTTGGTGAAGAAGCTGTTGTTTAGCCCTGGAATTGCTCCAAATCTTTCCACTGGGTGTATTAGTTATCCTGAACTCCGAACCATAGCTGGGGTATTTTTAGCTCTGCACAGCAGTCATCAAACAAACGCTGCCACAAGGTCTGCAGGACTCCCTGAGGTCCCTTGCAGCCCAGCTCCTTCTGAAGCTCCAGGCTCAGTTGTGCAGAGATGACCATGAAATCCCACCTGGGCAGCCATCCAGGACTGTGACCAAATGCTTTGTACCATCCCCATGAGATCCACATCCAGGCTGTGGCTGAGCACATGGACAGGCACAGCTCATGCTTTCTTACAGGAGAGCAGGGAGCTCTGCCTGCTTGTGATGGTGCCCTCGTGGAGAAGCAGAGGTGCTTGCCTCTCCTCACTCCCACCATGGAATACTTCCTGCTGCAGAAATGCACCAAAAAGCTGGTAGGAACAAAAGCAGAGTAGCCCCTTGCTCCAGACTCAGCTGCTGCCTGCTCTGTGGATGTGATGCTACATTGTCTCCTGGCCCGGCTGATCCTCCAAGCAGCATCACATTCACACTCGACCCTTTTGGAGGCTCTGGAAGCAGCATCCCCTTTTTCATAAAAGAAGGAATCAGTCTGTCTGGCCTCCCCTTGGCTCCCTGGTGGTTCCTCCCATCCTGCATGCTTTGCCAAGCCCTTGCTGGTCTGGGTTTAATTAAGCAGCGGCTCTGCTCCAGGGATGGAAATTAGAGGTGGATGTTACAGCAGAGCAAAGTGCAGGAACACGGTGGCAAGAGCTTCTGGATCCCTCCTCGCCCATGTTTCTGCAATGGTACAGCCAAAGTCTGGGTTAGAAAATGCACCATGCCACAGCTGGTGGATTTGTTTCTGGAGCAGGGCATACCTCCTGCACAGCCTACTTGTTTTTCCACCTAACTCCACATGTGAGTGGAAAATACCACTGGAATATGAAATATGAACCAGGACCTGCAGGATGACCCCACGTCAGTGGGCTAGCAGCCAGAGCCCAGTGGGACAGCCCAGTTCCCAGCAGACACTAAATCCCTGTGTCTCAGGAGCTGGGCTGAGGCATTGCCCGGGGTGTTTGTAAAATAACACTTTTTCAGGAGCACTCCTGGTGTTCATACCTTAGATCTCTGTTCTGCTGTTCCCCTGTCCCAACAGCTTTGCTCTGTGAGGTGCCCTAAATGTTGGCAGGAGGAGTGCAAGTCAGGCAGTCACCAGAAGCCAAAAGTTCAATGAGTTCTTCTTTGGGTCCACCAACAGTGAAAGTTAGGGAAGCAGATTGGTAAGGAGCTTGGAGTTAAATCAGCTGATGAAGGGTTTGAGAAGGGAACCTCTTTCTTTCCTCCCCACCTACTTCCCGTGTTGCCCACTGGTCTCATCATGGCATCCTTCCTTCTGCCCTTGTGGCCATGACTGAGGTCCCATTCAGGTGGAAGCTCATCTGGAAATTGATGGAATATTGCTCTGGGCCATCTCAAGGCATGATGACAAATGTAGTTTGTAATGGGGTAAGGTCAAATATCCATGTGTTTCATCTGTTCCCCCATCCATCACTGGAGATGTTTTGAGAAGAACTTAAACTTGCTCTCTGCGAGATTTTACTTAAACAGCTTCATCTCCACAGAAGGAGGATTGTGAAGCTGCACCACCCTCTGTGGCTCAGCAGTGAAGGAGTGTTAAAACCATCTGATTTCAGACACCCAGATGTGTCTTCTGTGGATGAAGCTTGACACCAAAGAGATCTTCCAACCAGTAGCTTTGTGCAAGCAGCTCCTGCTCTCTGTATCACTCAAGAGCCATGTTGGGGTTTAGATTTGTTTGCTTTTTCTTTTTCTTCTTACTTATAGATTTTTTCCCCATATGTTGCTAAGGAACTAATTGCTGGATACTTATTGGCACTTTGGGCAGGACAAAGGGGGCCAGAGGAGAACTTGGCTACACCTTTTGTCTCCCTGGGGGAGTGGGGAGGCAACGTGAGTGCTTTTGGGGCAGATAAAAGACAAAGCGGGAGGCAGCTTGGCGCTGCTTGGCTTTTGGCTCTCTGGACACCCTCAGAGAGGACAGACAGGCTGTTTCGGTGGAAAGAACTCCAGTCCCGGGAAAATTTTCCATCGTTTGCTCGCGTGCCTGGGAATTCTGAGCTCCTTGGCTCCTCCTGCCTGCCTGGGAGCGGAGCCGGGGCCCAGCCTGCCCCACCACCGCGGCTTTTCTTCGGCACTGCTCTTTTCTGCTCCAGTAAGACCTGCCCTCCTCCCTGCCCTGCCTGGATACTCCGCAGTTCCCAGCTGCCAGCCCGTCCCATTGCACTCTCTCCAGCTCTGTGCAGCGGCCACTGTGACCACCGAGCTGTCGGGACCAAACTGTCCTGGGTTTTGGGAGGCAAGGTTTTTTAGGATTCTTGGTACTACTGTTTAGTTGTTAACACTGTAGTTATCTTCTTTTGTTGTTTGGTTTGTTATACATACTAGTAAAGAGCTGTTATTTCTTGTTCCCATAACTTTGCCTAGAAAAAGCCCTCTTTAATTGCCTTTCTTGTCTAAATTATAACAACTTGGAGGGAGGGGATTTGAATTGTCCAGATACCTGTCTTCTAAACCAAGATAAGCCATTAAATCAGGGGCCCCTGATTATTTTCTCTGTGTGTGTGTGTGTCTGTCTTGTTGGCACTTGGAAAACATTTTGCATTCTCCTGTTAATTCTTTCCCAGAACTTTGTATTGTTCCAGCTGAGAACGGTTCCTGGCAGGAGGAAAGCAGGAACAGGTGAATGACTGGCAAAGGATGTGCTGGACAGGCTCAGACCCATTTAGGATGGCTTGATGTACCAGGGATGTGCACCGCAGCCTGTGCCAGAAGTTAACATTCCCTCTGCCACGGTGACAGGGAGCAGGATGCACTTGTGTCCTGTCTGTTGCTGGTCTCCATCCAGCACATACCACAGTTCCCCCAAACCTCACAAAACCACTTTGAGCTGTTTGGGGTTTTCCGTGCACTGGTGACCTGCAGAGCTGTAGGACCAGGTCTCTGTAGCCTCAGTATCAGCCTAAGGTTACTCAGAAAGGGCAGCTGGTGGACTGAGTGTGGCTGGATCTGTCCAGAGGTGAGCTGTGGTGCTGCAGTGGAAAACTATCCCTGTGCCAGGGCAGGCTTGTAGCAGGAAAAGCCAGCCTCAGGGCAAAGCAAGCTAATTTAGGAACACAATGGTTATGCTAATCAAAACACCTTCCAGAGGAGAAGGGAAGGAAATTACCTAATCCTTCACTGTGCAGCATGGTGTCCCTGTGCCCAGGCTGAAGGACCAGAGCTATGCACAGCTTGGAAGAAAGGGCATTTCCATCTGGGCAAGGAAAGACCCCTGGGACCTCTTCTCTCCAGACCCTCTCCATCCATATTGGATGGAGGAGAGTCCTCCTCTTCCCATCTCCAAACTGGCTTTAGGTCAAAAAAAAATCATGCTTCTCTTGAAAGTTTGGCTGGACACAAATTTTTGTGACTCAGGAGCTTAGCAAGAAACTTCATCAGAATTTGGAAAATCAGCTGAGAAGGGTTGAAGCACGGACGTGCAGGCTGTCTTGCTCCACTGCCAGCAGACTGGGATGGGGTAATCACTGGTTCTGTGGAGGGAACTCTTCCCATGCCCCATGGATGATCATAGCGGGGTTAATGCTCATTGCCTGACTCAACATCTGGAAACTGTAATCCGACTGAAAATGGCCCAGGAATGCTCTCCTAACAAGCCAGTAATAAGCACAACTCCCAGCTTTGAGAAATTCCAGGGCATGGTCCCAGATACAGAATTTAAGGTATTTTGGGGATGCCAGTGCTACAGAGCATGAGTAGCGGACAACAGTGCACTTTCAGCATTCAATAAAGAGCCACTAAGTGCCTCTGGCTTAAAAGAAACACACCTCAGCTGAGGACAAGCTTCCCTGGTTGAGGCTCTCCCACATTCCCAAGGCTCTCCTGCCTATTGCCCCCACACCTCTAAGTGAAACCTGTGCAATGCCTTTTCTCCCCTGGCTGAAGCCAGGAGCCAACAGGGAAAAAGTGTGAGCCACGTCCAGAGTCACATGTTTGGATGCACTTGGAGGGACTGCAAAATACAGGCACAAGAGTCATGAAGGGAAAGCCAAGAGCTGAAGGGGTTTTCTTCTGCTCCATGAAAAATTACACTCTATAAGTGGCATATTTTTTCTGGAGGAGCAGAACTCCTTCATAGAATATGGAATTTTCTTCTCCCTCCATCACTCCAAATTTTATATGGGTTAAAAAAAGAATTAACTTGCAATTTATTCTCTTTATCCTGTTTGAATGTTTCTCCAGCCCACAGACACCAAAGAGATACCCATGGAAGGTGGCACTGATCTGTGGGACAGCAGTGGAGGGGCGATGGAAAGCCATCCCTCTGGTCTGATGTGGGGGACAGAAACCTTCATTCTCTGAGCTCAACATCACCTAGGCTAACATAGCTCCTCATTCCTCTGCTCCTGTGCAGCAACAAAAAGCAGCCAAGCCCTCCACCTGCATTTTGTTAAACCTCTTTATTTCCATGTCACTTCAAACCCCCTCTGCTCCATGTGAATCTTAGAGTGAATTTCTCTTGCTGGGTACAGGCACCCAACACACACCCACTGTTGCAAAGAGGACTTTGCAAAGGGCCAACAGCCCCTCTCTCTCTCTGCAGAAGAAAAACTTACTTTAACTGTCCTGAGATCTGCCACATCAGCATTGAAATGTATCAAGCCTCTAAAAGAAACACACCTAGGCATGGTCACCCAGTGAAGCAGGAGAAAAAAAAGGAAAAGAAACAAAAGGAGAACATTTTTTAAAATTGTAATTTTTAAAGCAGTTTCTCTTCCAAAAAATGTAGCTGGAAACCTCAGGCTTGGGGTTAAATCTGTGTGTGAGGTGGCACTGAATAATGCCAAGGTAAATCTTAGCTCTGAATTAGTCTCCTTAGAGCAGAGTCATGTACCTGCACATTGCTGTCCAAGAACATACTGTGCTCTCTGGCTGCACACAACACTTTGTACTCAGAATCCTGTCTCTGAGCAGAAAAGGAATTTTTATATTAGCAAATTAAAAAAAAAAACCAAACCAAACAAAACAAACAAACCAACCAAAAACCAAACCAACTCCTCTCCAAGTACATATACAATTACACCCAGGTGCTAGGCTGACATTTTGGCCAGGTGAGGGGCTTGAACCTGTTGCTGAATGAGGGTCAAAGCAAGCCCCAAATCTTGTTGCAGCAGCACAACATGAAGGCGAAGGCTCAGGTTGGAGTGCGAAAACATGGTGTTTGGGACTTTTGGGAAGGCCTCCGAGTGTGCAGGGAGAAGCTGGAAGTTGTGGGAGGAATTCAAAGTCCAGTTTCAGGTTTGCCAGAGGTGTCCCTCTTGTCCCCCCACCATGGCACAACAGTCACTTTGATGCTCCAGGGTGGTTGCTTGTGCCATCCCTGTGCTTGGCTCATTTGCTCCTCATGTTTTAAGTTCCCTGGATACTTCTGCACCACCTCACACACCAGTGACTTTAGCCTGGCCTGACACCTTGCCACTCTCCCCTTGTTTTTCAGGTGTGCTGAAACAAAACCTGCCCTGGAGGGGAAGGCACATCCCTAGCCATTCACACTTGGGCTCTGCTTTCCCAGCATGGCCCTGAGCACTGGAAAACCTTCAGCTCACGTTAAAAGAGGACTTTTGGCCAGCAGTCACCTTGGCAAGGGACAGTGTTATTTTGTATTTGACAAGGGCCTTAAAAGTAAAACTAGAATGAAGGAGGTTGACTGGGAAACCTGGGAATCAGGTCACCATGACTCTGGTCAGTTTGAAGTGCTCTGACACAGCAGAGCTGTCCCATGGACAATGGCCTTTGGTGTGCTCATTCCTCCTGGGAGCTGAGCATGGATCCCTCCCAGCCAGTGAATCCTTTCAAATAACACATTTTGGGGTCTCTATGACATAGCAGCACATGCTTAAAACTTAACAGATGGCAGGGAGTTACACTTCTCCAACTTTTTTTCAGCTGTCCTGGTTAGACACACGCGTGTATATTTATACTGCAAGCTGTACTTTGACTCTGTGTACTCAAGAGAAATACAATGTAAAGCTTGTCTGTGTTGCTGCCTCCACTCTTATTTGTATTTTAAAGACCTGTCTTGATTTCTGGATGAGATGCATTCTCCTATAAGTGTCACGTTTCCATCAATACCTAAAAAAGCAAGAACAGGTTCTTGTCAACCTGCCCTAGTTCAAGTGGAAAAGCAATTCACAGACTTTTTTTCCAATACCTAAGTCTTTAGGTATTCCTGAGGGCACTCTTGTGATCATCAAAGCCTTGTTTAACCATCAGCACCTGTGCTGATGTGTGGAAGGCTGGTGTTTCCAGTGATGGCTCTCCATCATCTGGTGGGGATCCAAGGAGGAGGATCAACAGGCTCCACAGTGGCTCAGACCTATCCCTGCACCAGCCTCTGCTCTCCAAACTACCTCCTCATTTTAGGTTCCTATATTTTTAAATGTCAGGCCACATTCTTCTGTTCTTCAGAGGGTGCTGAACACCCACAGCCAGGGCTTTCACTAGAAAATTTTCCTCATTTAATAATAGCCAACCAGAACATTTGATTTACCCATGCTTATTTATTCATTGAGTGTATTGATGAGGCTAACATTTGTTAATTCAGCCACTTGAATGTTCTACCCTCCTCATGTGACCAAACAAATAAACAGGGAATAAACTCAGAGCAAACATCTGTTCCAGGGAGCTCATGTCTTTATGAAAAGCTGTCTGAGGCTCAAAAAAAAAAAAGGAAAAATATTAATAATGCTGCCTGATGCTCCTGAACCTTCTCTAACTGCACCAAATAATTTGCAAGGGGCAAGTCCATAGTGGATCTTGTGAAGTTTTAAGATTTACGTGGTGCTGGCTGGAGAAGGGGACACCCAGGGACGTGCACAGCCAATTTTGAGAGAGCAATGCTGCTCCTGTACCAGCAGCTGCTGGGAACAAAAAGTTTTCGCAATTGGCCAGCGAGAGTTAAAGGAGAAAGCAGCCTGGCAGTAAATATACTTAGCAAATTCAAACAGTGAAAGAGTTCCAGGAAACTGAGATAACCCTGCAGGCACAAAGATCCTGATCCAAAGCCCATGGAAGTTGGTGGAAAAAAAAAAAAATCCTGTTAGCTTTTAGATGAAGCCGAAGGAAAGTCAAATAAGAGGTCCGGTTGCAACGAGTCTGTAATTCTTCCCAATTAAACAGCCACCCAAATCTCACACACAGCTCCTGGCAGCTCCTCCCTTGCAGCTTGACCCTCACAATGGGAATTTGTACTCATGTATGTACCTATACAAACATTTTTTATTCACAAACTGCTTCTGGGTTTTGCTCCCCTGGCGGTTCTCTGGTGTCTGTGACTTTGCAGACTGAGCATTTGGTGTTTCTCCTTGAGCTGTAGTTACAAGGGTATTTAAAGATTTCCAAAGGCAGTAAAAAGACCCCTGAGCAACCCCAAAAGCAGCACATTTCCTTGTAACCCCACAGTGCTCAAAACCAGGGTGTGGGATCCATGGGTCACACAGTGGGGACCAGCATCCCACAGCATGGAGAGAACACATGACAGGAGCAGCCAGAGAGTTGCCAGGTTGAGAAAGGCACAATTTGCACCAGGATGCAAAACCCTGGCTTAAGTAGGATCCTTGTTTTGGCTGCTCAGTGGCCAGTGGACCAGGGCTGAGCACTTTACTTTTAAAATTAAAGGGGTGTAAAATGTGGGGGGTTTACTTCACTCCTTTTAACTGCAATTGCCTGGAATAAAAATTAGCAGTTACATAGTGCCTGCTCCAGAGACGACTGACATCAACAGCAAATTGTTCACGCCTTCAGTGGTCTTTGAATCAGATCCTAAAAATGCAGCCCAGCCCATCCACATCTGCAATATCACAGTCAGAAATGAGTTCAAGCATCCTAGTAATAGAGGGAGGCAGGGGGAAAAAACCCCAAGGTGACATCTAGGGAAAGAAATGTGCCACAAGCCAGCAGCTGCCTTGGAGCTCTGAAGGGCGATCAGGAGAATGGGAGGGGATTGCTTGGCACAACCAAGTTAGAAAGACAATTGCCCTCTTAATACCAACATTATCCAGCTCCTGCCTGGCCACTCAGTTTCTGCATGCTGACAAGTTTTACTGTCTCTGGGCTGTCAGGGCAAGCTAAGCAATGGTTTTCCAAAAGAAGGACCCTTGCCAAAGAAGAAAGTGTCTTTCTGAGAACTATATGTTTATATGAGAAAATACAGACATTTGCTTTTTAAGTATCTCCTTCCTCTTCTGGATTTATAGCATTAAAATTAATTGGAGAAAAGATAAGACTGCAGGGGTTTTTTTTATTATAATATTTATCAAAGAACAGCTTTCATGCCACTGGAAAGGAAATCAAGTTGAGACTTTGGAAAACTTTTCCCGGAAACAACTTCATTTTGTTTCAGTATGGTTTCTTAAGGCCATTAAAATCAAAGCAAGAGATGCATCTGCTCAGAATTTCCCTTTTTTTAATATTTTATCCCACTGAGACCTTTCAGTTTTTTTAAAGACTTATAGAGTTTTCTGGGGAAAGGACTCTGAAGAAGAGCTCCTACGAAGCCTTCCCGTCCAATGAGAGAGGCAGCTGAGTTGTGACAGCATCCAACATGGCACAGCTTGGCTACCACAAGACCCAGTGGAAGGCCATAGTGTGATCAAGGAAATAAGTTAAGCCTGCTTTAAGGTGGAGGTTCCTCAGGTTCTCCATGACTGCCATAGAGTCTCTGAAGGTCAGGTCCCCAGTGCATGAAGCAGGCAGTGGTTTGCAACCCATGTGCTTCCCGCCCATCACACTTTCACCTCATAGCAGAGCCAGTCTCACCCTGCTTGCACAAATTTCCCCATCATGGAAAGCATCCCTTGGCTGGCAGCAGGGAAAGCCTGGGCAGACACTCTGCCCTGGCTGGGGGTAGCCGCTCCTGGCTGCTGACGTGAAGAGGATGTGAGCTACAGCTCTTCCGAGGGGACAAGCCCTGTTGCAAACTCACCTGCCTCCTTCCTACTGTTTTTCCCCTGTCACAGTTCATCCCTCACCAAATCAGAGGCAAGAAATCAAATCTTGCTTGATCTGGCCAGGTCTGCCTTGTTTCAGTGTTCTCTGGTCAAAGACAACTCTCCATCAGCACACAAGGATATCAGTAAGGCTGCTGTTTATCTCCCACTTCAGCAGGGGCTCAGGCCATATGCCTGCCAGAACTTCTCTGAAGGCCAAGAGCAAAGGGCCCCATCCCTGAAGGAGATTACTACAATTCCCTGCCCAAAGAGCTGAGCATGGCATCTCTTCCAGCTTTCCAGGCTCACATTTTCTATTGTAACCACCTCCAGAGGCACCTCACATTTACAGATGTTCAGCTTTGGTGCTGCAACTTGGTGGAGTCCTGGGCCCAGTCTTGCTTTTTGAGCACATTCCTGCCTGAACACAAAAGTTTCCAGCTCCTTGCAGCATCTCAGGGAGCCACATCAGTAGGTACTAAAAATCCTTGGGCCAGACCACCTGCAGCTACATCTCTGCCTCTGTATAAGCTGATGTGCTTTTGCTCATCCATCAGATCACCGAGGAAGGCCTGATCTGCTGTGTTTTCTTACAGTTATTTCCTCTTTCCTATAGGATTTTGAAGCATCAGGAGTTTTTTTCTCTACACAAAATAATGCTTTTCCCCCATCCTTGGGCAGCTCAACACCTAAGAGTAATTCCTTTACAGAAGTCATGTAGGTTAAATTATGTGGTGTCCATTCTGATTATCATTAATAATGTTGGATAATTATTGTCCTTAATATGTCCCTATGGAGATTCCCATTCCCTGGGCCTCTGCTGGACTCATGTGCTCACCATTTCCTACTGGAAAAATCAGGACAGGGATGTAAAAAGGCCTGAGAGAAACATCCTTTCCTCCTCACCAACTAGCCAGGAGCAGTTGGCAATAAAACTAGTTATGGCTGCTCCCTGGTGCTCCATTTCATTTGTGTTTCCAGAACATGGAAAGAGACTTTTGGTGAGCACAAAAGTATCTTGAAAAGCTGAGCTTACAGCCCATCAAGCAGGTACTGTTCAGAGTTTAAAAAAATATCAGTGGCCACACAGAGTATACAAAAGGGAGGGACTGACTGAGGTCAAGCTGCAGCAGAGATTAAAATGGGGCATAGGAGAAAAAGAGGAATCTGTATTTTCAAATACAGAGAATTAGTTGTCTGTGGACTTCACATTGCTGTGTTAAATCATATTATTTAAATGATTGTCTGAAACCAATCACATCCAAAGCTCATGTTGCAGGTTCTCCTCATTCATGTCCAGCCTGAGCCCAGCTGTTCATGCAGATACACCAGAAAACACTGCAGAGCATTGCTGCCCTTTCTCCAACAAGTTCCTATACTAAAAATAAATCCTGGGGAAAAGATGCACCCTGTGGGGTTGGGAAGAGTGTTTGTATGAAAGCAGCACCTCAACAGCAGAGCATAAAACCAGCTGAATTCCTATCAGCACTGCCAAAAGCCTTTATCACCAGAAATGTGTAGTACTGTTGCTGGTAATTCCCAACTGGGACATAAAGCAACAGTCTTCACATAATCACACAGCCAGCCCAAATCCTGGCATCTGTCCATGTCACTGACAGCTCAGTAATAGGAATTTGCCTTTCTGGAAAGAGGGAATGGGAGCTGACAAAAGAACTGCATCACTGCTGGTAGCTGCAGCCATCAGCAGCTGTGGAGCTCATTCTCTTTCTCTGCCTCAAAGGAACATGCACACCCAGAGTGGCCAAGAAAGGCAGGACCAAGTTCACATAAGCCTGTGAGCAAGCAGGTGACCAAATCAGCCGGGCCACCCTGCAGAAGAACTGTGGCATCCTGCCCAGGAACAAGAGCATGTCAGGCTGGGGAAGGGAGTCCTGAGCTAGGAAGATCCTAGAGGCCTGGAATAAGGGGAAGCTTCCTCAGAAACACAGAAAAAATATTATCAGGAAATAGTCCAATCAGCAGTACAGCATGTAGCCAGTGAAAAGCACAGAAATGATGCTGCCCAAATAGCCATAAGCAGCTGGAAGTATTGCCACAATTAATAAGATTTGCAGGTTACACTTGATAAACTCAAAAGGAGACAGACACACTCCTGCTGAGACCTAGCCCCATGAGAAGCCACTGCTGAGAAAAGCCTGTCCTGTACCTCACCACAACCTGTGCAGAGTGGAGCCACATCCCTGAGGTGTGGAAGCCTCAAACTCCCCTTCTAAAAGCACAGAAATCTGTCTGAAGGACAGGCACTTTTCAAGAAAAGGGACCTTTACTGTGACAGCTCCACCCCACTCACCCCAAATTCTCCCTGAGTAGCAACCAAGAAGGGATGGAGGTGTTCACATAAAGCATCAAGACATTTGTGCTTTTCTTTCACTGGAATGGCAAAGATGACTTTGGCTTCAGTAAGGTGAGTCCAGTCTTTGCGTGCTTGCAGAGAGAGGGTGTCCCCAGCAGGGATAAACCACTGTGCCCCACTGGTGTTCAGAGTGACAGTCATTTCTGCAGCTGGCAAAAGGGATGGCCAAGCCTGGATCACACAGAGGTTTCCCTGGCACTGCCTTTCCTCAAAACAAATCTTCTGAAAGGAAAGAGTGCTGGTAAAAGCCTTGTTCCCAGGAAAGGGGTGGGCAAGGAACTCTTCCATCCTGCCCTGCTCTTGGCCCTTACTGGAAGTCCAAGTGGCTGCCAGCAAACCTGCAGTTAAAATCATGCCTGTGATGGGAAATTCTGAAGGTCACAGATGGAAACAAATATTTGATGAGTTGATAAAATGCAGCCTTGACCAATGCATGTCCAGCATTGGGAGGACCCCCCTGTACCTTGGCTGAGTGTGAATGCCCTCCAGCAAATCACCCACACTGTGTTTGAGCTGCCCTGCTGTGTGCACACTGCTTGTTTTGTTAATGTTTAGACTTCCCCCCACAAGGCTTGTCTGGGCTCAGTGAGCAGGAATCAGCAACATAAATTACCAGGAGACAAAGTGTCCCCAAATACTGCTATTATCTCTCTTCTCTGTAGGTAGAGAAGCCACGTTCTTCCTGGGCTTGTCTAGGTGACCTTTCCCTTCTCAGCTCACCTTCTCCTGGGATCATCTGACCCACGTTTCACCCACTCTGGCCACCAGAAACCCACCTGGCAGCCTTCTTTCCAACCCTCCTTCTGAGCCTGACCAGCCACAGCCCAGCTCCTGAAAATATCTGAAGAGCATTGAGCGGAAAAATGCATCAGCCCCACTTTGATGAATCTGCGATGCTGGTGCATGTGTGACTTTGCCCTCAGGATCATAAGATTGCTCACAGATGCATGAGGGTCCAGAGCAGTCTCAGGGTTGTACTTGAACTACTGTTGCTGAAAAACATGGATTTTGTCCCTGTAAAGTCATGGAGATTTGTACAAGATGCCAGGAGACATTATTTTGACATGCCAAGTAACCTGTAACCTCTGCCTTTCCTTGTACCCAGCTCTCTGTCTCTCTCCATCTTTGCTTTGCCTCTTCCCTCCCCTGTCTCCTTCCTGTTTCAGTGGGATTTCTTTCAGACCAGCTCCAAGGACAAACAGTGGCCTTGGATCCTGATGCAGGAATATCATCACTTTGGGTGTAGGCCTTTTGTTCCCTCAGGACTGCAAAATGGGAAAAGTTTTTCTCCCCTCTTAAATTTTGTTGTGGGAGGCCTACAAATTGTATGTCACAGTGTTCTCACATGAGGAAGCCTCCTTCATGACATGAAGAAGAAAAAAGCATTTTCCTGAAAGAAGAGACTTGGTGGGATGGAGTTTATATCTTATTTCCTGACTCGGAAAACTTGGATGAACCCAAGTGTGGATGTGCCTCAAGCGACTGCTTGCTCTGCTGGGAGTTTTGTGGAAAGCTAGGAGAGGGAAGTTTTAGGGTGGCTTTACTCCCTGTTCCTGTAAATTTTCACATAGAGAAATTAGCTTGGCCATCCCACAGGCCCTCCAGCCAAATTTACTGGCCCCTCACAGTGTGGAGAGAATGAGACCCACACAGCACCTCAGCATAGGTCATCCAACCACAGCACAAACTCAGGGTTCTGCTGCAGCTATCCTGAGGAAAGTCCAGTTTAAAAGTAATTAAGAGGATGTTACAGCATTTTTAGAGGATTAGTTTAACTTATATCTGTTCCTCAGATAGCAACAAGCCTCAGTGCCCTGATGAGCTGTGATCCCCCTTGCTGCAGAACCTAGCAGTTTATTCTCACTAAATCCCCCAAAACCCTCCTCAGCATGGAGGTGCAGGAGCAACAAAATGCCCCTTGGACTATTTTTTCCACTGGCCCTTTCTCATCTTCCCAGCAAACTAGGTTTGCAACAGATTGTGTTTGAATTTTCCAGCTATGTGTCTTTTTTTTAAATGCCTGGCTGCCCAAGCACAGCTGTGGGGTTCAGTAAAGTAGGCTTGCCTTTTGGCCTTTGATGTGGTTTCAGATCTAAACCACCAAAAATTCTGGTACTAAAAATACACTTTGGCACTTTCAAGAAATTAAAAAAGTGGCTAGTAGTTGTGTTAATTTACCTGTTGCCTGGCTTTAGCATCCCGATATGTCTGCAAGGAGCTATTTCCCATTCTGAAGAGATGTGTTCTCTTGTATCTTTTTTCACTTTTAGTATTATTTTGTAATCTGTGATTGAGGGGCCATTTAAAAAAAATTCCTGCTCTTCTGCAGCAGTTTCAGATCCAGCTTCTCCAAGCCATACAGCTAGGTGGGTTTCTGGGCAGAGGCCCGTGTATAATAACTATTTTTCTTGAAAGCTTCTCAAAAATGCCAATGGGCAGCCCAGCACCAGGACTTCCAGGCTGACAAATGGGTGTGATCCCAACCTTCCAGCATCAAGCACTTTGGGGCTGGTGCCCACATCTGGGTTTGGGGCAAACCTTTCAGTTATGGACCCTGTCCAGTCCAAAAACATCAGGACTGACTAACCTGAGAGAGAAGGAATTCCCAGGTTTCCCTCTATGTAACAACCTGCCTATACTGCATGGTCCAGGCACAGCTTGATGCACCCAGCTGCGGGGCACAAGGAGGATGTGAAACCTGGCTCAAGGGCTGGATTTGTGAGCAGGAGTATGCCAGCCTGCAGACCATCAGCACCTCCCACACCCACCTGGGCACCAGCTCAGCACCAGCAGCCTCTGCATGGCTGCTGTAAGCATTGCTATTGTCACACAAGTCTTGTCACAGCACTTGGCAGCCCTGTCTTCAGGGTCACTGACATACCTAGAAGAAAAATTATTCAGTTACAGCTGTTTCTACACATTTAGGCCAAGTTCATCCCGCATCACTCCAGGATTTGTGCCATGGGAATGCCCTGCAGTTACTGGAGGTGACACCACAGAAGTGATGGAGCACTAAAATTGGAGTCATCCATCAAGGGCACTGGCCTGGCTGCAAACAGTGTTTTAATATTCTTGTATTTTAGCGCCTTGCCTGGGAGTTCTTGTGTAGCTTAGTGGAATTCAAGCAAAATTAGACAACAGCTGCAGAAGGGACATTTCCCAGCCCTACCCTGCAATAAACCTCACCAACAGGTAGGAATCACTCTGACATGGTGCAGCAGAAATGTGGAGTAATTCTCCTCTTGGAGACCCTCTGGCAACTGTGCAAGGTGGGTCTCAGCCTTTGCCTCTGTAGCCCCACTCTGATGATGGGCTTAGGTCTTAGGTGGTCTTAAGGGGCAGCTTAGCTGTAGAAGCTGTCTCCGTGTTTTATCATCCCGGCACGGCACCGTCTGGAAGAACAGCAGCAGATGTCTGTCTGCTGAGCCTGAGGCAGAGATTAATGTGCTCAGGGTCAGGGGAAGGCAGCAAGAGGGACTCTGGCCACAAGGGTTTCCCAGCAACATGCCTTGCATGAACATGTGCACCTTGTCACCCATGCAGAGGCAGCACTAGAGAGCTGAGAACATCCCCTGCTCTTGTCACCCACTGATGTAAACGTGTGAGAAAAGGGTGAGGAACCATTTAGCTCAAGTGAAATGAAAACCGATATTTTGAAACATAAATTGTAAAAGCAATGGCTTATACGGTTGTCCCTACGACTGATAGAAGAGGCAGCTGCAGAGGCTTTGGTGGGGTTTTTTTAACATGAAACCAAGTGGAGGAAGTGGGAATCAAAACCTCACAGAACCAAGATTTTGCATATTTACACAGAATTGCAATACACAAGGTGTGCCTCTCTAAGTATTCCCCCACCTTTCCTGGGACCTCTGACATCAGCTTGCAAGAGTTGCAGTCTTCAGCAGTCAGCTATGATTTCGGTGACTGTAAGTGACATCCAGGGACTGCCATCAACTCAGGGCTGAGTCAGATCCCTGGCACACCCTTAGGGCACCTATCTGCCCTCTGGATTGATCAGAATTTGGCACCCTGGGGTCTTGCTTCCCTGTCCTGGATCTTACCATCTCCCAATCCCAATCCTTTCGAGAGACCCCGCCAGCAGTGCTGTTCCCCACCTCCTGCTTGGCTTTGCCTCTACGTTGGGCCCACATCACCACCCACAAAGAAGGGACTGTGTGGGAGCTAGGGCTCATGCTGTGCTGAGAGGAGTCATAAAGCTCCTTTTAAGATGTGCAGCACAAAGCTGAGCCTGTTCAGCCTCAGGTTGGGGGCTGCTGCCTCCCCTCCCTGCCTCTGCCAGGCACTGAGTCATTGCCGTGCCATGGTGCTGCCAGCCCAGCGCTGGAGAGAGGGCCAGGGCTGGTGGCCGAGAGCAGCAAACCTGCTCCACTCACTGCTGTGACAGCCAAAACCTGTGCCTCAAAATACTGCTTCTTTCCAAAGGTGCAAATAGGAAATACCATGGAAGAGACCTGGGGAAAGGGGCAGCGACATGGAAGGGGGGTCAGCCATGGGGAAGAGGTCATGTGAAATCTTCCTGGGGTTTGTGTTTTCCACCACAAATAGCTCTCAATGCTCTTTTTGACATAAGGCAAGACATAAAGGTTTCTACCTGTGTCCTTTTACAAGGCAAGAGAGGGAAAGTTGGAGATATTTTCCAGCTTGCAAGACTTATGGCTCTTGTAGTGTGGGCTTCTTCCTCAAAGACCAGAGCCAGGATTGTAAAAAATCTCAGATGTTGTCTAAAGCAGCGCAAGAGACACACAATCTTCTGTCCACAGAGAAAAAAATTGTTAAAAGTTGGATCCCAGCACTCTTTCAAGTGTTTAAAGCATTTTCTTGACTCTGTCATTTTTATGACACTCTGAGCTGGCAGGAAATCTCACAGATCAGGGATTTTACTGGTGCCCAAGGAATCGAGGTGTTGGTTCTTTAGCTCTGTCACAAAGTAAAATCTGGTTCCTTAAGGGTGGATGGAGACCTCTGTAGAGGTGTGATGCCTATCATGAGCAGAGAGGAGGCAGAGCTACAGATGTTAGAAGCCATACAAATATGAAAAATAAATAAAAGGCAGGATAAACCTGGGAAAAGGCTCCTGCTCGGGGCCAGCAATTTGAGGTGTGTTGGAGAAATGCACTCCTGACTCCTTTACCCTCCCATGCCTGCAATTCAGGTACACACTCCATTAAAGGCCAGTTAGAAACAGCAGGAAAGTGCAGCAGACAATTTAAATTGAAGGAAATAAGAGACTTGGAGAGAAAAAAATAAACTCTCTTGAGCACCTCACCTGTGCCCAGCTGTGCAAGCTCAGCAGCTGGGAGCCTTGGGCACTCGCTGTTGCAAAGGCTGAGTCACACTCCTAAGAAAGTCCTAACTGCCTGGTTTGACTGAGTAATTGCCTTTTCAGATCAAAGAATTGAAAGCAGGAGGTGAGGGAGGAGACAAGCAAAGCAGCTTAGAAGTCTGCAAGTTGAGAGAAAGTAACTTCAGCACAGCAAAGAGACTCAGTGCCAGACAGGAGATTCATCTTCTCCATTTATGTTTTGTCTTCCTGATTCTGCTTTTCCTCTCTCTTTCTCTTCCAAGTTATTTAAGACAGGAGAGCCTCTGCCAGCATCACCCCGACGTCCTTCTGAAAATCTAAAGGTAAGGCAGGGACCAATTTATAAATTGGCATCAGTGCTGCATGAGCTGATGAAGGCTTCCCACACTCTGCCCTGCACTGCATCTAAATCCACACCATTTCTGGGTTCAGAGATATCACAGGTGTTTTCTGACAAAGAAATGGGGGTTTGTCTGATGCCATGATCCTGTCTGGACTAAAGCACAGGCCTTGTTCTTCTTACAGGGATCACAGATTTTATGTTGGCCTCCATAGTCACAAGAGGTAGATCAGCCTNAACTGGATTAATTGATTTTTAACCAATTTTTAACTGATTTTGCAGGGACACAGGCTGGAATAGGACTTACCAACAAAGCTATTTTAAACCAGGTTTTCCTTTGCTTCCCAATGGTCAGCAATTCCCTCCTCCCAGGAGGATTCTCTGCCCACGCAGCCCACAATGCACTGGAGCACTGAGGCACAGTGGAGAGGGAGGGCTGCAAAGCCACTGGACCATCCAAGACTCCCAGCAGCTCTTAGCTCAGCTGCACCTTCCCAGCCCCCATCTCCACTCTGCTCAGAGCCCTGGGGATGCTGGCCCTAGCTGGGAATCTCAAGCTGCAGCCATGCCAACAAGTCTGCCTGAAGATTGCTTAGCCCTTCCATCACAGCTAGCCAGGAATAGTCTCCCCTGAAGCACATCTGGTGAATCCAGACTGGATCATTTCAGGTGGACCAAAGCTGGATTTGCCATTCAATGAGCTCCTTCAACAGTACTGCAAAGTGTTGCAGACAGTCAAGAGCCGAACAGCAAGCTGAGTCACTCCCTGCCACCCTCAATTTGCCAGAGGTCCAAATTAACCTCACTGCAGTCCTCCCCCTTCTGCAGCTTCTGGAAATCACAGCACCCTGCTCCTGAGCCCTGGTACCCACCTCTGCCAGACCTCCTCTCAAAGGGCATTTCCTTTCAAGGAAAAGCCCAGGCAAATGATATCCCTTTATTTAAACACACTCCTGTTCAACTTCATAACCTTGTTGGGGTTGGCTGTCCTCCATGGAAAATCCATGTGGGTATTCCCACCTCTGGGCAATGCTTCACCCAACATATGTGACATTTTGTGGGGTGGTCTGTGCTACTTAGAGCCAGACACTTGGTAGGGAAAAGAGAGAGAGAGGGACAGAGGGTGATCTCTCAGTTGGTTCCAGCTTGCTGCAGGTCAGCACTTGGCCATTACGTTTACATTAAAAGCTACTTGATTTTTGTGGCAATCCTGTCCTTTCCCCAGTCATGAAAAGTGAAGCCAACCCTGCTGCTCATGGCAGTTACTTTTAACACCTTTCCTTAGAAAAGAGCTTGGATATGTATTCCATTCCAGGCACACAATAAACGCACAAATCAGACGGGAACCTGCGCGAGGAGCCTCCAGGCACTGATGTGCAGAAAGTCCTTGCCTGGCTGAGCCCCTTTGTGAAGGCCTGACCCACAGCTGCCATCCACCACCTGCATGGAAGCACTGCCAAACATCAGTAACTGCTCCTGACAGCCCTGCACGGGGTCCTCATCAGGGTGTCAGGACCAATTAGTGAGCATGCAGCAGCCAGGGCAGAGAGCACTCCCCACAGGGGTGGGTGCAGTCTGCTCCCAAGGCACCTGCAAAGGGACCAAGGGACTGTGACCCTTGAGAGGGGCTCCAGTAGCTTCTTCAGCAAGAGGACCCTGCCCTCTCACAGCCTCCTAAAAGATGTACTTTACTAGCAGGCAGTGGGCGAGGACTTGCAGCTTGGATCCCCACATGTGACCGAGTTTTGCAGGGTAATAGCCACCAACAGGCACAGGTATGATTTGGAGAAACCGTAAAATTTCTGTCAAGGCACTGCAAGAAAATGAGCTGCCCAAGCTTTGCATTTGCAGAAGGCACTGAGGTGAAAAACTTAATCCTTACCCTGTAAAGGCAGCTATCAGCTAAGGAGTGACACTGTTCCACCCCCCTGCCTTCCCTGTCTCCTTCAGGAGACTTTCCTGAAGTTCTTTCCTCAATATAAAGATCCAAACAAAGGCAGCCCTGACTTCAGGGATGAGGAAACTTGGTCTTCTGCATCTCACTCACTCAGAAAGTCCCAGAAAGTCTGCCCAAGGGAGATAAGAAACTGCCACCCAAAGGGACTGAAACATTTTCCAGATTCCCCCCTCCTCCTCCTCCCATATCAATTGTTTTCCTTCTTCCCACACTTTATCCTCTAATCTTCACTTTTCACATAGTCTCAACCATGCTCACTAGGGATGCTCTGGCTAACCACTCCCATGGGAGTGCAAAACTCCACCTCAAACAGGACCAGGATCTGAAAAGAAGCCACAAGCCCCCCACAGGGGTGTGGAGTCTCAATGTTTTTCAGCATAGCTGGTATGTGCTGCCTGATGAGGTTCCTTGGCCCACAGAGACCTTCCTGCTCATCCCCTAAGACAAGGAAATCCTCCTTGAAATCCTGCTTTTTGGCAATGAGCAGAGCAGGGTGCATCTCTCTCCAGCTCTGGTCCAGTTGGGAGGGTGAGGCAGTGATCCATCCACCATGAAGATGTGCCCGGTTCTGCTCTCATCTCTTGCTGGCTGGAGATGGAAAGGAAGGACCACAGTGTCTGTCTGCCAGAGATCCCTTCCCCACCATGCTGACATTGGCAATCATCTTCAGCCTCCCTTCCTCCTACTTACATTATTTTCTTTTCAATTTAAAGATTTTTCTCACCCCACTGCCCCTCCTTGAGGCCCCTGATTGCCTCTGTGACTCATTGCTGGATGCAAGAGGTGGCTTTTTCCTGCGTGGAGGTAATTTTGCAAACCAGCCCTCACACGTGTTTTGCAAGTGGCCGATAGTCACCAGCAAAGAGTGCAGTAAGTGCCTGCAGTCCTGGCCCAGAGAGGACAGCACAGCCTGTTTGGCTGCAGAAGGATGACAGAATATATTGAAAGAGCTCATTAAACTTACTTTGGTCATGCTCCAAAGGATGTTGAAAGTCAGGAGACAATCCCCCATTGACATGAACAGGGTTTGGATCAGGGTTAATTCCATTAACCAGGCTGTTTGGTAGCTGCTGAGCCCAGCTGGGTCCTGGGGTTATTACTGTGCATGTAAGCTGTCCCTAATAAAATAAAGAAGACAAACTGGCCACCTGTGTTTAATAATTCATGGTGACTTATGAATCATCTGTGTTTGTTAAGACCCATCTTGTACACAGACTCATCTTTCTCTCACTAGCACCCAGCTCATCCTTCCCCATGGAAACCACAGCCAGCTTTCCTGCAGAAGGTGAATACCTTTCAGAGTTGCATTTAATCTGCTGCAAGCTACCCCTTTAAATCCAGGGTTTTATATCCAGTTACTCCAGAGAATATGAGGAATGCCTCTGCTGGTTCTTCACTGAGCCTATTTAGCCTTTTTTGGACAGAAGGAAGCATCTGAAAGGGAGGGCGCATTTTTCCCTCTTTAAATCACAGAAGGAACACCACAGCTCATTCCTCGAGTCTAGACTACTTAACTCTTCCCGTATCCTAGCAGTCCTCAGCTGCTGCTCTGATGTCACTGGAGCCCCTGGTTGCCTCTTTGTCTCCTGGTCTAAAAGCCTGGCGAACAACTGAGGTACCCTGGGAAACAAAGGTGTGGGGTTTTCCATCCTTTCAGGTCTGTAGCCAAGACTGTTGTCCTCATCCTGATCCTGACACACAAACCACAGCCTGACATGCAGCCCAGCAGCTCCTTGCACAGCAGGGCCCCAGGCAAGGGAGATTCTTCTCTCTCTGAAACAAGGAAAGAGTGTTTTTCCCTTCTCACTTGTTTATGCACTGCCACAACAGCTGCTCTCCATGGGCTTACTGTAGAGCCCTCAGGCTTAGCTCGGTTTTCAAGAGCACTAAATTTGCATCCACGCCACATGACCCAGGCTTTAAGCCTGCCCACATGGCTGGCAACGAGATCCTGAGTGTAAGTTTGGCTGCAGGGACCGACTTTCTGATGACCATAGCATTACTAAGAGATTCCTTCACCCTCTTCTCCTCACACTCCCACGAGATGGTGTGGCATGCCAAATCTCTGGGCCGGAGAACACAGGGGAGGGCAGAGCACCGGTTATGGGGCTCTGATTTTATGTATACACAGAAGGTGAACAACATATTTTTTTCCTAGTGTTTGAGTAGATGTTAAATTATCCACACAAGCAAAATTAAGGATGAAAATGAAGCAGATCACATCTCTCTGCCAAGGCCTGGAGAGTGACAAAAACTGGCCACATTCTATAATCAAGATTCTGGAGAATTGTACACCATCCTTAAGTTATAGCATTCCCCAAGATGACTTCAGGAAAGCTGATCCTGAGATGTACTTTTTAAACTGAGATGGTGATTGAGATGCTTGTTTGGTAAAAGCCTTGCTCTTAATAAATAGAAAATCCCACATGACAAAGCACTGACAGCATGAAAATCTGACAGATGTGCTTGTTTGAAAGGCTGCAAAGTGAAATTATGTAGGAACAATTTTCCAGTGAAAGAAACAATTGATTTCAGGTGCTGCAAGCTGTAGGGACTTAAAGAATTCTCACATCTCAGCTGTGCCACATCAGCATCTGCACCTGCACTCCCAGCAGTGGGAAAGACCCGGGGATGGAGCAGCACTGCCTGCTGTGAGACACAGTCACAACCAGTCTCCCATCCCAGCAGACTGTGCCAGGACTCAGGGAGAGCATCCAAGTGTCAGGGTTGAATGTCCACCATCAGGAACACAGCATCTGTACACCAGTCCACTCAACAGCATACATTTCATCTCAGTTTTGCATAAGCAGAACATCCAATTTCTATCCAATTAGCCATGGTTGATGGAGTTTATGTTGTATCTGTTGCAGGAAAACAGGCAGTCCATGGTCTAATGTGCAGTCAGTGGACACAGAGACATGCAGCTCCTGATGTGGCACAGGGCCTTCCAGTCAGACAAAAATATTTAATGAATCTGAACCAGAAAAGTGAGTTTGCATGGGTCATTATTGCCTTGCATCAAGGGGGTGGGGTATTTTCTGATGTGGTTCCCAGGAGCCTTGAAACAACAGTCTGCAGCCCTGGGAAGGAGCATGGCAAAGGACAGGAGGTGGCAGAGGATTCACCATGTGACCAAACAGCACTGCTGTCCTCCCTTCATTCTGGAGGGCAGAGCCTTGGAATACAGTTATATGAGGACCATACAGATGAACAACCAAATTTCAGCTCCTCCAGCGTGCTTCCAGAAGAACCTTAGAAAGTTAAAACAGTAAAAAAACTACCAGGAAAAAATACCTACAAGGTTAGAGATACCCAAGATGGCGGGATAGCAGCTGTGCAAAATGCTTTTAAGCTGACCAAACTTCTGCGGTTGTGATGGTTTCTGCAGGTGGCCAAAGGACAAGAATAGTCTGTTTCCCTTAGCAGCTTCATCATCCCAAAGCCAGAACTCCTCCTCTGAAGGGGCACTGAAGTGTGGTGTGCTGAGGGAAGGGGCTTTCCCAGCACTTTCCCTTTCAGGAATAAAAAAGGTGCCCTATAAACACTGACCCAGTGATGTGAGATGCAAGTACCCAATAGATTTGTACCTCCCCAGTTGCCACCATTTTTCAAGGATGGGCACCCAGCAACCAAGGAGAACAAGAGGAGGAAATGTTACCTCCAGCACACTCTGGAATCTCCTCTGGAAAAGGAAAACCTCCTAGAGAACAGCAACAGCATTTCCAGCTCTCCTCAGCAGTTTCCACACTTCTTTAGGTTCCAAATAATAAAGAGAAGCTGGAAACCAATCTCTAGTAGAGGAAGAGATGTGACTGTAGCTGCACCATATTCCAGCAGACAGGAATTGCCCTGAGCCACCCACTGTGCTGCTGTGGCCCTAATTATCCACTCCTCAAATCATCTGAAGCCTGCAGCCCTTCTTGCAAGCAGGTTTGATTGCCCTGGTGTGGTCATGACCCTGCGGCTGTCACACATGTGCCACTCCCCTGAGCAGCCTGCTGTGTGCCACCACCTCCAGCCACACTCCGGCTGTGACTGGGTGAGCTCTGCTGGGCCCCACTGGGCTACAAACCCAGCCACATGGGGGGCCAGGCTGGAGAAGGGCTGGCCTTGCCTCATTTAGCAGGACATGCAGACCCGACCTTTCGCCCACAGGCCAGGCTGTCTCTGCTCACACTCAGGCAAAGAAAGCCAGTTCCTCACCTGGGTCATCCCAAGGTGAACCCACAAGGAAGGTGACAAATGGGGAGAACTAAAAGAAGGGAAACCCTAAAAAGTCTTCCTCCCAGTGCCCTGAGACAGGCAAAAAATATAGGCAGAGCATGGCTGGACTTGCTAAGATGGGGCCATCAGCTGTTCTGCACTGAGCAAAAGAAGGTGACAAGCCATTTCTGAAAGAGCAGCATCCCTCCTTTCAACCCAGAAAAGCCATTAATAAAATCTCTACTACACTCAAAAGAATGAGCACTTCCTGAGGAATTGGGAATACACTGTGTGAAAACATGCAAGTGGAGGAGGGAGAGACTTATCAGTAAAAACACCAGCTCCCTCCTTGCCTCCTCGGAGGCCAATCTCTTCTGCTGCTGCTTTCCCCTCCATTAGGTCAAAATAGAGTTTTTGACTCTGTGACAGTGTTATACCTCTCTAACCAGGGCAAACATCTGCCCAACAAGACAATAAAAAAATGGAACAATGTCAGACTCCATCTGGTGCATGATTCACACTCATTTTGGCCAATTCTGGGTGTAATTAAGGGTTTGGGGCTTTTTTGCTCTGACATGTGGTGTCACTACATTCAAAAGCTGACATGCAAATAGAAACAGCTGCATATTTCTCAAAACCCTTCTTTGAGACCAGGTTTGTGGCTTTTCAGGCAAAATATGCCTGTACCCAAAACCCTAGAGCAGTTCTTAGGAAGTCCACCTAACATCTCTGACCATGGCCACAATATCTCAAGTGGAGTGACACGTAAACCATCAGTTTCACCAGGTTATTTTTAGTCTGGATCATTTCCCTGTACTGTTTTACTCCTGGCCTGACAAACAGGTGTTGTGGATAAAAAGTGAAGCAAGAAGAAGGAGTTAAGATTGTGTTGCTGCAAAGAGAAACATTTGGCGAATCTTTCCCTAAAAGCTTCTTTTGTTTGAGGCAGAGAGAGGGTGGGTATTCCTGAACAGCACCAGGAAAAAGGCTGGAAATGAAATCTTGACCCCAGCAGAGGTAAGCAGTGCATTAACACCAAGGGGTGCTTCCCTTTGCTTCATCATGGGAGCAGCCATCCTGCTTGGGATGCCTGGCATGCTCCAGGCTGCTGCAAGGGTGGCATTAGCAGTCCACGCACCAATCCACAGACCAAAGGCTGCAATGGGATGTGCCCTAAAGGTGCATGTTAGACCTTCTACAGTGATTGCTGCAGTTTAGAGATGAAGAAATTAGGGTAATGATTTTCATTGTGTTTGGCTTGTCTCCTCATCCCTCTCCCTTCTTTCATCTCTGCCTGGGATCAAGATACCATGACAGTTTGAAAACTACCAGACACCTTTTTTGGTATGGTGGAACAAGGTATGTCTGGGTTTTGTGAGGATGATGAAGGATCCATCAGGAGAAAAGAGGGTTTTAAACAGGAGCAGATCTCTGATCCAATCCACCATACAGCCACTCATGGGACAAGGCTGGGCAGAAAATCACAAAGGTGACAACCCTCATGCTGTGGATCCAAAGTAATGCTGATTTATCCACGTACATGGAAGGGAGTGTGGTATCCAGGCAGGAACTGCCAAGCAAGGCCCCCACAAAGTTAAGGCTGCTGAGCCTAAAATCAGAAACCAACCATCTTCCTTTGCTCCACATGGCAGCAGAAAGCTGCCTGTAGCACTGGGAATGTTGCTGATCCCAGAGGTGCTATGGCTCAGCAGGAGTGCTGGCAAGGGCTGCCTGCCCACCTTATCCTGCCCCTGGGCAGCTGAGCTACCACAGACCCATGGTGAGGCTTAGAAAAATAAACTGTAAATCTGTAACCACTGGGACTGGCTGACTCAGGAAAGCACCAGGAGATGAGAGATTAGACACGTCATTAGCAAGAACCCTGCTCTCTGCAGCTGCCTACAAACGCCCGTACTTCAAGCCTAAACCACCTCCTGTTTTGCAGGCAGGTGACAAGCTCAGTGCTCCATAAATCCCCAAAGGAACATTGCTGAGACCATGCCCCTTGGCATCATTACACAGCAGAAGGAATCATTGCTGCTCTCTCTGCTTTGTTATCCCACAGTCCCACCAAGAACCCTTCCTGCACAGCTCCTGTAAACGGGCTGCACAGAAAATTAATTCTTCAAATATCTGTTGCTTTCTCCCTGTGTAAATACCATGCTGTTGATTGACCAGGGAAGGATACAAATATTTACAGACAAGGTGAGGGTGGGAGCTCTGCCAGACATTGTGCTGGTGGCTGCAGCTGGGCAGCAAACAGAGCTGCCAGGATACCTGTGCCCTGTGCCTGCTGCACAGACAGACCTGGCAAACCCCAAATTCAGCAACAAATATTCTTTTCTTGGACTGATTTCAGAGCATTTGGTTTAAAGCTGGGATGCTGATCTGAATACAGCTGAAGTGGGAAAACAACCCCATTAACATGTCAAATAATGACAGGCCCTAGTGATACATGAGGTTCTCCAGCACAGGAACCTCACCACAACATCCCACATCAGGCATTGGGGCTACAACGAGCCTGCTGCCCAACAGGAAAGGCTGGCACCATTGCAAGAAAGATGAGCAGCCACAGGAATCCCACCCCCACCTCCCAAAAAAATGCCCCCAAAATCTCTCCTTTAGTTCAGTTTTTTCTTGTCCAGGTAGTCCTGGAGTTTGAATATTTCCCTGTCCTCACACAGATCAGCTGAGACAAACCAGACTCCCACTGGATCAAAGTGAGGAGGAGGCAGACTCTGGATTGTCTGGGAGTTGGAACCATGACTGTTTGGATGGTCCCTGGTGTGGCTTCAGCCCATGCTAAAGAGCTTCATTCTGCAGGTATCTGAGATTTGAGAGACAGCATGGGTCAGACAGCACTTCCAGCAGCAGCAGGGACATGGCTGGAGGTAATTTAATAACACACAGACTTGACCAGACCTGACCACAAAACACTCTTTACATACCTTTAACTTTTTTACAGCAGTGTAGCCCCCTGCACATTCCTTTCCCCATTTGAAGACCTAAGTACAAGCACCCCAGGGTGGTTGGAATATCTCTCATTCCAGTTTTTGCAGGGACATTTATGGATTCCTCTTTTATCTGACCTTTGCAGCCATCCGAGGCCATTTTCTTGGGGTTTCTCCTTTTCCTGAGGCTGGAAAGCAAGACTTGCCAGGGAAGCACAGCCTGCCTTTGATGCTTAACAGGGAGAATTTCACTCAGCCTTGCCTCAGTGGAAGAGTGTATTCCTCCCAAATTTACAGCAGGACCCTGCAGTATGGAAACACACACATTAAGAAAGCCCCCTCCTACCTGCTGTGGTGTCCTTGTCACGGCTCATCACCCTCCACTTTCTAGCCTAGTGCTACACTACAAGAAGCATCTCACTGAAACACGCCAAGTTATTTTTCCAAGCCCTGTCCTTACTGGCTCCAGGTAATCAGCCGTGATATTGCCCTCATGTATCGGATTTCTGGGCTCCATCATTCACAGCAAAAAACCCCATATGGCAGGAACACACCCTGCAGAGCCCAGCCAGGAGGCCTAATGGAGTGGCCACACAGGGATACAAAGAGCAGTGGAATTCCTAGGGAGGTTCAGGGCAGAGGAAAGGTCTTCTTTACCCTCTCCTTCCAGCAGCCAAGCAGCTTGTCCTCCATCTGGGAACCAAGCGGCTGGCACATGGGGACTCCTCATCAGCAAACACGACAGTCATGGATGTGAAGGGATACACCTCTCCGTGCTTGGATGAGAACACTGAAGACCCATTATTCCTGCAGCCAGGGGATCTTTGATTTATTCCAGAGTTGTGGATGACATTGCCTCTCCCCTCCATTCCCCCCCTTCAATCTGTACTAATTCACTGCAGCGTTACAACTCTTCCCTTTAAGTATTCCAGACCAAGGGGATAGACCCATTTTCTCAGGTCCAGCTCTGCAGAGCAAAGAGCCCCAAAGGTTCAGAGGGCTCAGGAAACACCGGCTCCTGGGATGATCACTTAGAGCTGGGATTGGGACTCCTGTACATGAGGTGTTACACAAACTCTACCAAAGGTCTTGTCTCAAGCAGCTTTGCAGGTAAGAGCACTGAGAAACAGCTTTCTGTAAAGCCAGTGTACTCATGATGTATCCATGCTCTGCAGTGCATCCAGGCTGACAATATAGGGACAGAAAATGCCTCTTCCATAGAGCTCAGCAGGATTTACCTGCTCCCAAACCCACTGTGCAGCCCAGGGCAATGATTGACTCACTGACCAATTCCCCATGGCATGCCCTGGGCAAAGCAGCTCCAACATGTGTCTATCCAACACAGCATCTTCCTGATCTTCTTGGGAGAGCAAGGGAAACCATCTCTGAGCAGTGAAGTCACAGGACCGTGCTGCTAGAAAGTGCTGGAGCTGGGGAGTGCTGCCACACCTCTGGCCAAATCAGTGACGAATCAGCACCACATCATGCTGGCCCTCCCTTTGCAATCCCCTGAGCAACAGACATCTCCCCACCTCTCCCTGCTTTGTCAGGCCTTTGCAGAGCTGCAGGACAGCCACTTAAACAAGGTTTGTGTAACTTCAACCTGGAGCTCAGTCGCTCACCCAGAAAACAAGTCTCCTTCCAGAGCTGCCTTATCTTGTAGCTTTGGTAGGCACAGGATATGCACACACTGGCAGGCAGAGGACAGGAGGTGCACTCAGAGCTCCCATTTCCTTCTCTCAGTTGTGCTTTTAAGAGAAGTGGTCCCTTTTTATAGTCCCTCCAGCAGTTTGCCCAGAAGTGCTCTACCTGTCCAGCCCACAGAAGACCCCAAATCCATTGTTCCAGGAGCAAGGAATGGATCTGGGGCTATCTGCTGAGCCTACTTCCCAAGTCATATTTGCAGGCCCCTTCTTATCTGCACCACCCACTCTGGAATGGGTTAGTGAACACCAAGCACAAATATTCAACAGCACAATGCCAGCATGTGATAACATGATTCCTACATCCTTCCTGCTGTGGCTGAGGTCGGGGGAGGAAAGAGGGCAGGAAGCTGTCACCACCTCCATCTTTCCCCAAAGCAATCCATCTCTCACCAGCCATCAGTCAGTGGTGTCCTCCCGGTGTCCTTGTTCTGTTTTCAGCTGCGCAGTAACCAAACAGAGCCAGGTGGTTTATTTGCAAAGATTTCTCCGCTAAGACACAGGGATGCCTGTCTCCCACAGAGAACTCCATATGCATTGTACCTCCCGCTGCTTGGTGTGCACCAAGGAAAAGCTCTGGCAGTTTAAGCCTTGTGTCCTCACACACCACATGGCTTTTATGGTTAGCCAGTTTCTGTAGACCAAATTATCCTGCCTGAGGAAAGCTTTTCAGCCAAGCGTCGTGTTTCTCCCACCAGAGCATATCCTCCAGCTTACCATTTCACTCAAGCACACAAATACTATGTGCACAGTCCCAGGGAGAGCAAATAAATCTTTCATTTTCCCCTCTTCTACTCCAGCGAAGGCTGAGCCATGCACAGCAACCAGGTGCCACATTACATTTTGCACTTGGTTTTTTGCAGCCCAAAGGATTTTCTAAGTCATTCTCTCCAGAGCCCCTTGAAATGTCTGACATAAAGAGATGATGTGTGTATCCAAAATGCAAAAGATGAACAGACACAAAACCACCTACCATTGTTACCTTTAGCATTGCCTCCTGCCTTTCTCCTACAGAACGCCAAACTCCTGATGTCCTTTTTGCCAATCCATGCCACAAAGGAAGAAGATTCTCTCACAAGGCTTAATGCAAGAGATTTGTTTATCCCTGAGCAAGTTCTTTAGCCCCTTCTTTTAACAAAAAGATGTCCTGGTCTTCTAGAAAATTAGAGAACAGGCTCCATGCAACACACAGTTTCCAGAATGGTTGTCATTGACAACCAAATTGAAGATGAGCAAGACCATCTCTGTCTTCATTTATTGCCTTTTAGTCTACTCCTTTTGCCCACACCTAAGGGATGGGCAGGGAGTTTCTTTTTCACATGGTCTTGTTGACATCAGTGAGTGGTTTCTGTGCCACCTTGCACATTTGACAGGCCAAAGGACTAGAAACACTCTGAGAATCAGGTAGCCCTAAGGAAACCCACCCAGGGCCTAAACCAATGGGCCAAACAGTGCCAGTCCAGCCCCAGAATGCTGTGCCCAGGGGGAAGCAGGCATTCTGCAAAAGATGGATGTGAAGCTTAAAAAGCCCAGCCTCACATCAGGGAAGAGGAATCCCATCCCAGCAAGGTGAAGACACCTAAATCACAGAGGATTCCCAGCCATTGATGGGAAAATAAAGCAGCACAGAGGGTGGGACTTGATTTGTGCAAATATACCTAGGGAGGGTTGGTGGTGGAAAAGAGGATGTAGCACTTTGTGGTCAGTCATAAAAGGGAGACATGGATCAGGTGGCCTAGTGTTGACTCCAGACAGACGTCACAACCTGCCTTATTCAGGGCTGGGCAAACGCACCCAGGGAGCCCTGCTGGTGCAAATCAGTCTTGTGTTGACTTGAGTCAATACAGCCATGCCATGTGCTGTCAAAAGACTCTCTCCCAACATGAGAAGAAGCAGAGCAAGAGGGTAATTTGAACACTCTGCACTGCATCAAAGCTGAGCTGTGGCAAGGCTGGGAACAGCTGCAAGGGAAATCCTGGAGCAACTTCAGGAAGGATACAGGAGTTCTGAGATTTTGACACCGTTCCCATCACACTGGGTGCCAAAGGTACCTTAAATTCACCCACAATGTCCCTATGAGCAATTTCAAAGGGATCTGCAGAGACCTTGCTGCTGATTTAACACATCATGTTGAAAGCAGTGACTGGTGTACAATGAGAAGCTGATGAACACAGCTCCCTTTCCTCTCCAGCCGGAACACCTCCCAGAACACCACAGTCTACTTGCAGGAGCTAACAAGCACAATGCCAAGGCTCCTCTGGAGCCTTGAAACAAGTCTAGTTTCATGAGCATCAGCTCAAAAACTTGACTCAGAAAACACTGCCAAGCAAAAGCTAAAGCTCACCCAGTCAGACATGGCCATCTCTTTTTCTGTTCCAAACACAGTTTGGGGTTGCAATGGTGTGGACAGCAGTGGGACAGAACCAGACCTGAACAAAGAACTGACAAAATCTGTCCCTGGAAGAAGGGAAATTCCTGATCCAGTGGTGATCTGGAAATAAGAAACCTGCTTATCTGGCCTCTGAAGCAGTCCATAGGCCAGAATGACAACCCTGTTTATAGGTGAGGTATTCACGGGTTGGCAGCACCCAGGCAGCTCAGCCTTTATATAGCCTGATGAGGTTAATTAACAGTGATGGCTTGACAAAGTTCATTAACCCACCATAGGCTTGTCTTGCCTCAACTCCTGAGGGAACTGGATCCTCCTGCAGAGCCTGCAGTGGAAAGGTGTCCAACATGTCCTGAAAGATCTGCCTTGAGTTTCACCTCTTACCCACCTTATAAGGTATTTGCAGGAACAGATGGCCAGCTGCTCGATCTGCACACGTGGCACAAACTGGTGTTGCCACCTCCAGCAGCAGCAGCAGCCAGGATACGTTAAAGATTTCAGGTAGAGAACACAGAGCCAACACAGCACAGAGGCCTGAGCTCCCAGAGATCCGAGGCAAGAAAAGTCAGAGAGGGAAGGTAGATGGAAACAGGAATGAGAGGAGCTGCAGAGTTAAAAGGAGAGGCATACTGAAATTTTGCTAAGTATCTTACTTCCAAGTGAAAATCCCTCCTGCTTCTCACATTAATCAGGGCACTTAAAACTAGTCCTAACCAGCTGCTCCCACTTCCTTTGTCCAGCTCTTCTTAAACACACAAGCAGCCCACTAAGAAACAGCAAATATGTGCAAAGATTTGCAGACAACAAGAGACTTTTGGGAAACACTCCATAGAAACAAGCACCCCTCTCCCAGCACAGAGGCAGCTGTGCTTTACAGTAGGACAGTTTCCAATGTTTTCTTTCTCTGTGCAGACGAGGGATTTCCTGTCCTCCATGGCAACTGCTTTGCATTTACTGAAGGAGGCTGTGCCAATAATCTCCAGAGCAGAATGAAAAATTTTAAAGTGGCACTGCCTGTTAGCTCTTGGCTTTAACTTGCTGATGTCTTCCATACCCATGGTTCCAGTCCATTCTTCTACCCTCCTTAAAAGTGTTGCCAGTAGGGGCAAATCTCCAGTGCTGCACTGCCCACACAGAGGGAGTTTCTCAAGCACTGTTGACACAAGTCTTTCTGAAGAAGTCACCAACCACCACCACCTCCCAGCAAGAGCTGTCTGTGCACCTTCCAAAAGACAAGGTTTTTGCTTTTTCCAACAAGGCACAGCTCCCAGTTTGAAGACAGTCCCTGTCATGAAGACAGTCCTGTAATTTGATGGCCAGGTCTTTCTGTTACAGGTTAGAAATAATCTTGTCGCTCTTTCCTGGAAGGGAAGCACTCACTGGACCAGTGCTGGTCCAACAGTTCTAAAACACAGCTGAGACAAACTAAGCCTCCCCAGCAAAGTGTCTTTCTCCATCCCCTCTGAGCTGCCTTTGCATAGGTCTGTGTGCTTCTCGGTTCCAGGGACACAGATTTAGTACAGTGACTTGGCAAAAAGCCTTTGTTTTGTTTTGGCCCATCTCACGCCATTTTATCGAGTTACATCAGCTTGGCCTGAGGCCACACGAACATCAGCCCAAGGCATGCAATAAGAACAAAATAGGAGGAAAAGTGAGGCCATCCCCCTTCAGTGACAGTGAGCTCATGATGAAAATACATCCATTGCTGTCTCAAGTTTTAGTGTACTAGAACATCTCTTATTAACCTCTTATGCTTAAAGAGGTTTTGTTTAGCAAGGCCTTCAAGGACAAGCAGCTCAAGAAAGAACAGGAAGCTCCCGACTAAATTATACTAAACCTGAGGTACATTTTTAGGCCGAGCCACAGGTGCAGTCTAAACCTGTGCTGTTTCATTCAGGCTTTCTTCTTGCTACTTTTTTCTTTTAAAATCCCTTGGCAAGGAAGCAGAACAAACTTGATCCTAACTAAACCAGACATAATAAAGCAGGACATTGTTTTCAAAGCAGGCAGTAGAATAGCATTAAAGAGGAACCTTCAAGTTCTTTTTCACTCCTCTTTTATTTCAGTGAGTCAGATTCTCAGGGGACTTTTCCTCACATGGAACAGGTAAGTTTTTGAGTAACAGCAAAGCAACATTAAACACAAGGAAGAAAAAGGGAATGAGAATCCCTTAACTGATAGGGAAGACTTCTACAGTCTTACTTAAAAGAGGTTAAGGTGCTGCAAGCTATAAGTGCACACAATCTACTGCTCTCTAGCTTTAAGTACTGACAAGAAGCCAAAGCACCAACACAGGAGCTCTCACAATGCATTTCCACCTGTCCAGGACCCCAGCAGCCTCTCTTGCAGAAAGTGACCTGCCAAGTTAAACAAGTAAAAGTAAAGTAAAAAAGTAAAAAATTCTACTGCCAAGTAAAACAGACCCACAGAAGCGAGCACTAAAAGTCACTTAAACTGACTGAAATATTTCACGGCACGTGGAGGCAGAACAGTGACATTGGCAGCTGACACATCTGCAGAGAAGAGCACCAAACCACAGCCAAGGGACAGCCAAACTCAAAATCACCTGCACTCATTTGACTGCTTCCAAGAGCAGCTGATCAAGACAGCAAGAGCCCTGGAGTGGAATTTCAGATTCAAGTTAATTTCCTGGATCTGACAAAAACTCCCCACGGAACAACAGGCAAGTCCCCTTTTCTGTACACCACCTGAATTCCCTGTCCTGTAAAACAGGCACCATTTTTGCTGTCTAAGTTACAAAGCACTCCTAGCAGGGATTATTTTTAGCAAGCAAGCATTAAAACCCAGCCCTGGACTCTGATCTCAGCTAGGCCTTCTCATTGGCTTTGTAATATTAAAAGTAAACAAAAAGCAAAGCTGAGCCCACATGAGAGCTCAGCCACCAGGCAGTATTTTGATGGCAGATGAAACAATTTTTGGTAAACAGTGAGCTGCAGAGCCAAAGCTGCAGCCAGCCAACAATCTGAGGGATGACATGGATCACCAGTGCCTGCACTCATTCACTGGTGAGCAGTGTTCTGCCAATGGACCAACTTCAAACCCACTTCAGATATTCCACTGTCACCAAGCAATGACGCAGGTGTTTAGGAGGACAAACTGAAATCACTCTTAACTGTGCTCTCAACCACAGCAGCAAATGCTAGGAGAGCAGGGAAGAACTGAAAACTACATCTAAAAACCGGAACTCTGCAGAGCTCTCTGCTTCACAGCACAAACAAGCAGCATCTCCCACTCTGTTGAAAGAGATGGCAAGTCAAAAACTTAATACCTGCTGAGAAAAGCTCCCCAAGTCCCTGTTTTGAGAAATTCATATTTGCTATCAGAAGTGTAGCACAAGGCAGGGCCTCAGATCAGAGCTCCCCTACAGTGTGTGCAAGCAGAAGAAAGAGGATGGAATAGGGAGAAGCAGAATAAATTGGGATAAAGAGCATAAAGACTACATGCCCACGGCTTTTCCAGGTTTTATGTATCCCAAAGGCACACAAAATGTTCTCTGTTTTGTTTACCAGCTCCAGCATCAGTGATGTGTCTTCCTAGAGTCGAGACTACTTGCATACGTCAGGGCAAACCAGTTCTTTCCTGAAGTACATTTGATCCTTAATCATTCCCTTTCTATGGCTCCAAACCCATTTTATTGCAGCACCTGGAATCACAGCCTTGTACAAGAAGAGACATTTTGAGCCTCTCTCATGTGACCAGCTTGGTTCCCATCTACAGTTTTTCTACAGTTGGATGTTTAACACCCTTTGCTAACTTGACCAAACAGCAGATTTTCCTCTGCCCTCATTGAAATAGGGGGAGAAGAACTGACATCTGCAGCATGTGGCTTTTCACAGCAGTTACCATCACAGTGATAAGGCCTGTTCCTGTTTTCAAAAGCCAATTTTTAACTCATAAACTAGAGGAACAAGCTTGTAAAGTTAAAGTTAACCTGCTTTACAGATGGGACCAGTAAATATACATTAGTCAATCCTTGTTTGGGACATCTATGAGACTCTGTTCTCATCCACCCCAACCAGCCTTTCAAATTAAGTCTCAGCAATATTTATAAAAAACTTATTTTCATATTGATGATAACCTGCCTTATCACACTGACTTAACTAAGCTGATCTTCATTCTGATAAGGCTTTATTCAAGGCCCTGCTATAAGAAAAGTCAGATCCAGTGATATTACATACCTTAAAGGAATATTTCTGTCCTTCCTCATGAGCAGACTGCTACATACATAGCTCATTTCTCTTATGTATCAACTTCTGTCCAGCTACCAGGTAGCAACTGGAGCCTTTTCAGGACTTTATCTCAACTCAGCTTGAGGGGAAACATGGGAGCAGGCTACTACCGGCTGTTGCAGCCTGCCACCCACTGGGCTGCAGCGGTGTGAGCTGTGCTGGGGCTTATTTTCCAAGTCACCATGCTGAAGGTGACTGCAATGCACTCTGCTGGCAGCAGCTGACACACAGCAGCTTCCTTCAGAGCAACAGTGGCATTGACAGACACTGCTTTACAGCTTTCTTGCAGTTACTGTAAATTAACTGTAACCACAAATAACTGCAACATCGGCATAAAGCCATAATTACAGCCATTTGAAGTGTTAAACATAGTTTTAATCTGTTCACATTAACATCCTGACTTGGATTAAGGTATGTCAAGAGTTTAAGAGTGCCAGCCACACAAGAACAAACATCTCATGGAAAAGCTCCAAAAAGGTCTTTGAAACAGAAAAAGAGTTTCTCGTTTTGCTTCAAACACTGCTACTGGTAGTGCATGAAACCCACCACAGCCTGGGACACTTCTGGAGTTGGGACATAAAGTGTTGCTTGCCACAGCAAAAACAACTGCATTCTTTCCCTGGAGAAAATTAGAGCCTTTGAGCCAGGTTGAACTAGTTTAGGACAAACAGTATGCTTTTTTAGGCAAAAAAGCAAAGCTTTGCCAGCATGAGCCATCCAGTTTGGAACTACTAATGGCCCCAGGACAAGGGCTAGGAGCTTATCTGACATCTGTCATAGGAAGCATCACTGTCACCTACCAGCTATATAGAGGCTACATATGCACAATGTGCTTATGGCAAACAACCCCAGGTTGAAACTACTCCTGCCAAACAAAGGAAAAAGGAGTTCACACATTCTTGAGCTACTCTGCTGCATGATGGTGTGGCTGGCACAAGCTGCTCAGTCTTCATGGAGTATCAAGAAGAAAAAGCAGTAGGTCACAGGAAAGTAAATCCTTAGAAACTGCCACTGAGCTGCCCATTCTCAGAGCTTCTCTGGTTGAAGCTGTTTCAGGCAATCTGCCCAGAGCACAGCCACAGAGCCCACTTTGAGCATGATTAGAAGTTTAGTCACATGAAATTAAGCAAGGCTGAGACACTCCTCTCACCCAAAAGCTGGGGTGGCTTTAGGACAGTCTGACTCACTGACCTACATCCATATATGCCAACTGATTGTGGTCCAATGATGGCCCTGGGGTTTATGGGCTGAGCCACCTCAGCTATGGCAGTGTGAGCCTAGCTGTTTCAAGAGGTTTATACCTTACAGAAGACCTGAAGATTTAAACAGCCTCTTGCTGCTAGTAGGAGGTGTAAAACTACTTTACAATGCTGTACGTGCAGCATACTGGAAGTAAAAGTTGCAGACAGCTACTCAAACAGCAATGTGACTTGAAGTCCACACATTTCATTTCAACACCCATTCCAAGAACAATCCTCTTGAGTCAAATATTTCTCTCTAGTGCTCTGAAGAGCTCCAGGTGATGAGTAATTTGTGATAGTTCTGTGTCTGAACCCTCTTGTCAGTTTACATCCCACACAAATTCTTACCATACAACAGCTTGTTGTGTCAGACATCTTTATTTGCTGTGTTGCCCAAGTGTACAAATAGTGAATGTAGTTATAGAAATTCAAAATATATTGTAGTAGAAATCTGTCTGAGAAGTGGAATGCTAAGATATTCACTTTATAAAATTATTACCCTTAAGTCACTCTCACTTGGCAAGTTTTGAATATATCAGGGCCATGAAGAGAAAGATTATGATCCTGCAAAAAAGGAGTTCTCAGTAAACTTTTTCTTCTAGATGAAATCAGTGAACAGTAAATTAATTTCTCTACATTTGACTCATTTTGAGTTATCAGCCAACAGGATGTTAGCTACATCCAGACAATTCATACATAGTTCAGCTCCCATTTATACCAATAAAGTCAATGTATCACTATCAACATACTTAAGTATTAGTGAAGCAATCTCAGTGATAATATTTATTTTAAGCTAATGAAGTCAAGCCAGTAAGTTGGCCCTGGCTATTGAGTGCAATTGATGCTTTTGTCACATTTTCAGAGTAAGACTCCTCAGTTCTTGAACAGGTCAATACAACTCTGCAGGAGAGACACATTGTTCTGCAAAGGAAAAGAATTAGTTTCAGATGATGACTGATAATTCAAATCCTGCCTTTCACAATGAAGTAGCTTCCCAAATAGTGGGTCCATCACAGGATTTTGTAGCCTGTGCCAATGGTAAAGATTACTGCAAAAGACAAGCATTCAAGCAGTAAATAACCAAAACCAGATCACACATTCTGCAATCTGCCTCTTTCTGCATTTGTGGTAAGGAGAGGGGCAAGAGTCAACAGGAAACTCAGGCCAAACTGAGCAATGATGTCAAGGCCTTTGTGTCACATTCCAGTTCAGCATAGAAGTAGCTGCCTGTGGTAAAGTCCAGTACTCTCAGAGAGCGGGACATTAGACTTTCCTTCTTCAAAGGAAGCTGAGGATGCACAGTTACTGTTCTCTACACTAAGTTAACAGACCCTTCAAGCCTGTTTAGCAAAGCTTGGCAGAGGCTGCTACAGAGCCATGTCCCTTCCACTGACAAGCCAAGTGACAAGGATTGACAGCCTGATCACAAGCTGCAGGATGTGCTCCTGTCCCAGCACTCAGGAGCACTGGACACAGCAGCTGCCTCTAGACACAGTAGGGGTCAAACCCCACAGATGAGGCTGCCTGATGGAAGTCAGATGACCCAGCAAATCCTCCCAGCTACACAAAACTCACTTCTCTCAACCCATGCCTGTTAAATTCCAAAGAGAACACACCTTTGCGTGTTTTATTTCCAGTTCTGCCATTTCAATTAAGTTTTTGCGGAATGCTGCTATTCTCTTCTGTTTGAAGCTCATCAGTTCTGTAGAGAAGGAAAAAAATAAAAAAGGTAAGGGATACACAAAGTAAGACAAGTTTCAGTAATGCCCCTTATGTTTCAGGAGTTCTGTTGTGCAGCTCAGATTACAGTATTCCATCAAAAAGAGGTTTAACAGTTAGTTGTGCTGTTTTTAGACACAGATGCAGTCATCACATGGCACACAGACAAGCTTAAGACAGAAAAGCTTTGTAGGAAGACAGCTGGAATAAACCAGAAATAAGCCACACAAGCTCTGTGAGAAACCAGAACATTTAAAAGCCAGATACACCAAAGGAGCAGCACGTATACATGAAAGCATACTTCCTCTGCTTTATATTGTCCACATACATATAGACACACATACGCTCTTCTAGGAACCAGTGTTTGAAACTCTGTATAATGCAGTCAGCTGTACTGGGACAGAGCAAAAGTCTATTTGTACTGTTCTGACTGAGATGATTACTTATCTTCCAGTAGTTACATTCACATGGAGGATGAGTTCAGTCTAGAAAGTAAATACTAGGGGCTTATAAATAAGGTTGGTGTAGTACTGACACTGCTCTGCTACAGAGAATTGTTTTCAAAAATGTTTATCTGCATTAGTTTTACAGCATCTATCTCTACTGTCCTTGGGATGTCCAGGACAGGAGCCTTTTTGTTCAGGAGCCTTCAGTAGCTGAAGGTCAGATGGAGACCTTGACTGCATAAAGCTCTCCTTTAAGCATAAGTACAGCAAAGCCTGTTTTACCTTGTTTAGCAGATTCTGATATCTTTTCAAACTTCTGACAGCAATCCTGTTGATGTGCCTCAGCCAGCCTGACATCCTTGCTCTTTAGTCTGGCTTTGTCTAGAGCTTTGTTTGAGTTCTCATAGTCAACAAGAGCCCTGGTTCGTCTGTACAGAAGATCCTGAATAGACAGAAATAGACACCAGAGTATTAGTAGGACTACTTCCCAAACTGAGGTTGCAACCACCTTAGCAGCAGGAGTTTCACTTCTTTCAGCACCAGATTCTGCTTTTTCCAACAAGTTATTACAGCCTGCTCTTGGCAGCCTTTTACAGTACAGCACTACATTTTCAGGACAGACAGTTAAGCCTTAGTAGAGGAAGTCTAAGGGCTACCATAGGCATAGTTTCTTCCCTTAAAGCAGTTTATCCTGCTGTAAGGTGGATCTCTCCACTAAGAGCAAAAAGGACTTTCTGAGTTCCCTGAGTCTACTTCCAGTGGACATTTAATTTGTTGAAGATCTGACAGTTTGACTGAAGGACTGCACTAACCTAGAGAGGAGAAATAGTACAGGTCTCTGAGCCAACCCCTTCCTAGTGCAGCAGTATAGTTGTGATGTCTAAATAACAGTACATCCCACTGAGAGAGGCTGTAGTGGATGTTCAGGAGTACCTGATGTTACAGGTAAGACACTAGATGAAGCCCAGTAGGTTGTACCTAGGTATCTTTTTGCAGCATAGTCATCTCCAGTCAAATCAAGTTTTGATCAGAACAGAGTTGACAGCAAAGCTTTTGCAGTCATATGAATCTACCAAAGCCCTCTTCGAAGCCCAGACTGCAATAGCATTCAGAAGTTACCACGTTTTTGTGCTAAAGTACTCTAAAAATTCTGACGTCAATCCCAACTACCAATTAGTCATTGTTTCTTTTATTGGCAAGTCCATGAATACTCAGGCAGGGGACAGGAAAGAAACTGCTGCGGACTTAAATTCAGTTTACTCTAACTTACAGAAATTTAAAGAGTTCTTCCACTTTACATGCCAAAGAAAAATTGGTCCAAGGTCTTCTGTAAGTGGCTGGGCTCCAGCTAGCTAATACACAGCTTCTATATTCTGCTGTGGTTTAAGAGTGTCAGGTTTCTTAGGCAAAACAAGGGTCCACTCTCCTGTCTTCTTAAAGCACAAAGAATACCATGAGTGAGTCATGCTGCCCATAACAAAACTAAGCTCCATAAAGAAAACAGTTCTCACCTTAGCAGCTTCTATATTGAGCATATAGTATCTCAACAGTTCAGAGAGCTTTAAGTCTTCATCAGATGAAACTCTACTCTCTACCTTCTGCAGAAGGGAAAAAAATCAATTAGTCGGTGTGTAACAGAGAACAGCAACATCCAGAGTCAGAGATTCTTCTCCCCCTCCACCTGCCCCCAGCAAAGCTTCTCTTACCCTAAGTTTCTCAAAGAGTTCTGCAACTTTCAACAAGTACCTAGTGAGGGGAAAAAAAAGCATAAGTAAGTTTAAGATACTTCATAGTCTGATAAATACCAAGATCAATTGGAAGGAGACCAGAAAGCTGAAGGCTGGAGTTTACTCCTGTATACAGATCCAAACAAGGCCTCAAAAAAACCCTAATTTAGGCAAAGACCTGGACAAAAGGTTCAACGGGCTGGATTCCAGCCTACCAGAGTAGTATAGCTGAGCAGCTCAACACCATTTAATATAACAATGATAATCTGCAAAGGTCTTGTGGAGAATTTCCCTGCTGCTATCCAAGAAGGATGAGCTGATTTGTTCATTCAGCTATACACTCTGTTATAACAAGGTCTTGGTAAATAGATAGCAAAGTCAAAATCTGGAAGAAGTAACCTCAAAAACAGGTAACTAAGTTCCCCTGGCTCAAAAATCCCCTAATATTCTGGAAGTGCAAAGGTCCAGAAGATAGCACAGACCTAGTGTAGCCTGACCTAGTGCAGTTATATTTAACAGCACATTAGAACACACACCAATAAACCCCTTCTTCAGGGGTCTCCACCAGTTTGTGATCTGAAGAGAATCAAGGAGATTTCTGTTTGGGAGTCTGATGACCAAGTAACCTTTAGGCCACAACTGGCAAGTGATCAACTAGTTCAGAGTTAGGTGCAATCAATACATTAGGTCTGCCAGAGCAGGAGTGCCAGAAGAAGGGAAGTTTTAATGCCACTTGCTTGCAGTTCAAGAAACTCAAACCACCTATGACTCAATCCTCTAGATTTTACAGAAGAAATTTGGTTTTCCCAGACTCAGGATGTGTTTATGAACAGTTAGAATTGCTTACTTTTTGATAACTGTAGGCTCTTCTAATGCCAGGCTGTTCAAACAAGCTGAAGTATAAATATAGTCATCTGCAACATCTGCAAGAACAAGACAAGGTTTTCAGGCTGAAATCAGCAAAACTGCACGATCTCTCGAAAGGGCTTTGAAAAGATTCACTTTTATGAGATCTTGTCATCTTATCTGCTTTTGCGCATGCATCCTTGATTCTGTTGTAGTAGTTCACAAGAAAAGTCTTCTCTTGCTCAAAAAAATCTTCTACTTCCTGAAAAAGAATATGACCTGTTAAGTCAGTAACTGCAGAATACAAGCTCTTCCCTATTTTAGGAAGGGCCAAAGAAACAACCATAGCCTGGGCCTGTGCTTGAGGCCCATCAATCTCTATGGAAAAATTGTTCAAGACAAGATGGGAGCCACTTGACAAACTTCTTCCTCACTATGCAGTGAAGATGAAGTTGTCACTCAAATACTGATGCAGGTTGTCTGAAGCAGCCACTAAAAGTTGGTATGGGACAGCCCCCAGGACATCCAGCTGTTGGAATTTCATTTCCTAGGCCTGCTGCAACACTGTAGCTAAGGACAAAGCAGTTTACAAGCTTGTTTCTCATCCACACCAAATATGATGCATACTGAAAGGTTTCATGACACTGTGCACAGGACAACAAGCTTATTGGGAACTGCTGCCATGGCAACACAACACAAAAGCTGGAGCGAGACCAGTTACAGGAGTCTTTGGTATTTGGTCTTGTCTAGTATAAGCAGAAACCCATAAATCATGTCTGTTCAGAGTGCCAAAGTAGACAAAAGCCACAAGCACATTTCCTGAAGGTATAATTCCTTCCTCTCCACCAGTATTAGGTACTAAGGCAGGTCTTCTGCATCCAGAAACTCTACACTGAAACTGAATAGCCTAAAGCTACAATGTCTTATTTCTAAAGAAATCAAAATTAATATAGGCTACGCCCCTCAACTGGGAGAGCAGTAACAAGGCAGGTTAATGTCAGTAGCTGAGCCTAACACACAGCAAGCCTGAAGCAGACAGGAGTAACTTCCCTGGAGCAGGAAGCAAGTAACAAGGAAGATTAGGGTAAGGGACAAAGCAACAACCTTACCTTGACTCCAGAGAAGAGGACCTCATCAGCACTCTTTACTACACTTTTTAAAAAGCCACCAAACATCTCTTTAGTGTTTTTCCGCCGAACACTCAGCTGTAATGGAGAGGCCAAAGCAGCTTTAAAGTTGTACCGGGGGCAGGGGAAAAAGGTGACTGGTTTGACACTTGCAATGCTCTAACATCCTTTACATCTAGCATATGTCAGAGCAGGTTGATTGCCAAGCCCTCCATAAAACACATAAAAATGTAACATATAATACACGGCTTGGCTACAAGTAGTTCATCTATTCTGTGCCACAGATTTTTCCAATTCCCATAAACAGCTTGGTTTCTCCTTGCATATCTTGAATCAGCATCTATCACTCATAATTAGGTGTGATGAAACAGATGCAGGATTGACTTTAATACACCTCTATTCCTCTGTTTTAGGACCATGCAACACAGCATGGGTACACCTGAGTCATACATGTTCCCAAGATAAAGACATGCAAATGTGGCTTCCTAACCAACTAGATGAGGATTTAGAAACACTGTGAGCTTTATAACAGAGAAAGGGCTAAAGGTCAGGCTTTCATCCTTCAGTCATCTCACAGAAATACTTGCAATATCTACTTGCTGATGCTGCACATAGATCCACAGAACATTCTGACTGTGCCCAGCGAAAACAACAGCATTCTTAACAGTTTGCCTCGCTTGGAAAGGGAAACAAGGAAAAAAGTCTCACGTCCTGGTCATACTCCAGGAAAACATGGAAATTGCGATCTTTGCTGAGCACAGGATGAGAAGCAATCCGCTGCAGGAAGATCTCATGTGATGAGACAGTCTTCTTGAAGACAGCGAGGTATTCACTGCAAGAAAACAACAGACTGAGATCCTTTTTGTACTACCTTCTTCAATATACAAAGAACTGCTTTAAGTTTATCCTATGAAAATATTCAACTGCAGACTTTTGAAATAACCAGCTTGTGGTAGTGAAGCTACTTTCAGTCTCTTTCGCTAGGAAGTTTCCCAGCTGGAAAAACTGAGCAACTCCCCAGCTCCAGGATTTTCAACACACCCTTCAAAACAGTGACACTCAAAATCAGTTTATCACCAAATGAGTTGCTCTCCTAGGAGGCTTCTCTAAATGCAGCTTTTGGCAGTAGACTCATTTTACTTACGCTTCCAGCTCTTGCTTCATTTTGGCAAATTCTTCTTTTGTCATGGACACTTCTCCTTCCCCCAGCTTCTGCATCTTCTCTCTGGGACCATCAAAGTCAGGCTTTGAAGGTGCTGGAGGTATCTAGGCAGGGAATTGGTTAGTCATGGATATTAGCAAATAACGTTTTCCAAGATTACTTCTAGCCTTCTCTAGAAGGAGGCTCTTTTGCCTGGTCACAGGAAAGTGTGGTAAAGACTGCATGATCCAGAAATTCTAGAGGCACATTGACATCTAGGTCCCTGGTTTGTGTCATCCCTGCTGCAGGAGGGAAACCAACCCAGAGAAACAGCTTCTGTAATCCACCCATTGCCAGCCATCTCTTGAAGAATCATTACAGGAAGGAAAGCCCACATTTAATAGATTGTTTCAGTGTGCCATCTTCAGGCCGATATTAATACCACCACAGAGTCAAGGACTCTCACAGCATCTTTTGCTGCTCCAAGCCATATGGAAAGTTAACACAAATGCCATCCCACTCAAATTGTTTAGGAATTAAGGCAACAGGAAGCATAGGGAACACCCAAGTCACAAAACACCAGTAACACTGGTAAAATATACTTCATGCCCTTATTAGTAGGCACTTTAGATTGCTAGAATTTTTCACTTAGAATCACATGCTTTAGGAAGTACTTACAATGAGTCCTGCATACTCTTCAGTTTCTGTGAGTGTATCATGTAACCACACAAAGTCTTCGTGCTGCCTTGTAACTGAAAACTCAGGGTTTTGAAAAGCTGGCAGTGTAGTCTGGAAGAGAATATATAGAACCCCTACTGTTTTGTAAATCAGTGCTTTTAGAAACAGTTCTGTCCATTTCCAAAGGGAGCTATTCTGCTTACTAAGAGCCTTGCCCACTCCTTTTTAGCTGAGCTGGCACTTACTCAACAGCACCACTAAGGAGACTGTTAGGAAAAAAAAGTACTGTTGTAGAACAGCATTAATGCAGTTTGTTTTGTGACATTTCTCAGTAGCTCACTTCCTACCCCCCAGCCTTCTGATGTCTAGCTAGGATTCCTTAGCAAAGCCAACCTAACCATCAGCTACTTGTCTGTTTAGAGAGTTGAAATCCTAGGAAATCTGAAGTTTCTGCATATATAAACACATTCTCAGGCCACCTTTAAGTGGAAAATCTCCATCTAATTAGAATTTCTTCATTGCCAAGCCCATCTTTGCAGACGTACTGCAAGTACATCGGTTACTTGCACAGCCTCTTTCTGCCCATGACCTTACCTTAGTGTGCACAGTGAACTTCACTCTGTCCTTTTCACTTAGGGCATCGGGGATATCAATTTGAAGAGAAGGATCAACATTCAGGTCTACAGATACAGACCTCAGCTGCAAGAGAATTCACAGAATAATCCTGGATCAAGCCTCAAGTAGGTTTAGTGAAGCTGACTGATCATCGGCCGTGAACAAGAACCACACTGCACTACAACCCTGCCTTTCAGGTACACACACATGACCAGAATTCCTTTCCCAGTGCTTCAAAGAGCCTTAAACTGAGCCAGCATCTTCCTCTGGGGGCTTATTTCTTCATTTATTCCAACAGCCTAGACCCAGAACATAATTTCAAGTGTACTCAAACTTTTAAAGAGCGTGGAATAGCTTTCTCAGTAGAACATCCTCCAGCTTACATATGAAGACTGTCTTCTAAGAGGCCCTCCCTTGCTGCAGCCTAACAAATCATTGCTATTTTCTGCATAAGGGAGAAACCACCAGAAATCAAGGTCAGATCAACATAGAAAGTTTACTGAAGAGCGACTGTCAGAGCCAGGAGGAATGCTGAGGTTGTCCTTTGGAGATAATTCTGAAGGCCTTCTCAGAAAAGCAGGCTAGAGAACTGCACCATGACTGCTATTTCACCATGCTGCAGCACAAGCCACACCAGCCAGTAGCCTGCTCCTACCACTGCTGTGTATGCTAAGTTTCAGCACCCAAGCCCACAGGCAAATGGTGCCAGGATCTGAGCAATCCCATCATATCACAGATGGCTAAATGCTGCCTCAAGCCTCTGTAAAGCTGCCTAAGAACTGTTGATAGGCTGCCTGTTGTAAGGTGAAGCTTTGCTTCCACAAGGCTCTGGAAGCTGCCTCCCCTAGGCTGGCCATCTGCAGCCCAGATCTGGTATGTGACAAGTCTCTCTGGCTGCCTGCAGAGGACACAGCTGCCAGCACAGGGAGCACTTGCCCCTGCCACTGCTCTTCCCTATGATCAGACTGCCGTGTATAAGTCAAGGATACCCCAGCCACTGCACCCTCCAAAACACCCTCCAAAAACACTTCTACCTGCTGCATCCTCGCTGTTAGCTAGAATTAAAAGGATAACAGATAAAAGGGTAACGGATAAAACTTTTTTAAGCCTTACAACTATGGGATGACATTGCATGCAGCACATTAAACTTCCCAGAAGATGGAAAGGACAGAAGACCTTTAGCCCACTCTGGGCATTGCCTTGGCAGTGAGCACATTTACAGAGCACAGTTCCTAGCAGTCCCAGGCACTGTTCACATCCCACAGGACATGCTGGCACTTCAAACTCTACAGGGACTCCAACAGTAATCACTTTCCTCCAGTCACCACTTAGGACAGACTGTTACGTTCCCATACAGGCAGGCAATGGTCCTTGCTAGAAAGGCACAGGCCAAACAGAGGTGCACAGTTCAGAGGTCACTGACACCGGTTTGGGCAGAAGCTGCCCCATTCAGGCACTGCAGGAAGGACAGGTAGAAGGTGACCAGTCAGGCAATAGTGTCACTGCAAGCACAGTTCACTGTTGCCAAATGAAAGGCAAGCTGGTTGGTGTTTCCCACTTCCCAGCCAGATAACACCACCAGCGAAAGCAGCAAGATGCAGACCCCAGTGTTTTACATCCTGCTTACTTCTATTTGCAGTCCAAACAGGATCAGCAGTGCTAACAATATGAACTGCTGAGTCTGGAAAGTATGATAAGCCAAAGGAAACCATTTCCTCTCAGCTAAACTAAGGAAAGGATTACACAAATCAGACAGTCCTGAATTTGTGAGCTTTCTTACTAAGTCTTGTGGAGAAAGTAACCCACAATTAGATGCTGTCTAGGCCCCTCCATGCCTAGTAGTTGCCTGTACAGGAGACAGACAAGCATGAACATTAGGCAGTCCTGCTTGGTCAGAGTAAAGCAGTTAACATGTCACAAGCATGTGTCTCCTGGCACCCTGCACAAACTGAAAATGGGATCTGGACCTGTATGAAACCAAGGATTGTAAGACACCTCTACAATGCTCTAGTCCTGTGAAGGTCACTGTGGGCTCCTAACTCCAGGCCAGAGACTTTTAGGATTACAGAATCATGGCTCAAACTACAAAGGGAACATTCACGCTTTCTGACTTCAGGAGGAGGGAGTGCTTTGTTTCCCAACAAAAAGTGCTGGAGTAGCATTTGTCCCCTGAATGGGGGGAAGCAGGAAGCCCCACTCCTGTCAGCACAGCTCTGTAATGCACTGACTCAGTGAGCACCCATGGCAGATGTCTCACACTAACCCCTGAGCACACCAGCACCTGCTCTGCAGCACCAACAGCTCTGCACACAGGACCTTTCATGCCATCATCTCTCCTACACCCATCCTACAAGCAGGAATGGGGACCAACCTCCTCATGGTCACATGAAGGCTATGCAGAGCAAAGGAATTCAATATCCATCTCCAGGTGGCAGGCTTGTCCTCTCACCATAGCAGGCACCCAATCCATGTCCCAGGTTACCACTCCATCTTAACTCTCTGGTAGCTCCTTCATATCCAGAGGCATTTCTCTGCTAGGACGTCACTGCTTCCTCCCCGGACTCCAAGCAGTGGGGCAAGGGAACTGAAGGTTCTCTATCCAGTTATGAGAAACCAGTCTGTCACTCCATACCCTCGAGGGATATAATCCAAACTCAGCAGCTGGGAAGGGATTATTCCTCATTTGTAGCAGATGCCCAAATAGATACAGAGGACACACAAAATGAAAACAGCTGCCTTGGGCTGCAAATTGAAACACTCACCCAAAGCCAGCGCAGTATTCTCACTTTCAACCCTCATTTCTCTCTCCCAGAGGCAGCTTCTGGTTTGCAATGACTCCAGAAACTGTTACAGCTTCTCTGATACCTCCCACTTCTAGACACAGGACTCCTCAGAGACTTGTTTCAGGATTCCTGGGGTTTCTTGAGGATTCACACAAAACTACTCCCTGTTCAGTACAGATACTGTCCACCTGTCCAACTGGTAAATCAGAACAAAGCAGAGCCCTTCACAATAACATAGATATCATATTGGTTAACATTTCCAGGTTTCAGGACCAGAAGACTAAAAATAAATATTATGATATTAATTAGGACACCATGATCTAGAAGCCCCAGAAACAGGAGAGATCATTACTGTGCCCAATTCAGGTAGAATTTTAGAACATTTGATTTTTTTCTGTTTGTTAGAGATGCTAGGAGAAAAAAAAGTTGGATCACTTAAATACAAGTGATGACCATCAGCTACCCAGACTTCTGCCTGACAGCCATTACGTTTCTGATCAGGCCTCACCCAAATGCAAACACATCTTGATGCTTGCAGACACCCAGTGGGAGGAAATGCTCACAGACACTGAGGCCTCTTAGTTCTGGTGAGAGCCCTGAGCTGCTGCTTTTACAGTTCCACCCTTTGCAGTTTTAGCATCAGCTCCGGATGACTCGGTGTCACTTCTGCATTCTAACAAAAGAATCTGCCAATGCAAGCAACTGCATACAACTTCTGACTGCTAGTGAAATATGTATTTGTTCTCAAAGGCAGATTAATCCAGGGGTTTTCCACAGAGCCAGGCTCTTGGAAGAAGCAAGGAGCCCTTCCACAAGGGCTCACACATCAAAGTTTTCTGCTTATTGTCAGCTAACTTTTAGAAATCATCTCCCCTCACTGATCACCTCCATGCTGTCATTCAAGCAACAGCCTGCAAACAAGACTTCAGTAGTAATTACATTTGCCACTACCATTACTTTTTACAGAACAGGCTTTCTAATTAAAGACGTTTAGGTGCTCTCCAAAGAGCAGTAAAATACTAGTGTTTTCTGGCAGTTTATACAGAGCCCTCAGTTCCAGAGGGTGTTGTTCTGACACCCAGGAGTTAACCACCAGAGGATCTGGCCAGCAGATAGCAGCAACATTAGCTACTGGAACTACATTTTAGTCATATTCAGCACAAGCAGCTTCAGTTTCCTTTTAATCAGGATACTAAAAGTACATCTGAAAGTGCACTGCAGGCATGCAGCACTACAGAGCACATTGAAGCTTGGCTTTTGCAGCCTTTGTGGCAGGCTTGCTGTCACCATTCTGACACTGAGCTGAACAGTCCTGAAGTGATCTGATTACACACAACCAGGAAAATTGAACCAGTGCCTACTTATGATATGGACAATGCTTCTCCAGATTTGTGACTTCAAACTGGAGAATTCCAGTGATGCAAAGGTTTAATTAGTTTGTTTGAAACACCAATGAAGAGGGAATAGCAGCTCAGTGTAGTCACACTGAAATGGCATTCCTCAGCAAGTGCAGTGATTGCCAAAGAAGCAGGAGGCCCAGAGCACCTGTTGCCTCTGGCTGTGCAATAAACTGGACCTCTCCTGCCAGAGGGATCTCTGCATCACTCTCTACAGAAACATGCAGGTCACATGCCTCCTGAGAGAGGGAAGGACTCTATAAACATTCAAGGATGCCACATTCCAAGCAAAAGCCTTGCTGGCTCACCCTGTTCCACCAGTAGAAAGGAAGACACCTCCACCCAAGCCACAGCTTCCTCAGCTGGAGGAGTCAAGCACAGCTTTGGCCATGCAGGGCAAGCCCTCCATGTGCCTGCAGAGCACAGCCTGGGGCTGAGCACTCCTGGCCCAGCTCAAATGGAAATTGTGCAACAGCAGCAAACTCCAAGCCACAGTCAGCACCCCCAAGAATGCTTTGCTGCCCTCCTACAGTGAGGCCAGAGCTGGCGGCAGGGAGTCTCAGGAATACGGCAGCCTCACCCTGCTGGCTTGACCTTCTGCTACCCAAACTGCTGGGCCAGCTTTGTGGAGGCTGCGTGTCCTGGAGAGTGCATTATCCCTATCCAGGAGCTGTCACCTTGCTAGCAGCTCACCTCCCCGCTCGACTTCAGGCTCAGCAGCATGCAGAAGCAGGTTTTTTTGCTAAGCACAGGCAAGATCCGGTATGGTCTCATTCCTTTCAGAATGTGCAGCAGAAGCTGTCCAGCAGAGTCATCATTTGTGACTGATAACAGCAAGTCCCAGGCCATGAGACAACATTTTATCTTCCACTGATTGCTTTAAGAGGGGCTACAATACATGCTCTCAGTATTTTGATCTAGAACATTTTAACTGCAGACTGAAGCCTTAAAATACCACGAAGCCACTGACATTAAGAAATACCAAGGTATTTACTCAAGCTTAGTTTGGAAGTCCTACCACTCACTTCAAATTCTGAAGTGCCTTTTCCTTCCCCATGACAGATTACACCTTATTTTCCACTGCACTTCCAATCACCCTTATCCTACCCTCCCTTCCTCTTCCTACATATCCTGATCCTCTCCTGCTTTGCCACCTCAGGCTAAGTTTTTAGTTTACACTTAACAGTGGCTCCTATTTAAGTTAATACCTAATGAAGTTTCCTTTACAGGCCTGAGTTTTATCTCCTGGTCACACACCAGTTCCATGTTGCTGTTTCTCTGCCTAAACAGGAACAGACAAGATAGGAGCATTTCTATCCTCCCCTGTGCTGCTGGAATGCCAAGACAGTCCTACAACCTAAAACAAGCTAATCTTTGTCCATTGAGCATCAGAGTTTAAAGCTACTCCAGCCCCCACCACAAGAACATTTTTCCCTCCCCTCGATATTCCTGTCTGAGTTAGAAAGGCACATAAACACTCAGAAGTTACCAATTGCTGCAAGAGAGTTGATATTTGACCTTCCCCCCCAGTATTCTCCAAGGGCAAACATTTTAAGACAAAGAGTTTCATATGCAGCAGAAAAGAGTTAAAGCACTGGCCAGCTCATGGCTCAAAGCAAGCTACTAGAAAATGCTTCTTCTACAAACTCTTGCCTGTCTTGCTGACCCAGGATTGTTTCAAAACAAGATTCATATGGAAAATAAGCAGAGAAAAGGAAATTATCCAGAAGTTAATAAAGGCTGGTGTATTTGTAGCCCAGTTAGTTAACATACATGCTCCAAAAAGCTGGAGAAAACAGACTGAAGAGACTTTCAGCACGCCTATCAGCTTAAAGCAAAGTCATCTTCCTGCCAGTGAAGCTTAGTCACAATGCAAAGCCACATGCAGATGTGACAATATGAAAGGCAAACAGGCAACTTGCTGACTCTTAGAGGGCTGCCTTACCTTCTTTTCAAGGTGTGTTGAGGGTAGTTATTAAACCAGGGAGTTTAGATAGGTTAACCCAAGCAGCTTGTCCAGTAGATGAGATAATTCCAATCACTGTTTACACTATATAAACATTAATTCACAAAGTTCCCGTTTTAGCATTTCACTTGCATTTCCTCTGAGAAGTTGAGAGACTTAGCATTAGGAAACACCCCATGCTGCTTTAAAGGGAAGACATGAAGCTCCTCGGCACTTACAGCTTCAACACTTCACCAGAGAAAGGAAAACCAAGCCAGCTGCTGATGTGACAATCAAGGGAAAGAGGCACCGCAGGTGAGGTGACAGCTGACAGCCTGATTAACGTAGAGCACACGGTCAGGAAGGCCGGTCACAGTCACAGCGGGCAGCTGACCCACTGGGGAAGAGCAAGTTTAACCCCCTAGAGCACAATCGCCTACAGCACTTGGCCCGCAGTGCCCGGATTCCGGTCCTGGCGAGCAGGTCCCGCTCCTGGCAGGCCCAGCTCCCGCAGCTCCAGGGCCCCGGCTGTCACCCTGCTCCCGCCTCGGCACAGAGTGCAGCCCGCACCGGCTCGCGGCAGCTGCACGGCCCTTCCCTCCTCCTCCTCCTCCTTCCCACTCCGGCTTCAATCCTCCCCACCCCCTTATCTTTTCCTGGGCACATCTCCTCTCAGGGGCTGCCCCCCACTCTCACCCGGGCACTCTGATCCCCTGCCCTCAGGGGACCTCCGTGCGCCAAAGGCACGAGGACTATAAGGCGACTCATTAGAAAAAA
>VWYP01033538.1:159792-176144 GCA_013400435.1 Pycnonotus jocosus
AATCCTCCCCACCCCCTTATCTTTTCCTGGGCACATCTCCTCTCAGGGGCTGCCCCCCACTCTCACCCGGGCACTCTGATCCCCTGCCCTCAGGGGACCTCCGTGCGCCAAAGGCACAGGACTATAAGGCGACTCATTAGAAAAAAGAAAAAAAAAAAAAACAAAACAAACTAAACTGAGCAAAACCAAAAAACCTGTCACTGTCCCAGCGCTGCCGGGGGCAGAGGGAGCAGGGAGCTCCCTCTCACGCCGCAAGGCCAGCTCGGCTGCACACTCACCGCCGCCCCAGCCGGACCCGGGCCGCCGCCCTCACCTTGTCCTGCGCGTCCTCACGGAGCAGAGCCATACCTCCGGGCGCAGACAACCACCCCGCACCTTTCCCTTTCTCCTCCTCCCCGCCACCACCTCCTCATATAATGCGGGCGGAGCCGCCGCCGCCACACCCCCTGAGAGGCACTCGCCATCTTTGGTGAGGGCGGGCCGCTGGTTGCCTTCATCCAAGATGGCACCACAACTCTTCATTTTTCGGCTTGCATGTAAAGATTTGGGCTGTTTTCCTTACAGCCTTTAAAAAAATACCAAAAGAGCGCGAAATAGTGCCACCTTTTGGGGCACTCCAGCGAAGTGGAAAGGGCTGGAAACTTGCAATGAAGGAAAACTACAAGTCCCATGAGGCAGCGGGCGGCGCATGCGCAATAAGCGCGGCAGAGCTGGCGGGCGGGGCGTGCCTGCGCGCTGGCGCCCGCGGCGGTGGCGGGAAGCGCGGCTGAGGTAACGCGGCGGTGGCGGGTCGTGAGGGCCGCGGGGCCGGGCGGGCCTGAGGGCGAGGGGAGGGGAGGGAAAAGAGGGAAGGGGGCTGGTGCTGGTGATCCTTTGTCCCACTTTGCCCCCGAGTTCGCCAGCGAGCGGGCCCTATGGCCGGGCTGCCTTGGCTGGGCATGCCCCCGTCCGAGGGGCTTCTTGTCCAGAGTGGTTTATCCCTCTCTGCACAAGGGCGGGCTGTCCAGCACTGGGATTTTCAGGCACCTGGTGCCCACGCAGAAAGTTTACTTGCCTGAGGGCACTTGGTGGTCACTGGTGTTGGCCCAACCCTTTCACAGATCGCAAAAAACGCTGACTTCAGTCATATTCCCCATTAATTCCATTTCCAGTGCTGATCTGGGAATGAGGCTTGAATTGGCAACTGGAGTCTGTTGAAGGTGCTCTTTGGTTCAGGGTAGTTCTGTGGGCTTGTGCTTTAAACGGGGTTGCTAATTTGTCTCTCTTTGTGCTCATCCAAAAGAGAGAGGTGTATTTTTAATCTGAATAAGTTCAATAACGTGTTTTACAAGCTGCAGGGAACTCACAGTTATACCTTCATCAGAGGGTTTGTTCTCCTCAAATTAGGGACAAGGGGCAACAGGTCTGTAGGTGTGTTTAGGAGTGCTCTTTTTTGTTATCTCTGAAATAAGCCAATGCTTCTTTTTTTTAGCTGGACAGGTGGCTGCAGAGATAAAGCCATACTGGTTATTATCTGAAACCACAGCTGGAGGTAGGATTTTATAGATGTGAACGTTTCCTTAAATAATCCTTTCTGTTTCCTTCAGTTAAGCCACACAGTCCTATACTGGGAAAAAAACTTCCTCAGTTGTGTTAGCTCAGTTATTGTTGGAGCTGCAAAGTCAACTTGCTTGGGAAAGTTAAGTCCTCTTGGGGTTTTTTTACCTCCAAGTTATTTTAATTTTTTTCAGTTCTCCAGGGTGGCTCATCATGCAACACTTGAAGCAATTCTGCTGGTCGTCAACCACAAACACTTTCAGAGAGAAGGGAGACACTTCCTCAAAGGGAAATCTCAATTAAATTCTGTTCTCTGTGTACAAGAGTAGATCCTGACCACTCCATTTCTTTCTTGTAAGTAACCTGCACAAAATGCCTCTGTGATTTATTGAAAAAACACGATTCTTTATTCAGCTGGGCATAAGAGTTCCTTATTTCTTAGCAATCCTAGAACCTCTTTCCTCTTGTGAAACAGGACAGCAGCTGGCAAGCTTTCCCTTTCCTTGTGGTTCTGTTCATACAGGGCACAAACATTTCCACAGGTATATTCCCCAGCACAACACAGGCTGTTAAATCAAAATTCATACTAGTCACTGAAGCACTGTGTTGCACTAAATTTAACTCTAGGCCTCATTCCATATTTCAATAGCTCTATGATTCAAAACACTGCTCTGGTATAAATTTATTCCTTGGAAAGCGTTGAGGGAGCAACTTACTACAAGTGAATTTATGCTGAATCAGGCATCCCCTTGCTTCCTGCAGTGGCATAAAGGCAGAATAAACTTTTTCTTTTATGCTGTGACCTTGTGTAGCAAAGCCGCAGCCACTGGCCCAACATTTGCTCTGTTCTGATTAGTGCATGTTCACAATGAGCATTAATGAGCCTGTTAATAATCATCAAACAGCAGCCCAAGAATCCACAAGCTTGGATAGTGTTACACAGGAATAAGAATATATTTTTCCTCTTTTATTTTAAATCCTAGCTCTGGCACCTCTATTTAGAGGTAAGCCTCAAGAGAGAAAGGATTAATTTTTCTGCACTGATGAAGGACAATATTTATGGATCCCTAGTCCAAGGTCTCAGCCTGCTGCTGCTTGGTTCCTTGTTCTAATCAGCTGCCTCATTTTTGGAAACTGCTGTGTGTGACAGATGCTCATCCCCACACTGTGGCCACTGCAGCTGTGGGATCTGTCCACACAAAGTAACTCCCTATTGTTTTGTCTCCTGTGGCACCCAGTGTGGGAAGCGCTGCATGAGGAGTGTGGGAAAGGAGGGCAGGATTGTCAGGAACAGAATGCTGCTGTGGGCTGGCAGTGAGCAGGGTTTCTATCTTAGCAGTGGATGGAGGGAGCTTTGGGATGGTAAACAGGTAACTCCAGCAGGAGACTAGGGCCTCAATTCTCCATGGGAAATGCCACTATGGAAGTGTTACATTTTATCCATGTGCAAAACCTTCCTAGGCTTCCAATGCAGCTATGAAAGGTGTGCTGAGTATGGTATTGCTTGTATGCTGTTCTTGCTTTTAAATTTTATAAGTGTCTTTGAGCACAACTATGTTTGAAACTTGGTTTGGAAAAATACTTTATACTTTTCCTGAACTTTAAAAATATTTCTTTGAATCTGAAAATATTTGCAGTGCATCTGGTTTCTCTTTGCCTTTTCTAGCTCCAAGTCTCACAATTGTATATACTGCTGCTCTCTGTTTTCTCCTAGGAATACAAAAGAAAAATGTGGATTTATACCCCATAAGGTACCTTGTTCCCACAATCCACTTAAGTTGGTCATTCATTATAAACTTAAAAGTTTTAATACTCACAGCAATGGATTTGCTTCAATGTGCTCTGTGTAGCTTTTATTTGCCCCTCCCCCTTTTGGGGGATTGTTTATGGCAGATCTGGTTTTTTGTGACTACTCCCATGGAAGTTGTGATACTGTTGCTGGAGGGATGTCCTGTCATGCAACTTTTGCTATTTGCTATGAATCTTCAAGTGTTTCAGATTTCAGATTTGGCAGGCCAGCAGCTGTTCTTTTCAGGAGCATTTCCTCTTTTCCTTGCTCATTGGTTCTTTCTTTTATTCATGTGAAGAATAAAGGTGGTACGAGGTGTATGAAGACACTTTGGCCATAGCAATTCTTTGTTTGGCAAAGGGCAAGAATAGGATGGTGGCAGAGCTTTATGACTCTGTAAATCACAAATTTCTTTTTCCACAGGAGGAAAAAATATAGTAACCCACAGACTGTCGCTGACAGAAGGAAGAAAACTCTAACTGCTCACAAACACTTCTTGTCAGGATGCAATTCCTACAGATCCTGTCCAGGAAACTGGGGAGCCTGGAAATGCTTTTTCAAATACCATTTTTCCAAAAGCAATTCCCATACACATGTCTGTCTACCTCTGCATGTGTTTATAGCAAGAAGAAAAAAGGAAACAGTTATGAAGAAGTTGACCAAGAAAAATACAAGAACTTGGTCCACTCTGTTACATCTTACAAAACCAGTGCCCAAACACCAGAGACAATACTTGAGGAAGACAATTTATTATATGGGCCACCAATTAAAGCCAGGACAAAAACTCCCAAGAATTGGGTTCCTTTAATAAACCCCAGCAAGAGAATTCTTCCTGTCAGCAGTGATTCAAACGCCCCCATGAAAATTGGGTTACAAAGAATGAAGATGCCCAGTGTTACCCGCATCCTTCAGCAAACCCTCTCTCCACAGCAAATCTTTTATCTAGAAAGATGGAAGCAGAAAATGATAGAGGAGCTTGGAAAAGAGGGATTTGAAGAGTATACCAAAAGTAAGTAGCCACGGTGTGATTACAGAGTAGAAGCAGTAGTCTGGATTGCTGGCAGGTATGTTAGGCCAAGTGATTTGGAAATCCATGAAGTTGTTTCCATTTTATGAGAGCATGTTGTGACTGTACCTGTTACCAACAAGCTTAAGCTCTGGTCTTTGTTCTGGGACCACTAAAATGGATTTAGAAATTTGTGGAAAATGAGAGTCAGACCATAGACATACAGTCCTGGCTGGCTTTCCTTTAGTTCTCTATTTGCCAGTATCTATTTAGAAATAGGTATTTTCCAGATGATGTTACTGTGCCTCTGTGCAGTTACAAAGCTACTTTGTAACAAGATGGAAATAGGCATTTTAAACTCATGTGATCCTGAGTGTTAAAAAACCAATGTGTCCTGCTGTTTATGGTGAGTTTTTTCAGTAACTGTCTGGTTTAACAGGTGTATAAAGTGAGTATAACAAGTGTACAAGTGTATAAATTTTCATTGAGACTAGAAAAGTAAAGTAAGCATTAATATAAGAGATACAAATTTCACTATTGACAATTTATTTTCTATTTCTTTCCATTCTCTCCACACCCTTAAACTTCCAGTACAAAACCAGGACTGGTTTAAGAGTGACATCGTGGAATATGTAGGATACAAATCTAAAGTAGTGTCTAAAATGTGAGGGTCTTTTCCCATTTTTCTTAGATCTTTTTCTCCAAGGAGAACTCTTTCATTCAGCTTTGGAATCGATATTCCTGGCTGAAGAGAGGGCAGCTAGGGACCAGCGTGAAGATGATGTTGTGGCTGGCTACTTATCCAGTGTGGAACATGTCTTGGAAGACATCAGCGAGGTGAAGGCTCTGGAAAGTGGAGTTCACCATGAGACCCTGCAGTACCTGGGCCTGGTCGACTGCGTGGCCAAGTATCGGTGAGGTGCCCTTCCCTAAAACTCCTGTAATGTGATGCTGTGGAGGCCAGGGTGTGATTAAGTAGCTGGGGGAAGCTGGACAGATCTACAGGACTGGCATACTGGAGGAACTCCCCTGGATGATCCTCATGGCAGAAGTGCTGTTTCGTCTGGTGGGGAGTTCCTTTCTGGTGAATGGAAAGGTTTAAGCAATCATCAGCATTTTCTAGGAACTGTGGCATTTTTAGTAAGCTTTAGTTTTTGGGATCTAAACTGCCAGTATCAAAGAGATTTGTTTAGACATAATAATGAGCAACATGACATCAGGGTGAAACAGGCTGAGAGTGAGAAGTCTGTATGTGCTGTCTCAGCCCTTGTTTTTACTTGTGACTAAACTCAAGTTTAAAGCATTGTCCTGTCTTGTTTTCCTGTGCAGGGGCCAGCTGTGTGTGATTGACTGGAAAACTTCAGAGAAGCCAAAGCCATTTCTGCAGAATACTTACGACAACCCATTACAGGTTGCAGCATATATTGGAGCCATAAATCATGATGCTAATTATGACTTCCAGGTCAGTAGGCCTGCTGCATGCCAAGACTAGCAGCAATGCCTGTGTTATCTTCATTTCTTCCTGCCTTTAGAACCTGCTGGCCATCATGGAAGTGTTGGTACAATTTGTAACAAAGGAGCCCCGTCTGAGATCAGGTTAAGGTGTCATACTGTGGAATAATTCCACTACTCCTGCTAATCCTGCTGCCCTTAGCTGCCAGTAGTGAATTTTCAGTGGTTTTAAGAAAGCATTCAGTGGGACTAAGGGATGCTCAGATGGACTGCCAGGGGCTTGGCATCTGAGCAGTCCCCTGTGCTCTATCCTATGTGGTTTTTGCTCATGTCAAGAGTAGGAAGAAGCAGGAGAGGAAATAAAGCACAAGAACCTGCAAACAAGAAAATGGTATGGGAGGGCCTTGCCTGCATCCTGTCTTGCTGTATCCCACTAGCAAATGAGGGACTAAGTGATGCACTTGGTGTCTGGAAGCTGTACTGTGTTTCCTCAGGGAAAAGTAGTGTGTTGTGAATCACTTTGTCAGAAGACTGTGGAATAATGCTTTTAAACACTCCAAAAGCAATTCTAGCCTGCCTGCTTGGCCTGAAGGATTTTTACCTCAACATAGATATTGAAGGGGAAAAATATGGAACAGAAGAGAACAGGTTAATTTGCGTGCTGTGCAAAGGACTTTCTAGAATACTGCAGAGGTCAGTGAACACGAGCACTCCACAGACACGATCCTTACAGAGTGAAATACGGGCTAGAATTCTGCTAGTAGCTTCCTGCCCCCCACTGCCAGTGGCTCTTTGGGATTTGGGATTCGTCAGGAATGAAAGATGTCAGAACATACCTAAGTAACCATTTCTATCCAGACTGAAGCAGGAGGGTGGCATCAGTATGGTTGTATGGCCCCAGGCAAAAACTCCTCAGTCTCTGGCAATTTTCCTGGCATGTGCAGGGTTTAAATATCACTCATCCTCAGAGTTCATGTCCCCTGGTTTTCACTGGAGTTACTCAGAGCTTTGGAGCATTTGAATGTTAAGTCTGCAAGTGTTTTATGGTAAGCTATTGCCCCTTTTTGTTCCCCATTTGTTATGTGATATGTGTACGTTAGGAAGATGTTTTGCAGTGAGGTCTAGTTCTTAGGGTTGCACACAAATGTTGGATTTGTGACAGCCCCCTGTTTGTGCTGCAGGTTCGCTGTGGGCTCATTGTGGTTGCCTACAAGAATGGCTCTCCAGCACATCCGCATTTCATGGATCCTGACCTGTGCTCTCAGTACTGGAATAAGTGGCTCTTGCGCCTGGAGGAGTACATGGACAAAAACTGACCTAGACAAAGCGCAAGCAAGTGGTCTGAGCACAAAGGAAGAACCTTTTGTTTAAAAATACCACTTCCATGTTCTTTTTTGAGTAACTTTGGCTAATTTCTTACTAGCAGGGCTCCCCTCTCTCCCCTCCCAAAAAGATGAGTAAATTTCAAATGGAGAATATCTATTTGCTTATATTGTAAGTGACCTCAGTGGTCCAGGCAGAACAAAGCCAACTTATTTAGCCTCTCCTTTTTATCCTATGCAGTTTATACAGCCTGAGGTTGATAGAAAAGTTTCTACTGTCAAGTAAAACTGCTTGATCAAATCATCTTTCTTTCATGATTTTTGAGGAAAAAAAATGTTGGAGAACTGAGTCTTTGAAAATGAAGTTGGTGAACTAAAGCAAAACAACATCTGCGATGTATGAGCTGAGAGAAATGCAAATGATAAAGAAATGGATATAGTAGACTGGGTTTCAGTCAGTTCTTGCTCATGTCATCATCAGCCTTGTTATTATTTGTGGTTTTCCTTACAGCTACAACTGGAAAACCTGTGCTGAGAGTTATAATGAAAGTCCTCATTAGTTCTTATTTAGAATAGTACAACAAAGTGGCCACTTAGCAGAAGTGGCTCAGCAAGAGAGGAGCAGAATTGGAACCAACACTCACAGAAATTTCCAGCAAATGTTCTGAGAGCTGGAAATGTCAGCTGCTGCCAGTGGCTCCTCCTGCAGGTTTTTTAACACCCAGCCCACAGAAAAGCACTGTGAAATGGGCTGTGTGCCTTGGCTTGGGGGCTCTGTGCTGCCACTGCCTTCAGCTCTCCTGAACCTGCTGTGGGTCTGAGCCAACAAGGAGCCCACCCCATGGAACAATCCCCAGTGTCACATGAGTGGGTTTCTCTATCAATGCAGGCCTGTGGCTATGAAGCTGGGCCTTTTGAAGGGTGAAGAGTTGCTGGTTGGGTTTTGGGGGCTGTTTCTTATGGGTCTCTCTTTGGTTTGAGTGTTTTGGGTTTTTTTCCAAATAAGTTTGTGAATAAATGTTTTTAAACAGAATATTTACTTTTGAAGCATATAAAATCAAGTCTGTAAAGCAGAGAATAAGCCTTGATCATGTCAGGCAGTATTGCACTGGAAGGCTTTTATCCTCATTCTCTTTGTCTCTTCTTCTATGAATTGTTTTGTATGAGTTTTCACAATAGCACTGCAGCTTACAAATAAAATTATGACCAAACCCTAAGCTTCAAGAAAATCAGCCAGAACCCTGTGCCTGTGGAAGGCTGCCAGCAAAGCCAGTTTGTAAACCTAAGTCTCAGCTGAGTCTCTACCTCAGAGAGCCAGGAGGACGCAGACAGTGCTGGTGAGAGTCACTCATGTCTGGCACTTCTGAAAGCCTGGCTGATGCCTTGGGCATCCCAGGCTGAGCTGTGGAGCATTTCTGGATCAGCACAAGCTGGTTTGTCCTGTAACAGGACTGGCAGGTGGCTGTCACCACTGTCACAAACCCAAACACACTTTGTGACCAGTTTCAATTAAGTTGCCAGACTGTTAAAGTGATGTGCCCAGGGCACTGCTACAGCTACTGTCTGTCCTCTGCAGAAAAACCTGCTGGGCAGCCAGGGCAGTTACTTCAGCTCTGACATCCAGCGTCCCTAAGCTTTGCTCTCCATCCAGGATGGGTTTTTTCCCTGTGCCATGCTACCTGCTCCCTTTCTCTTTAGTTGTGAATCCTTGCTGTGCCCACCATCACTGTGCCTGTGGTTCTGTCAGCAGGGATATGCTGTGGCAGTGATACTGGAGGGAGAGCAAAAGCAGCATGTGGTGCAGGAGGGATAAAAACCCAACTCATGCACACAGGTACACACACAAAACATGTCTCTGGCTGGAGAGGAAGGGTTTCAGCCACAGCTCTGCTGTGCCAGGGGAGGGGCTAAGGTTTCAGCAGAGCTGAGCACACAAATCCCATGCAGTCAAGTGAACATTAATCCCATTGCAGAGTGAGCAACCTTCCCTTTACACTGCTCAGTTATAAGACCTGGGGGGCCAGTGCACACGCTTCAGCTCTTTCTGCAAAGTCAGGATCTTCTAATTTACCTCAGATGCTTTTTTTCCCCCAGTAACTTCCCATTTATTAAAGTATTATGCAAACTTTCCTGTTACATAGGATAAGTTTGTTCTTCACACAGTAGCATCACTTTATTATCCTCGTTTTCAAGGTCTCGAGCACCAACAGCTGTGCTGAATAAAATATTAATATCCTTAGGAATGCTTTAAGACCACTAGAATCTTTTGCCCACAAAAATCCAAGCAGGTGCCTGTAGAAAACTGAAGCAAGTTGAAAAGAGTTTTTTACAATTCTTGCAAAGTTGCTCAATATCTCTCATTTTGGCAGCAATGACTGCTGAAGCCCTGGCTAAGCCTGACTTTGTATTTTAGATGGGAGGAGCCTTTAACACTGATAGTGGTCACAGAGGAGCAGCCAGATACATTTCTGCAGTTTTGCACTGATCTCCTGAAGCAGACACAGGCTCAGTCCCCCTTTCCACTGCATCATTGTATTAATGAACAGGCACTTGAATATAAAAGAAAAAAAAAAAGAACCCAAACACACACGCACCATAAAATATGCGCAAAATTGCATTTCATCATGAGAGAAAATACTTATTTTCAAGTCATTACAGTGCTTTCTTTGGTTTTCTGGGTTGCTATTGGTGCATGTTAAGAGGATGTGGTAGTAACCCTCAGAGTGAGCATGGCAAGTCCAGGAACATCAGAGCTAAGATTTCACTTGTTTATCAGGTGAAAACAAATGAAAATTATAAAAGTTCATGGTTTCAAGTACTTAAGATGCAACAAAAAGTCTGCCCTAGAATAATGTCATTTGCTACTAGAGAAACTTCGGGAAGAAAATGTTCTGCATCCTTTGGGAAGAGTTTCAGCTCACTTTGGATCACACTTCCATAAATTGTTAGCAGACTGCACAGGGGGCAGAACTAGGGGTATTTGCACATTTTGACTCATTTGCTGATACAATTACTCCTGTTCTTAAGGCACTTTAATTAATATTGCATAAAACCATGTAGCAGTAGTGCTCTTCCCCAACACTCTTCACCCAAACCTCTCATAAGTAATTTGTATGGGAGGTAACAGTTATTAACTTTACAAAATACACTGGGGAAAGGTGAACTCATTTATCAGGGGTGTTCAGACCTGTGATGGAGCTGAAACAGAGAACAGGTTGCCCAAATGTCAGTTCAGTAAATGCTCCATCCAAGAGGTGACAGCCTTTGCAAGCATTCCGTTTTTATTGGCCAGATAAAAAAAAGTCTGATGTTTCCATCACAAATGGGAATATTTCTGTCAAGCTGAGGTTTTACCAACATCAAGAGAGTCCCGTTAACAAAAGCATCCCTTTAATTTCAGGTGTTTCTTTCAAAATGGTTCTTTAAAAAATAATATATATAGTCCTACATGTAAACTTCATTCCTGCTGAGTGCTGTGAGCCCCCGTGTCACTCGTCCTTGCCCTCGTCTTTGGAGTTCCTCTGCAGGATGGGGCTCAGTTTGGTTTGCAGAACAGCTGCAAGTTTTTTGGAGGTTTTCTTCAGGAAGGTGCTGCCGGGGTGGACGCCACTGACGTGCAGGTACAGGTCCTCCTGTGTGGGGCCCGTGTAGCCGCAGTCCTCGCACACGTACAGCTTGTCCCTCCTCTGCTTGTAGGCGTACTGCTGCTGCACGCCATGGATCTTCTTCAGGTGCGACTCCAGCGAGCAGCGCTGCGTGAAAGCCTTGTTGCAAACCTCGCACTTGTAAGGACGAATGCCTGCAGCAGGAAAAAAGGGGTTCCCTGTTATGTCACCTGCATTCTGACTCTCGTTCCCTAGAGCCAGCCAAGAGCAAGGCTCTGGCACATCAGCTGCTGAGAATGTATCCAGCAGCCCCAAGGAGACGCCTCTCTAAACAAAACATCCTATTTTCAGGGTAAGGTTTTCAGGAATAGGTTGATATATTTAGGCATGGAAAACCTAGGAATGTTTTGAGAAGGCACAGGCAGATGCTGGGGATAACCCATCAGTGGTTTGGTCCTAAGGCAGCTATTATCAACTCCTGGAAAACTTATTTTAGACCCCTGACTATTTGAAATCCTGTGCTTAGGCAGAACTATCACTTTCAGCTTTTATAATGAGCGAAAACTTCTGTCTTGGTAAGATTTTAATTTTTCTCTTTTGGTTTAATGAGGCTTCAGTGAACAGCAGTGAATGTCCAGTGATCCCAACTGCTTTCATACAATACAGATTTGATGACTGAGATTACAAATTTCTAGAAGAGAAGTGCAGAAAGATGAAAGAAATAACTCTGTGTGTTTCCAGAGGAGGCAGAAGAAACTGACTTGTGATTTGAAAGCCCAGACAACCAACATCACAAAAATCAATTTTACCACCAATCAACACTGATTTAACAACAACCCCCCCAGTGCTTAAAGAGCTAAGGATTTAGCAACACTTGAAAGAACCTAACCCAGCATGAATTCTACTTACTAGACTAGATCAGTAGTTTCCAAGCAAAGACTACCCTTAAAACTGACATAAGGAGTCACCAAACTCCCTCTTTTTCCCAGGGAAGGTGGAATGCCAGGGTCTGAAAAATCAGACCTATGGTGAGCCAGGCAGAAAAGGGTAAACCAGATTGGTCTGTTCAGACCATTGTAACGTTGTGATTGCATTAAGTTACCACTCAGGAGCTGATCTTTCTATCAGAAATCCAAGCTAGTTAGAAGTTCCAATAAGCAGCATCTCAACTGCATTTTTGTCGAGTTAAAAGAGGTTATCCCAGTGCAGCAGATTAAACTATCAAGACAAAAGCTTCCCAATACCTGCTGCTGTGAAATTGCTTCATTTCCATTAAACTGCAGCTGGAGAGAAAGCCCAGACCTTCATTAGAATTCACACACAAAAAGCAGTTTCATGCTTATCTGAGGACAATTCAAACCTTCACCATCCTTGGTGCCTGTTCCAGCCCTCCACAGGCAGGAGCACAAACACAGAAAGGGTAGTGCCAGGACGGCACAGCCCATCAGGCCTTTGAGAACTTCTTCATCACTTAGGAATCGTTTTAAATCATTTAGGAATAATTTTAAATTATTCTGACCAGAGACCCTCTTGGATTTATGTTCTGACTCTCCGGTGAGGGGTAGCTTGAAAAATCACTTCTTTTGGAAGTACTGACTCCACACTCCAGCCATACCTCAGTGGCAGCTGTCCTTCTCACATGAAAGCTTTGCAAACAAACCCAAACAGCCCAAAACATTGGCTCCAGGCAATGCCTTCACATCCAAACAGGTGTCATTGTTTTTGGGTCTCTACTAGTAAGAAACTGCTCCTGCCTACCAACATCCTTGTGGCACTTCTAGCAGTTCACCTGGTTAATGGGGCTCTGCAGAGCAAGCCCAAATAATCTCCAGCTCCCACTGGGTGACCACACATCTGGAAAGATGGGATGTGCCTGTGAGATGAGGTGGATGCACCTCCTGGGTGCCCAACAGTGCAAAGCCAAAGCCTGCTGAGCACAGCCAGCTTGGCCCACCAGGAAGCATTGCCCTTGATGAGAATGGGGTTGATGTTTATTTAAGCCATTGCTTCCACCAAGGGGAAAAAAAAAATGTCCAATCAAACTGGCAGCCTTCTCTCTGCTGCAGGATGGGGTAAGAACTTCTGGGAAAAATGAGCTGGATTTGAGGCTACAGAAACACAACCACTGCTATTTGGGATAGACTCAGGAACTGACCCCACTGCAGAGTGGCCACAGACAGCACATCCTCCAGAGTGGGGGAGGCACAGCATGAACCACATTCTGGTTCCTCCACACATTTCCAAAATCAAGCCAGAATTCCCTTCCTGCACAGCAACCAGCTGAGAAGGCTCTCAACAGCAAAATCCCCAGGAAACTCCTGCTCGTTGCCTCTAGAGGGCAAAGCGTTTTCATCGAGCTCCTGCCTCCACTCATCGCTGCACACAGATAACTGTGCAGTGATTCGCTATCCCGGGTGGTTATCTCAGACAGGTTATCCGGGGCGGGGTTATCCCCATCTTGCTGCCTCAGGCATGGCAGCATGGGGCTGTATCTACACGAGGTGTGGATGGCAGGTCCTGCACCCTCACTGCTTCACAGGGATTGCAATAGTTCCCCTCAGATTTCATCATTCCCAGGACTTTTCTCTGTCCACACTCACGTCTTCCCCTTTTTTCCACTGCATCCCCACTATTTTTCACAAATGTTGTTAACCATGTGTGTTATGATCTTGTCAGATTACCCCCACCCTCTCCTTGTCCTTGTTCCATCCCACCCCTTCTCCCCAGAGCCTCCTGTGGGTCCCCAGGGAACGCACTCTCACCAGTATGGGTCCGGACATGCCTTTTCAGATCAAAGGTGTCGTTGAAGCCTTTTCCACAGAAGGTGCACAAGTGTCTCTTCACCTGGCTGTGGCACTTGATGTGACGGTTGAGCATCCTCTGGAGGCGAAAGCCTTTGCCACACAGCTCACAGCTATGCAGGGCAGCATCATTGCAGGTGCCAGTGGTGAACTGAGGAGTGGGAGAGGACTACATGAGCATTGGGATGAACAACAGAGGACCAACGGAAGCAAAACAAGCAGGGCTTATTGTGGGATTAAAAAAAAAAAGGGGGGGGATATATTAAAAATAAAAAGTGAAAGCATTCAAGATTTTCCTGCTGGGTGAAATCTTCACGCTTTCTTTGCAATCAAGTGTGGGACTTAATAAGCACAGTTTGGGACTGAGGCATCTCTGGCCAGCTTGGATTCAGGGATTAAAACAAATTCTGTGTAGTGGTTCCCTTCCAGGGGTAGCAACCTTATCCGGCTACATCCATGAACACAATGGCTTAGGTTATGAGCACCTTTCTGTGGGACCACAGGTGTGTTTGCTCCTGCATTCAGCTGATACCGTGGATGGAGAAGAGAAGTCGTCTCTGGTGCAAGAGAGTTGTTTTATGTGCTGCCTTCACTAGTCATGCCTCCAACTGCTCCAGGTCCCTCAAAAATCAGCCAGCAGTGATAAAAACGTGGTTTTGGAGAGATAAACCCAAAGCACTTTGTGCTGACTCAGCAGAGACTGAAACAATGGGCCTAATCTTCCCCATTGGTGTCCCCATCGTTAATTAACAGCAAAGTGACATTAGGAGCTAATCTCATTCCCCCTCCTAGCACCAAAAGCATTCTGCCAACACGGTGACACAACTTGACTAAAGAAGACATTCATGATTCAGCTCCTGGGGAGATCATTCCTCAGAGGGAAAGCTTAATGTCTGGAAAATGTAAATACTGCGCTGCTGGTTTAATTATTCCTAGTGGAACACACAGACATGCCCCGTTAGACGCCCTGGATGAGGGAAAGCCAGCAGAGGAGACACGACCACGTGCACATATCCATAGGCTGAAAAAACTCAGCTCTGCTAAAAACGAGGTTTTGCTGTGGCAGTCATGAATAGCCCAGGTTAAATTATACAAAGTAGGTTAAAGTCAAATAGCAGCAGGGCGGGCTTTTAACAAAGAGGAATATGTCGAGTTTCTTTTTCCGGAAGAGCCAGTTATTTTTCCCGGTCCTCCTCCTCTGCTTACTACTGAAGCAATGCTACTCGAAAATGTAAAGAAAGATTAAAGAATACGGCAGCTGTGAAACCACGAGGTGCGAAACTGGAGGAGCCATCTGGGAAGAATCTGTTGGGCAACAGGGCTATGACTCCACCTCAAGCAGCTGCATATAACCGGGCTGAAACCTCATCATGAGACTTAAGAACATGGTGACTGAAAAGCTGTCAGTCGGCACAGACAACGGTAATTTTTACAGCTCCATCCAGCAAAGCAGCAGCCAGGGTTTAACGAGGTGTTAACTACCAGTGGTAAACACATCTCTTTTTGCCTAGCGCTGGGGTGGCCTGGCTCCACCTCTGCTGAGGGGACACTGGATGCTCAGAGAGAGATGTGGCGCTGTTTCGGAGCTCGGTGTCGAGTTCTCAGGTACCACGAGGACCTGAGGCACCGTGAGCAATTTGCCTTCTCAGCCCTAGGAGGGAAATCACTGCGCTGCTCTGCTGGTTCTGCCCAGGGAATACTCAGACAGCAGAGCTCCTGCCCATGCAAAAGAGAAGCTTTTCAGCAAAGTCAGTGGACAGATGATTGCTCCATTTCACCCAAGCCTGCAGGTCGACCTCGAGACGGCAATGGTCTTTCACAGCTATGGAAGAGAACCTTGAGCTGCTTTCTTGATAGGTCAAGGTGGGGGGGGAGCAGTGTGAAGAGTCACCCCAGCCCTTCTTGGTGAAGGCTTGAGTACAACCTAGAAGGGAGCTTTTAAGGAGGCCCCACGCTAAGGAACGAGATCCACCCACGCACCATGGGGCATGACTCCTAGCTGCCAGGGCTGGTCCTTCCTGCCTGGGTTCAGAGCTCCTGCGGGACCCGAGCCAAGCAGGTCAGGGGCAGCATGTCCCAGGCAAGGATAAGAGAAGGCAAAGGGCACTGGAAGATTATGGCACATCGCTTATGAGGCTTTGCTGCTGCCATCCTACGGCCAGCTGCTGTCCCAGGCCTCCATCTCGGTGGGCAGGATGGGTGCTGTCACCACTAGCAAAGAGAGCCCAAGGGACTGTTGTCACCTGGTGTCCCGAGACAGCAGCCGGTCCCTGACCTTTAACTGGGATCACCCCATTGCCAGAGAAGAGATGGTAGGGGTGCGAGCTGTTACCTTGATTTTTGACCTGACCATGGGACGCTTGACGGCCAGGTCCAGCAGCATCCCCCCGCCCGTGCCCAGCTCGCCGGGGGCAGGCTGGGGCGTCGGCGGGTCGCTGGGCTCGCCGTCCCGGGTCCCGCTGCTGCCGCTGCTCTCCAGGCTGCAGCTGTCTTCATAGCCCAGCAGCACGCAGCCTATCCCGCCTGCAACGGGGTGGGGATGCGATAAAGCGGTGGGACCCCGGAGCCGCGGGCAAGCCAGGGGAGGGAGGCGGCGGCCCCAGTGTTTAACCTGCGGGCGGGCCGTTGGCGGCGGGGGAGGATCCCCGGCTCACGCTGCAATCGGAAACTCAAACACGAACGGTCCCAAAGTTCAAACAAGCCAGTCCGCCGCCTTCCCGTTATACCCCGGGCAAGGACAGGAGGAGCAGGAGGAGGAGGAGAGGAGGAGGCCAGGAGTACATCATCCTCCCCCCGCCCTGGGTCCTTCCTTGTCCTCCCCCAGCCACTTTTCTCATGCAA
>VWYP01033538.1:177178-187858 GCA_013400435.1 Pycnonotus jocosus
GCCTTCCCCTTCTTCCCAAAGTGGAAATGAAACAAAGACAAGAGGTTAGGGTATCGGGAAGGAAGCAAAAGAAACAGAAGAAAACCCACAAGAAGTCTGCGAGCAAAGCAGAGCCCGCGCCTAGCGTGGCCTTGGGTGTTTAACAACATTCAGGGATTCCTTCTCCCGCCTCCTGTTCAATCTGCTTTTTTATTAAAAGCAGTGGAAACGCACTTGGTGCCTCCCTCCCCAAGCTCATCCCTGCGCAAAGACGGCACCGGGCTGGAGCAGTTGCGGGAATGGGCACCAGGAGCTGTTTCCCCACATGAAGGAGGAGGCCTTTCAAACGGAGTCACTCCCCTCCGAGGGTGCCGCTTTCCTCCCACAGGGCAGAGCAGAGACCAGGGGGAATTGATGGGAGTTTCACTGTCGGTTTCATTGAGACCAAGATTTAACTTCAGGGGCTGGACCTGGAGCCTTTGAAAGGAACACGCCTTCAAATATCACGACCAAAGGAAAGAGCTCTGCTCGATGCATGCCCCTGTTAGTCTTCTGGGCGTGAGCTCTTTTGGGGGTCTGACACTGGAGCTGTGGAACAGCCTGGAGCCTCAGGGGTAAGCTCCATCCCTACATCAGGCGATGCAGTATCAGAGAGCTCCTCCAGCGATCTGTATTTCCAGCAGGGTATCCCAGCACCTACTTGCTCCCCCTGCTCCTGTGGGGAGTTTACAGTTTCTGCAGGTACCAGGTGGGAAGCCACCTCAGCATGGCTTCGGGCAATACCTCAGCAAGACCGCACATAAAACCTTCCCTTTCTCTCTTTCTCTTTCAGGCTATGTAATTTCTCTGTTATGTCGGAGATTTTGCTCCAGGACAAAATACAGTTATGTGGGGCTTGATTGATTTTTTTTTTTTGAGTGCTTTCAACTTGAGGTTTCTTTTATTTTAACGACTCCTTGTCTTTTAAGCCAAAAGAGGTAGCAAATGACATTAATCAGAGTGCTTCCCAGCCAAGAGCTTGCTGAGATGGCTTCACTGTCATCTGGGCTTTCTCAAATCCTGCTTTGAGGTTCTCATTTAATGAGGTCCTGGAGAACACACTTCATATTCACTGGGTGCTCCAAGTCAGATGTGCAGTTACAAGTATGGCTGAATCAGGAACAATAATAATAACAACAATAATATAAATAATATTATCAGCTCTGGAGCCTTGACAGAGTGGTCAGGGCTGAGGTGTGCCCAGCACCACTGGAGACACAGAGCGAAGAGAAAGTCCTGCAGCCTCTGGCAAGGCAAGAGGAGTTGGGTGGAGAGGCACCAGCTCCATGAAGGAGAGCATTCCAGTGACAGTGGGCTGCCTACTTGCTGAGCTACCAGGTGGAAATGCAGACTGTTGACTGTTGGTGTTGCTTGGCCCATATGAGAATGATACTGTCTGTCCAACAAATACCATTTCTTGGTGTTTTCTAACCTGGAGGAGCTTGAGGAGCGTGCTCACAGCATCATCCCACAAACACCATTGCAGGGACGCACATGCAGCACCATAAAGTGCGATCTTTGGGGATCCTTGTCTTCAGCATGTATTACTGGATGGCCATGTCCTTCTCCATACTTCCACTGGAGCAATGTTCCCTGTACAGCTTCAGCACTGTAATTAAACTTGATAAATAATGATGCTAACGACATAATGACACAAACATTTCTGTAGGATCTTGTTTAGTTTTTTGGCATTACTTGGGTGTGGGAGAAAATCTAGCATGTTAAATTAATATTTCGGGTGTAAACCAAATTAAATGTACAAAATGCCCCGTAGGGTCAAAGCACAGTGGGACCCCACCCTTATGGATTTGACTACTATAATGTGTTTCATTTCACCCAGATCATTTGGGAGTGAGGAGGGAGAGATGGGATCAAAGAAAGAACTATCTGTGTGCTGCTGTCTCAACCACATCCCGCCCCTTCCCAAACTAACCCTGTGTGGGGTTGGATCGGTGGCCATGTGCGAGGGGCAGGGGGATTCATGCCCTTTATTCTGGAGGATCCCATGTCACTGCCAGCATCACTCTGTTGATGTAGCACCCAGGAGGGAGTGGGGACAGCATGCTTAGGGGCAAGGACCTGGGTATAGGGAGCAAGGGAAGGAGCTGGGCTCAAGAAGAGCAGAGGGAGAGACACTCGGGAAAGGAGGTGTAAGGAAGGCACTGCTCAGGGGACAACAACTCAGTTTGGTCTGTGAACAGGGAATATTTCAGCTGTGATCCCAGGGATCCCTGTCTGTTCTTCTTGCCTGGGCTACTTTTCACCATGATGAGCATGATGAGGCTGCAAAAGGGCATGGCCTCAGCAGCGATGGGGGTTTGATTGCACAGCCTGTCAGAGCTAAGGATTGTTGAAAGGCACAATCTCTCAGCAGTGCCAGGGCAATGCCTTTAGCATGCAATCCAGCAAAGGAACCTTCCCGCTCCACTCCCAGTGGCATCTTGCCCCCAGCCACCAATCTTCTGGCATGGGAATGGAGGGAGTCCAGCAGGTCCACCTGCAGGGGCTGAGGGTGCTCTGCCCACAAGGCTGAGAGCAGTCACCTAGGACCCCTTTTCTGGCCATTTCTCATGATTTTGACTCCAACCAGGCCAGACAGAGATGAGAAGCTGGCTGGTACAGCAGCTTGGCCATGCAAGCTTTAGTTTCTGGCTCCCAGCACAACTCAGTGAGATTTATACAAGTTTACTGACCATGCAGGAGAGGACACAGTTTCATACCCTTGGGAAGCTGAACCTTCATCTTCAGGGTCTGTAGTGTTCTTGACACACCAGGGCTGGAACACCTGGGTCACTGTGAGAAAGGACAGTTGTTTGCCAAGATTGTTTTGAGAAGAAGTTTTATTGAGGACTTTTCCCTTGGGAAAAAGTTAGCAGCTGCTAATAGGCTAAAATCTCTCAGACCCAGAAATATCAGGCCCACATCACTGCAAGTCACCCAAAAACCCAGCTGACACCCCCTTGGCTGGTGAGTCCCCACACCGCTCTCAAGAGGCATTTTGGGAGGGATGGGGAGGAGTCTGGGTGTCAAAACATTGCTTAGTCCTCTGCAAGACATATCCTGGTGTGACATCCCTTGCTTGAAACGATCCATGTGTCCCCATCCGTGGTGGGATGGTGAGTACGATGCCCAGAGCAGCACCCAGGAATGGGCACCACCAGCGCACCAGGAGCCCTGGGGTCACATCCCAGACATGTCACAGAGAGAGGTTCATGGAAGGAAGATGACCTCATTGCAACCAAGGCAAGATTAGAGCAAGGGAGAGTATCTCCTGTGCAGCCTTTTCCAACCTCCTGCCTCCTTGGATTATCCATTGGAGATCAAGCATGCCATAGGGTCTTTCAGGCAGGATTGTGAGGACCTCTGAGGACTGTCTTGAAAGCCCACAGAAAAGCACCATATCTCCTGCTCTGGACGAAACCTTCTCCTTGGACACATGCTTGACACAAACGGTTTCCAGTCCCGGCTTTCCTTCCACCTGGTTGTCTGTGTGCTCCAGCTGAGCATCTGTCTGTGAAGAGCCGAGGTGCTCCCAGAGATGCTCCGGTCCTGCCCAAGCTCCATCGCACGCCCGCGGCAGCAGGGGTGACTCAGCTGGGTTTCGGCAGCCGCCTGCACGCACACACCGTGCCTTGCCCGGGGGGCTGCTCTTGTCTCCGAGGGCAGGTTCCCACCCAAAGCACGGAGTCTGGGCGAACACTGGCCCGCGGTGCCGCAGAGGTCAGGGGGATGTGAGCACTGCTGGGGTGACACGGGCTGGCAGAGGAAAGCTACTGCTCTGGTCACCCTCTGCGCTGCCTGCTGGCCTCTGTGCTGCCAGCACTGGGGCCAAGCCTGGCCACTGAAAGCCCTGCTCCCAAGCCAGGTCTTGGCAGCACTCCCGCTTAGATGAGGAAACACTTCACCGCAGCGGCAGGAGCCAGAGTGGCTCCACGCCAGCATTATCTCGGAAGGAGAGAACAGTGGCTCTACAGGCTGCCCCAGTTTGGAGGGCGATCTGCTTTCCTTAACAGAGCAGGGAGGGATGAAGAAGGTGCCAGATGGGGGGAGATGGCTCCCCAGGCTGAGGCAGAACCTGCCCTGCCTGCGCTTCCCTGCCGTGTTTCAAAGCACCCCACCAGGCTGACTCACCGGGCTCCTGTCTCCCTGCCTCCCACGGCCCCTTGCCACTCCCGGCGTCTCCCTGTCTTTCTCCACCTATAGCTCCACTTCCTTCTCACTGTCCCCAGCCGGCTCAGCACTGTCTCTCTGGCCACCCATTCACTGTGGGTCTGCTTCCTCGGGGCACACAGTATCACCATATGTTCCCACCGAGCCTACCGGTCCCACTCCCTGTAGCCCCCCTGTGAGGTCTGTGGCGGGTGTTAGACCCCAGCAGCATCCCCTGAGCATCCTCCCCAGTGCTATCCTTTCACCCTGTGCTTGAGGGAAGAGGCAGCTGGAGGATCTTTTCTGGCTCATATCCCCTACACATGGTCCAGCACCACGCTGGGGGGGACAATGACCCTCTTGGAGAGATGTCCTCTCTCACAAGGTGTTCAGCAGAGCCCTGAGCTCTCAGACTGACATGGAAAGGTGATGAGCATCTGTGTCTGGAGATCTCTGAAGCCCCTTGCGAGCTTTGCCTGCACTCTCTAGCTTGGTTGTTTTCTGTTGCTTAGTTTTCTGCAATCTTACCGCCCAGTGCTTCCTCTCTGGGAATTTCAGTGTGTTCCTACCAAGCTTGATACAGCAGCAAAGGTCCCAAATGTAGTGAAATCCCAGGAGTATCCTGCAAGTCAGTAGCTAAATACTGGACAGAAAGGCTGCTTCCTCTGAGTGTTTCTGCTGTGCCTCAAAATACATCACCTTTATTAGACACCAGCAAATCCAAATGGACTCTAAATTACAAAAACTTCCACACAAGTCAGAGCCTCTCCAGCCTCTTCCAGTAACCAGTCACTACTGGTGGTGGCAGTTAATGACCTGTGTTTCTCTGGTGTCTTCACAAGAGACACCTCTAAGCACCAAACCCCCGAGCTGTGTGAACAGTGAAGAGATGGGGCAGCAGCCTCTCACCCTTCCTGCCCAGTTGTTTGGGTTTTGCATTCTCTCCGGCACATCACAGGAAGCTTCAGCCAGATGGATATGTCCACATGAGCAGCTTCCCAGTTCAGTCTCTGGAGGGGGCTGCTGGAATGCAGTGAAAAGGATACCACAGGTGGTCTGCTGACACCCCACTCTTTGGCTTTATCCTTGTGAGAGGCATTTTCCCTCCTTGCATTATGCTCCACTCATCATCACCACATCTCGCTGTTCCCATTTTGCTGCCCAGCCGGAGTCTGCTTCCTGTGCAGATGGGAGGTATTGCTCTGGAAAAGACACATTTTCCCTGACACTGGGATGCACAGCACATCGAGATGCACTGCCACCAGGATGCACTGTTGTTGGGATGCACTGCACACCAGGATGTACTCCTGGAGGCTGAGAGCTCAAGAAAGGAATGCAAAGCCCATTAGCTGACTGGGATGACAAGCATTTGTCGGGATTTGGGGAGACAAGGGGAAAGCTCTCTGTGAAAAGCTGGTGGAAAAAAGCTGGATGAGATACAACTGGGGGCTGACTCAGTCAGTCTCTTTCCAGGTTCCTAAAAATTATGAGCGTGCCTTTGAAACCCATGCTTCCTGCAGCTGGCATGGCATGATAAACTGTGCTTCCCCCTCCCACAAGCCCTGCCAGCTCTGCCATCACCCTGCAAGCTCAAACCACGGTAGTAGAAAATCCTCTGTCCCTTCCCCAAGGACGAATGGCACCTCTGGGGCCCCCCAAGGCTTCCTCATTCCTGCCGGATGATGGCTGCCATAAATCCCATTGTATGCGTATGGAGTTCAAGCATTTCTTTACCATTTCAAAAATCTCCAGTAGGGGCTAGGTGCTGTCCCTGCTATCCCTCTCCTTTTGCAAGATTATTAGAGTGAGAAAGAAGTGATAAGGGCAGAGAAGGTTAGCTGGAAGAAGGAGTAACACTTCTTAGCTGGGTGGTCTAGGACAGTCCCATTGCTGCCACTCCTGGCCAAGCACCCAGGCAGTGCAGCTCCCTGGGGTTTTGGCAGCAGGAGAAAGAGAAGATGGGTCTGCTGCACTCCTCTCAGCTCTTCCCTGACAAGGAAGACCACCAGGAGAGCCTTGGCCACTGGCTGTGGTGATGTCAGCCCGAGCACAAAACAGCTTCAGGCAGGGCCAAGGAATGGGACAGGGTGTCCCAACCCCTGTTCAGACACTGCCGTGTTAGAGATACACCTTTCCCGCTCCTTGTCCTGGCGCCACTTGTGCAGGAGGAGGGCTCCTTCCCAACGGGGATCCAGCGCTGCTGCGAGAGTGTCCCTGCCTGTCCCGCCTATGCTACATGTGCTCCAACATGCCCAGGATGAGTGAAACACCAGGATGCACACCCGCTGCTCATGGAATTGCCTCGGGAGCTCAGTGGCGCCACGTTCCAGCTGGGCCCCTTTCCTTATAGCTCTGGTTTGACTGCTTCAGGGCTGGCTGCAGCACCCATGGGTCCCTCTGGCCCCTCCACACACACCCAGATGAGCCCTCCTCTCCCTGCAGCCTTCATGGCTGCAGCCCAAGAATCCCTCCTCCTCATGGGAGAGCCCCGGAGGATGTGAGCTAGGGGGTGCAGCTCACTCTGCTTTGGGGGCCAGGAGCCCCCACACCTTCCTGTCTTGCAGCAGCCCTGCAAGATGCAGGGTGACTGCAGAATTACTCTGGCAACGTTTTGGGGTTCCATGCACAATGCTTTTGACCTCCCAGTACCTTTTACAATGATTTCCAGGAAAGAAAAAACCCAACCCTAAGCCAGTAAGCACCCCAGCCCTCAGTTTTCAGCAGCGCTGCTGCTGTTCCCACCTCCCGCCAGCCACGGGCAAGGGTCTGTACAATTGCCACCAATATAATTATTACATGCTAGGATTACATCCTCTCCCTGCTGCAGAGCAGGTAGACTTTGGCCTCTGCCTGCATTTCATCCCCCTCTCAGGGGAAGCAGGAGGGAGCGAGGCTGCACTCCCTGGGTCAGGTACTCTCTGCAGCACCCCAAAATGAGGTGCAGGGACCAACGATGCCATGGGGAGAGTGGAGAGAGATATGGTGAGGAGGTGGCACCCAGACCCTCCTCCTCAATCCCTCACGCTGGTGATGCCAGGGAAGGAGCGTGGGGTGTCATCCCAGGGGGCCCCTTTTCACCCTCTGGCCAGGGCAGTAGGAGGTGTTGGCGCCTGGTGGCAGCCCCACACCTTAGTTGATTTAGCTGGAGGTGACCTGCCAACGTCCCCGGGGCTGGCTGGCTAACGTGTAATCACACAAGCCCGGCTATAAAACCAGCAAAGCTCCACTAGCGGCTGACCGGAGCTCCTGCCCTCACTGCTGAAAGGAGGAAGTGCATGGGGAATTTAAAATCCAAAGTAACTGTTTCACAGGGTGCCCTGCAAATGGAAGGAAAGTTTCAGTGCTCCTTGTTTGAAAGAATTCTGTCATCTTCTCCCCTAGTTTGTCTTTACTCTATCATTCAAATCCCAGGACAATCAGATTTGCTTCCCTCCAGCTCCCTGAGAAGAACTATCAGAGGGCCCTGGGGCTTGTCTGAATGGGAGGAGCAACAAAATTCATCCCAGTTGCTGGTGAGGTTCATGGAGCTTCTTTCTGTACAAGTGCAGATGGAATGAGTTCCAAGGGCTTTCACTTCATTCATGGCCATCAAAAAATAGAAGTCCTCCAAGCCAGGCACACCTCTATGTGCCTGGAAAGGAGGCTGGCTTGAATAAAATAAAACTTATTTTAAAATGTTTTAAATATGTTTAACATTTAATGAATTAAAACTATTTTTGAAGTTTCTGTGCAGAGAGAAGCCCTCAGTCATGCCTTTGAATTACAGAGGAGGGACACACAAAGTTACATTACAAATTTTTCTTCTGCATAATGCATTTTTGAATACCAATAACATGACCCTGCCAGCAAATCCTACAGAAACATTTACTGCAGGGCCAGGGTGGCTGTACCTGGACCATCAATGCCTACAGCACCACAGCCAGGTCTGTCCCTGCTGCAGAGGGACAGGAATAATTCAGTTTCTCAAAGGGGAAAAGGTATCACAGTGAGATAAAAGTGCTTACAACACAGCAATCAGTTATTTTTGCTGCTATAATTAGCACTGCCATAAGGAGAAAATCAATGCTAACAGCAGCAGGCACAGCCTGCTCCCCTCCTCAGCTCTGCCTCTACCCTGAGACCTTGGCAAAGCCTTGCAGCCACCCACACCCATACTTGTCAGCCACACTTCACAGGGCATATGGAAGCTTGGGTTAGGCTGAATTTAGTTGTTGTTGTTTTTTGTTGTTTGTTTTGTCTTCTTTGCCACTGAGGCAGCCGAGCCCGTGTCCCTGTGGAGAGCTCTCTGTGTGTGTGTGCAGTTTCCCTGTTTGAGCACACACACACACACACACACATGCACTGGGAGGGAGGGAGAGCTGCCTCTGCAAAGAGGGAAGGACAGCCAGCAGCTCAGCAGAACCCTGGCGAGGGGGGGAACCGAGAAAACATACCTTTAGGATGATTTTTAAAATTATTATTATTTTTTGTTAGTTTGCAGTTTGATAAGACAGGTTGGTTCCTTCCATTACACAGGACAAATGAAGTAGGAGGGGCTGTGGTTCAGGACATGAACCTGGAAATGGGCTTGCTTGAACTTTTCTCCCTCCCATTCATATCTTGCAAGGGTTTCCTGAAGGTTCAGTCGTTTTTCTTTCACCACTAGGGAACGCTACAACCGAGCAGCCTGTTTTCTGGATTCTCTGGTGGCCAACATAGGGTTGAGCTGACACTGCCACCCCTTCTCTTCACAGGATGCTACCCAGAGTAACCACCCATGGCACAAAGCCTAGCCAGGACTCCACCTCATCCATCAGAACGTTTGGAACAGGGAAGTAAACATGGAAGTCTTACTGACACAGGGCCTGAAATGCAGCTTTATCAAAGAGGGTGCCAAATGCCTGTGAAAGAGTGTGGAGGGTGGTTGAGGAACAGGGGCTGCACAAGCTGAATTTTTTTTGAGATTCAGGATAAAAATGCCCCTAAGAATGGACTGCAGATGTTATCCAAGATCATTATCCAGATAAGAGCTGTTCGTCCAGGGGAAAAATGGCCTTGAGCTTTCCAGTCTCCTTCAGGCGTGACCCAACCCTTTCCCGCCCGGCGCTTGGCCCCGCCTCCATGAGCGGCTGCACCGCTATTCCCAGACCAGCAAAAGAGGAACCAGGCACAGGAAAGAGGGCACCAAAGCTATGGGCACAGCACATTCACCAGCAGAGAAACCCTCCTGATCCACCTCTCCCTCAGCTTAAGACCATTCTCTGCCTCTCCATTTGGGAGTCTCATGGACACAGCCACCAGGCTTGTGCTCGCTGGGCTGAAATCTCTCGTGTCCTTCAGCCCAGCACAAGCTGGAAAGGTTCTCCCCAGCAGCACTCCTGCCCTCCGATGTCCATCACACCACTTCCCTGCCACTGCAGCCCATCTCCGTGAAAGGAAAATGGGCTTTTCCATGTGGCTGCTGCAAGGTTTTAAAGCAGACCAGGTGCTAATCTGAGGCTGGAAAAGGCCCCCTCTCACCCCAGAGCATGGAAAGCAGGCAAAGAAAAAGAGCAGGGTCATGGCAGTGGAGCTGAGCCCTTCAGTGAGGCCCAGTCCTTGGGAGAAAGGGAGAAGTGCAGGAACACCTAAACCACCAGGGCAGAAACAGAGACTGTGAAAGTGCAGCCTGAATGCTTCCTGCCTGGGGATTTTTCCCCCTCCAGTGATTAATAATAGGGTTGGGTAGAGGCAGCTGGGGGGAGCTGCATCCTTCCCCAGTGCCAAGCACGCTGTGTTGGCTCCCATCCACCAAGCTCCTAGTTCGACCCCGTTCTTGGCACTCCACTGGCCTCGGACACGTACAAGCACTTATGCACGAACCCTAATAACAGTAAACACAGCAACGTGAGCACAGTCATTAGACTCAATTGAAATATTATAATTCCCACTAATTTCACCTTTCCTTTTATTCAGCAGAGAGATGAAAAAGATTATAATGAGGAGGGATCAGCCTGACGTGTTTGGCTTCCTTCTTCCACTGCAGACAGGGCTGGAGATGGAATAATTTTGTTTTCAGAGCACGAAAAACTGGCAAACATGAGGCCTTAAGGCCACACACTGAACAATGAGCAGAAACCAAACAATTGAAGAGCAGCTTTCTCCAGCTGTTTCTCCCATGCAATTCGGGATTTCTGGGCGAGGAGAACGCAGAACTGGTGGTCTTCACTCAACAAAACCAGAAATATTTCTTGCACGCAGAAGAAACCTCCTTTTGTTTGTGTTCACGCGCAGGAAGCTCCAGCGAACAGCCCCGGGAGACACCGGTACAGCTGAGCACCCATCCCCAGTGGCCCTGATGGAACAAAGACCCGTTTTTAGCACCCCATATCAGAGTTTCTGGCCAGGGGGCTGCGAATGCCCAGCCCTGGAGCGGCTGCTCCGGGGAGCCCGTCCCACTCCCGCCTCCCGGCGCTGCGCTCCGCCCCGCCCCGGCCCGCATCGGCGCTCGGCTGCTCCGGCCTGGCTCGCTGCGCTCGGCGCTCGGCAGGGGGC
>VWYP01033538.1:187889-231117 GCA_013400435.1 Pycnonotus jocosus
GACCCTCATTGCGGCCCCGCCCACCGGCCGAGCAGGCTCCGCCCCGCCCCTCAGGGCCCGCCCCCTCACATGGCGACCTGCCCTGCCCTGCCCCCACCTGCGGGATCAGCACGGAGCCCCGCCCGCCTCTAAGCCCCGCCCCGTCGCGCTACTGACCCGCACCTGAGTCCACGTGTCCCTCATCCATCCGTCCGTCCGTCCGTCCGTCCGTCCGTGCCCGCGCCTAAGCCGGTGCCCCAGCACTGGGGTCTGTGGGCCCTGCGTGTGCCTAGCCCGGCTCCCAGAGGCCAGCGCTGCCCCACTGGTGCTGCCTCGGCTGCACTGCCCCCGATGGTGTTCTCTCCACAAACTATCGCTTCCATGCGTTTTCCTGCCTAGGCGCCTGTGCTTTCCATGCTCTTTTAGCTGCGCTAGCTCCCTAATGCTGTCCTGTACGTTTCCCTTCAGGGGCAAATAGCAGCGAGGAGCTCCAGATGGGGCTCGGTGGAGGTGCTTCCTTCCCTCTCCAGCAGCCCGCATGCAGGGAGGATGTGATCCTGCAGCCTCTAGGCCAAGGCCAACCCCCTGGCTGTGCTGTGCCACTGGTGTGCCCTGTTTTTCCTGAGCCCTGCAAATGCAGTGTGCTGAAGGACAGACAGCACTACGCTGTGCCCTGCCCCTGCCCCCTTCTCATCCTGCCAGAGCAGGCACAGTGCAAGCTGTCAGAAACACCATGCGGTAATTGAACAGGGCGGTTCTCTGTGCTACGTTTACAGAAATAAGGGAATTCCTGCCAGAGAGTGCACAGCCAAAAGCTGTCAGGTTTGACCGTGTTGAGTCCTAACACAGAGCAGTCCTGCCTGGGACTAAAAGCTGTGTGGTTGTGTAAAAGTGTAGCACTGTGTGGGCAGTGAGTGTGCTGGTTTGCACCCTGCTGATGAGCCAAAGGTTATAGGAGGGCACACATCTGATCCTTCTCCACTTACATACAAAAAAATCTAGAAAATGCACACAGAAAGTCTGTGTTAAATGACACTAAAGCAATCAGAAGTTACAGGACACCAGAGTTCAAATTCCCAATCCATAGCTCAGCTCAGCTGGCTGTTGCTTGGGCTTTATGATACATTTTATAATTAGAGCATTATATTTTTTCCCCCTCAAGAGATTGTCAGTGCTTGAGAGTGATAGAATTTGGAGGATGAGACTGGTCTGGGAAGGAAAGAGGCAGGTTTGTGTGAGCAGGAGTTGGAGAACATGCTGAATGGTACAGGCAAGGAGAGGAAAGTCGGGATCCTGGAGTGGCAACCAGCAATGGCTTTGCACTTGCCAGAGCTGATGGATGTGCTGGGTAGATCACCGAACACATTTTCGGCAGATCACATCACATATTTGTAGCTGGCTGCCCTCTGATTCAGGGTGCTTACCTTGAGGCACTGAAGATCTGGCTAAATGCTCCTGCACTGAACTGCAGCTGCAATTAATGGCAGTTGTACTTTGAACATGTGCTGCAGAATAAACATCACCCTTGGGTGTTTCCATGGGACACCTAAACTTCATGGATCTTTTTGACGGAAATCTTTCTCTAATACCTATTCAGAAGGGCCAAGGCTGAAAGCTTATGTTTTATAAATTAAACCTGAGATTTTCTTTTTATAATTCTTCATGGTCAAGTCAAGCAGTAGTGGCTTGATGTTCAGCAGATCCAGTTACTTAGATAACATAATGGAAATAAATAATGTGGGTATTTTACAGTCCTGACATAGAGATTATTTCAGGTTTATCTTTATGCAGATTAATAAACTTTTGACTTTTATAAATTGGTGTGCCAGGCCCAGGGTGATTTGAGTTTGCACATGCTTTTCATGCCTGCAGAAGACAAGCAGGGCTAGCATCTAAGAATAGAGGAAGATAAGAAGATTAACTTTTTTATAGATCTTTGTCACTTGTAACAGTGGTGTAAATAGAGGTGTCTTTTGCAAAAAGTGCATTTTCAAAGTAAGTGCATTCACCATCTGGAAGATTGCAGTGTTTTGTGAAGGAAAAAGAATTCTTGATGCAATTGATCAGTCACCTTGTATCTCCCCACATCTTTATTGTTATTACCTAATAGTAATGTAATAATAAGTTTATGAACTTTGTGTTTAGTTTCAAATTACGGTTTTGTAGCCTGAGTTCAGTTGATGGAAGCTGGTGGGAAGGAACTGGTTTTATTAGATTAATTTCTGGAGAGAGTTTTGATTATTGGCTGACATATATGTCTGTGCATTTTCTGAACAAGATACAATTATTCCTTAAACAAAACCTTTCTGTTTTGATCTTGGCAGGAGAAATGATTGCATTTGAAGTGTGCAGTTATTAGCATGCTAGGTGAGGAATAAAACCATGTGATAACTTGTCGAATAATAGTCACAAACATCCTCTCAAGTGACTTCGGGGTCAGCTTTCAAATAAATTATTTGCAGGTGCATTTTGGCATCATTCAAATGGGTCACAAATTATTGATCTTTCACCTAATTATCAAAGTAGCAATGTGAATAAGATCGTCTAGGTAGGAGAGAGAGAAGCATATGGAGGAAGCAAAGAGCAGCTGGGATTTTCTTAGGGTTTTTTACACCCATTGAGGGATTGCACCTCAGGTTGAAACTGCTGGTGTTCTGTTGCAAATTACGTATTTATTTATATATGTGTTATATATTTACATGGCTTATAATGAACATTTTAGGTAAAGGAGATATTTTTGAAGCAAGTGCCTTGCTTTTTCAAGAGTTTGGCATAAGCAGGTTGTGGGTATTTTTTTCAGATTTAGACATGAGTAGAAAGAAGCAAATGAAGACACATGCTGTTTTTTCTTAAAATAGTTTCCAAATTGCCACAAAATTGCCTCCAAGCAGAGAAGTTTTGAGGACTTTAATTCTGATTTAGTATAGATTTAGGTCAGAGATAACATGATTTTTTTACCTCACATCCATCCTGCATGGCATGGGAATTACAGGCTCCTAGCATTTATTTGCTCAATAGCTTTGTCACTTAGTAAACCCAACTATCTGAAGTGAGTGCAAATAAAGCACTTTTTGGTCTAGTGATACTGGTTGTTGGCTCCTGAAGATTCCAGCTCTGTTAAGTTGCCGTGTCAAAGACCCTGTAAAGGCAACAGAGGGAACAGCCTTGCAGGAGGGGTGGAGCCTGGGTGGGGTTGATCCTGATCAGCATCTCCCGGGCTGTGATAAACCCTGTCCCTTGTGTTTTCAGAGGCTGCGAGGTGGCGTTGTCAGAGATCTTGAGCGTCAGAATCAGAAAAAGGAGAATATTCGCCTGTTAGAAGAACAGATTGCTCTGACAAAGCAGCTCATGGAAGAGAGAGACAAGGCACTAATGGAAAAACGTTCCCAGCAATCCTAGGCACAGGCCTGGCTCCTTAGAGGTTTGATTAAAGACGTTTGAAGGTCATTTGTATCTCACTTCTTGCAGATGTTTTAACAAACAGAGGTAATCTGTGAAAGACTGCTTATTTTGTATAAATTATAATCCAGCCTCTAAAGCTCTAGGGCAGATAAAAACCCATTTCCTCTGTGATTGGCACCTGGACTGTGGAGACTGGCTGCTACACATCACCTGTGGATGGACTGAAGGTGGGGAGGAACAGGTCGTTGTGCAGGCTCCCTCTAGGATGGCCAACATGAGTGGGCTGCTCAGCCGCCATGACGATGAGGCCACCAGGACCTCCACCTCTGAGGGCCTGGAGGAGGGCGAGGTGGAAGGGGAGACTCTCCTGATCGTAGAGTCTGAGGACCAGGCTTCCGTGGATTTATCACACGACCAGAGTGGGGACTCCCTGAACAGCGACGAGGGAGAGGTGTCCTGGATGGAGGAGATGTCCTATTACTGTGAGAAGTGCCAGAAGTGGATCCCAGCAAGTAAGGCTGCCCATTGTGTTGTGCCTGGCTGTAGCGGGTGTTTGTGAGGTGGTTGTGCTGTCCTGTGTCCCTATTTCACAGCCTGTTAGGCTCTGCCCTGTCCTGTGGGTGAGCAGGTGGTGCCTGCTGGCTGGGCCTGTGTTAGACACTTCAGTCCAGAAGCTGTGTATGCCCAGAGCTGGTGCTCTCTCTAAGGAAGTCAAACTGTTTTCTTCAATTTGTAGAGGATGTTAAAGTTCAGAACTGTGCCGACCCTCACAATTCTTGCAGCTGTTTGGGGGCTTGGGCCAAGTGATCTGACCTCTCTGCGCACTCAGATAATGACCCTTGCTGTAAAGCTCTGGGGAGGAAAAGGACTTTGTGTGTTACCTTTTTTCCCCTCCCTGTTGATTTGTCACATCTGTGGAGCATATGGCTAAATCTCAACCTTAATGTTTTCCCAATAATGTGAATTTGGGTTGGCTTAGAAACATGCCCAGCCTTCAGCAGCCAGCACTGGGGGGTGTTAGGAGCAAACTGCAGAATTTGATGCCTCTCCTCTGGCACTTGACATAAGATATATGCTGTTAGCAGTGTAATAGACAACTTTACTTTCTAAATTCTGGATTTTCTGATATATTATTACATCCAAAAGCCAGATATTGCTAAATACTGGTTGGCTTTGGTTTTGGTGAGGGGATTTTTGTTTGATTTGATTTGAGGAGTTTGTGGGTTTTTTGTTTGTTTATGATTAAAAATAATGAACTGTTTAGGTGGCACCTGCCTTGCAGATATGTCAGAGCTGCCCTTTTTACCCTCTTAGAATTTGCTGTAATTTGTAGTGTAAAAATCTCCTCTCAAGGCATGTTAGTGAATGTTTAGGTGTTAATGTAATGAAACCACCACCAGACTATTAAATTACTATGCAGTAAAGGGAAATGTAGCTTGAAATATATTAATAAAAAATGAACCAGAGTTAAAGGTAGCATGAGACATCTCATGCTGGAGCACTTCATTTAACACTCAACTTGTTTTATTTTACAAATATGTTCCTCCTTGCAGTTGTTGTGGAACGAATCCAAGGAGCAGAAAAGGCCTGTTGCAAAGCACAATGTGCAGAGTAAAGGAGCTGTCAAAGGGAGATACTGTGCTTTTTCCTAGTCATTCAGTTCTAGAGAGTCTAGTTAGCACTTGTGAAAATGGCAAATAATCACTTTTTTACATTGAACTGCCATTTAGAAATTCTCTTAATCTACTAAGTGTGGGAGGTTTTCCCGCATCAGACACAGTTGGAACTTGAATTCTGCAATTCAGTATAGAAGCAGGGTATCCATATATTAAAAATGCTTGATCTGGTGTTGTTATATAGTAAAAGAGATGATATCCTTGTAGAGAAATATCTTTTGAGTGTGATTTTCCAGAAACACTCTAGTCTTAAGTTTCTCTGTCCTCTGATGTCATTTTTCAATTGTTCATGTTTTTGTAAATTAATTCTTGGTGAGTTTAGAAGCCCTGATTCATATGATCTTTTCTCCTCTGCTGTGGAAACGTGGAATTAGAGCCTGTAACTTTGGGTGCATGGGGGTTTACAGGTGGTTGTGTCATTTTTGTTCAGACAAACCTGATCTTGGAAGAAATCCAAATTTCCTTTGCAGCACTTTTTCGTATAAAAGGACAAAAAGATTGATTTTTACCTTTTCATTTTAGGTCAACTGAGAGAACAGCTCAGCTACCTCAAAGGAGATAACTTTTTCAGATTTACTTGCTCTGATTGCTCAGAAGACGGGAAGGAGCAATTTGAACGTTTGAGATTAACATGGCAACAAGTAAGTGAAATGTTTGTGCCAGCAGAACAACCATGGGACTTTCTGAAATTGTTGCTTGTTGCGTATATGCTACCTGGAAAAGGAGGATCAGGTATTGGTAACAAAGGAGTATTTGCATGAACTTCAGAAATTAATTAGCTGAGGGTTGCTTGCACATGAGAATTTCAGCATTTGGCAGGGAAATAAAAAGATAATCATACAAACAAATTTTTTTCCTTCCCCTTAAGTTGCCCATGAATTCATGGCTTCAAGCAGGTTTCGAAGAGCAAAATAAATGCAATTTGGCTTCTAGGCATGAACACTTTTTTGTATCTAAGAAAATGTAAAACTGGTGATGTGGCAACATAGAAATAGAAAGCTTGCCAGCTCCCTTGGTACAAAACTCCAACCTGTCTGCTTATGCACTAGCATCAGTCTTTGCTGGAATTCACTGTTCCAATCATTTGCACACCTGAGCAATCAAAATAGCATCTGTTTGCATCTTGTGGGCCTGTAATGGTGTGTTGTCTCATAGAATATCACAGGATCATCCAGCTAGGATGGAAGAGACCTTTGAGATCATCAAGTCCAACCTGTGACCTAACACCACCAGACCATGGTGCTGAGTGCACCATCCAGGCTTTCCTTAAACACCATCAGGGATGGTGACTCCACCACCTCCCTAGGCAGCCCATTTCAATGCCCAATCACTCTGTGAGGAAATTTTTCCTAGTGTCCAGCCTAAACCTACCCTGGTGCAGCATAAGATGTGTACTCTTCTCCTATCACTTGTTGCCTGGGGGAAGAGGCTGAGCTCCCACCTGGCTGCATCCTCCTGTCAAGGAGTTGTAGATAGTGATAAGGTCTCCTCTGAGCCTCCTCCTCTCCAGCCTAAACACCCCCAGCTCCCTCAGCTGTTCCTCATAGGATCTGCACTCCAGATCCTTCACCAGCCTTGTTGCCCTTCTCTGGATGTGCCCCAGCACCTCAACATCCCTTCCTAAATTGAAGGGCCTGGAACTGGACACAAGGCTTGAGGTGTGGCCTCACCAGTGCCAAGCAGAGGGGAAGAATCACTGCCCTGGTCCTGCTGGCCACTATTCCTGATCCAAGTCAGGATGCCATTGGGCTTCTTGGCCACCTTGGCACACTGCTGGCTTGTGTTCTGTCTGCCATCAATCAGTACCCCAGGTCCCTTTCTGCCTGGCCTCTCTCCAGGTGCTCTATCCTCAGCCTGTAGTGCTGCAGGGAGTTGTTGTGGCCAAAGTGTGGGATTCAGCACCTGGTCCTGTTAAACCTCCTATTGTTGGATTTGGCCCATGGATCCAGCCTGTCCAGGCCGCTCTAGATGGTGTCAAAGGCTTTGCTGAAGTCCAGATAGACAAAATCCACAGCCTTCCCTGGATCCACCAGGCAGGTCACCTCGTCATAAAAGGGGATCAGGTTGGTCAGGCAGGACCTACCCCTCCTAAACCCATGCTGTAGGTGCCAAGTGGTGGCACTCAAGATGATCTGTTCCATAGCGTTGCCAGGCACCGAGGTCAGGCTGACAGGACTGGAGCTCCCTGGGTCTTCCTTCCAGCCCTTCTTACAGATGGATGTCGCATTGGCCAACCTTCAGCCATCAGGTACCTCCCTGGTGAGCCAGGACTGGTGGTAAATGATGGACAGCATCTTGGTGAGCTCTTCCACCAGATCCCTCTGCACCCTAGGATGATCTGGTCCCATAGACTTGTGAGCATCTAAGAGGCTCAGCAGGTCACCAGCTGCTTCCTCCTGAAGAACAGGAGGGCTATTCTGCTTCCTGTCCCCATCTACCAGTTCAGGAGGCCACTTGTCCGGAGGACAAGCTGTCAGATTGTTGAAAATATTAGGCTGGTTGGCTTTTCCTTGATTCTTACCCACTGGTACTCAGCCTTATCATTATGTAAGATAATTTGGAACACCAACTGTAACTCCTGCACTGCTTTCTCATGGTGGCCAGTGCAGGGAAAAAGGTTGGTATAGGTGGGTTGGTGTAGGCAGACTGGCAGAGTTTCACCAAGTTCACACTGGGAAAGCAAAGGCTGCTGGCATTGCCCAGGTCTCTTCAGAGTGCCATGGAGGAGGGGCAGACAAAATGGAAATGGTGAGGAAAAAAGCTGTGACCACCTCCCTGGGCTTCCAGCAGCCAGAGCTGCTGCCACTTCTGGGTAAGTGGAATTGAGAGAAGTGGTCAAACTAACTTACTTGAAGTAGGAAGAATGTGGACAGGGATTTCTGGATGTTTTTCAGAGTATGTGGCCTCAACAGATCCATATCTTTAGCCAGTTGAAAAGATAATTATTTTTGACATCCTGAGACACTGTCCCACATGACTTTAAAACCCACAAAATCCTAGTTATAAAACTGAGAGGGGTTGTGAGGTAGAAATAGAGTGAAGGGGACATTAAAGCTGTCCATATTTCATCATTTTGGCATCTTTGACAATGTATCCCAGAAAGCCTAGGTCCACTGTGAGGAGACCCATCTCCTGAAGAAAAGCGGATTTCAGACTTCTCTGAAGGTGAAATGCAAGTTGTTATTGAAAGTAGTGCCAAACTGAAGCTGTGTGATTGTTGAAAGATGTCAGCCTAGCTGACTTTAGTTTTGTTCTAATAAATTAATTAAGTAAATGTAATTAACAGTTGGTCACCTAGAATTCACTTGAAGGAGGTGAGATATTTTTCAAACCTGCCCTTTAGTTTGGGTATGTAACAGGTCAGAGTGAATTTGGTTGTGAAGTATGTGTGAAAGACCATTGTCACAACAAGTTTGATATATTGGATAGCGAGATTACTTGTAACCTTTTTTTTATTATTATTTGAAAGACTATTTCCCTACCTCCACATTACATTCAGAGCCCAGCTGTACTGTAATTCATTTATACAACAGCTGCTCAATTCTTGTGTCTCAGCACAAACCTGCAGCTTCTTATTCCCCTGAGATGGGGAAACCTCTGGAAGAATGTGCATCTAACAATAGAAAGACAAGAATGGGCAGCATGAAAACAGGAAGAAGATGGATTGCAGAAATTGCCTGTGAGATGTTGCAAAAGCAAGATATTTATGAGGGAGCAAAGATTTGTGTGTGTGTGGCAGCTGTGGGAGTCTGTTCAGCAAAGAAAGCAGAAGAGATTCACTTGTGTCCAACACTTTCTGTTCTAGGTTGTCATGTTAGCAATGTACAACTTGTCTCTGGAAGGAACGGGCCGTCAGGGGTACTTCAGATGGAAGGAAGACATTTGTGCTTTTATTGAGAAACACTGGACTTTCTTATTAGGGAACAGGTAAAGACATGATATTTCCCTGAGGGTCTGGTTGGTGAGCCAAAGGAATTGAAACCTGTTATACAGATGGACAAGAATCCTGGTTAATTTGGTGACATCTCTGTTGAGCCTTACAAGTGATAAAAAGGGAGGATTTAATATTCAGAATATGAATGCAGGCATGAGGGGTACACTTGAGAAAGAAGCAGCATTTCTTACTGGAGAAAAACAATCCCAGGGAAGTCACACAAAAGCAATACAAATGCATGTATTTTGGATTATTTTTTATCTTCCTTTAGGCAGCATATGAACCTGCAAAGAATTGAGTTTTTCTAAACAGTCACAATGCATGGGCTGATCCTGGTATTGCCAAACTTCAGGGACAAAAATGTGATCCAGCAAAGTGCTACGTTCCTTGGCTGTAAAGCTTGCAAGGACCAGTTCTTCAAGGAGAACTGAGCCTCATCTTTTAGATATTTTTGATTCTTGATGAGATGGCTCTTATGTAGGAGCTGTTAAATAACCGAAACATTTTTCACACTGTCAGAGTAGGAACCCCTCTCATAGAGGGCAGCCTTCCTTTTCCAGGTGAAGAGCACATTTTTTCTGAGCGTGCTGAAGCTGTCAAATGCAAGCCTCACTGTTAATGCATGTGCTTTGGAGGCAAAAAAGGCACTGAGCAATCCTTGGAAGTTGTAGATTTGATTGACTTCACAGCTACTTTTCTTCCCCAGAGATTACTCTGTTGTAAGATCTGGCCTTTCTTCCTAATCAGATTTGGTTTTTGGCTTTGCTTTCAGTGCTTGTCTGTGCCTGCTTGCTCAGAAATGTTAGCGTTTGTCCTCTCTGGAAGCTACAGGGACCCTGACAGGAGAGCAGCTGATGGCCCATTGTCCCTTGTTCAGGGAGCCTCCCAGGGTTTGCTGCTGCCTTTTGAGACTTGCCCTGGGAACTGGGCACTCCTTGCTCTGATTAAAATTCAGAGAGTGATTCCTGGCCTCAGACACAGCATTCCCACTTGCCTGAACAAGCCACTGATGGAAGAGAGACAGCTGAATTGTGTGTATAGCAGTACAAGCCATGCAATGGTCTTCTTCCTTAGCATATTGAAGCACAGCTTACCCAGATTTACTGTAACACTTCAGACTTTGAGCTGTGGCAGCTGGGTTTGATCCCCCACCTTTGAGGTTCAGTACCCCAAGGTGTGTAAGGGCAGCACTTGGGCAGCAGTGAACATATACTCAGCCAAGCCTTGGCAAGTACAGAAGTTTCTACATGTGAGGGTGTGCAAAGGCAAGAAGAAATTCTGAGATGCTGGGCAACTGAGCTTAGACTCTGCACCATGAACCTGACTCTCCAGAGTCAGGGCAATTCTCCAGTATTTCTTCTCACCTCTTCCCTAAGTGACATCTTAGTTAGCCCTGTGACCAGTTCCTAAAAGAACAAAAAATGCTCAGATGCCCAGTAAGAGTGCACTGCCCAGCAGAGAGAAAGGCTTAAATGCAGCTCCCTGCCTCCAAGGGGCCAAAAAAGTGCTTCAGGAGTAGTTCAGTGGGTGTGTGTCAGTGCCACTGGCAGAAACACTGTCCAGGATGGAAATACAGCTGGTGAGTGGGGACCTAACCCTTGTTTCCTCTCTCCCACCACAGGAAAAAGACTTCAACATGGTGGAGCACAGTTGCTGGCTGTCTCTCTGTGGGGAGCCCCTTGTTTTTCCGCTCAGGGGCACAGGAATTTGGAGAACCGGGATGGTGGAAGCTGGTTCATAACAAACCCCCAACACTGAAACCTGAAGGAGAGAAGCTGTCAGCATCTGCTCTGAAGGCAAAAGGTAACTCTATCCCCAGTAGTGTGTAGATTCCTCACTGGGCCAGAGCTGGGAGACATGAGAAAAGCAGAGTTTAAACCAGTTCATGTGCATGGATAGCTCCTTAGTTTTGTTCTGCTGTAACAGTTGACTGAAGAGACCTATGGTGCATATACTGTAGTGTGAGAAGCCTGTAATAGTTTATTGCCTTTTCCCATTGTGCTGATTTCTAGGGCTTTGAGGCTTGTTCAGTGTGGTTTTGGTTGGGTATTTTTTAGCTGAAATCCACAATTTTCCCACTTTTCTTTACCCTGGGGAATGTCTTTTATCTTTTGTCACTATATGCAAATTCTCCCCTTTGTGAAGGAACAAAATTTGGGCCCTAATGAGGCTTTAGTCATACACTGGCTTAATGCTACATGTCCCAGAGTGGATTTCCTGTACACATTGAAACCCCCATCTTTAAAGCTTTGTAGCCAGTGTGGTTTTGACGATGTAGTGCGAATCCAGTGACTGCAGGAGCTCACAATAGGCAAACTTCTTAGCAGCTTCCAAGCCCCCGCTGGATCCCATCATTACTGTGGAAGGCCTTCGGAAGCGGGTGAGCCGCAATCCAGTCGAGTCAGCCATGGAGCTGAAGGAGAAGAGATCCCGCACTCAGGAAGCCAAGGACATTCGGAGAGCCCAGAAGGAGGCGGCTGGGTTCCTGGACCGCAGCACTTCCTCCACTCCTGTCAAGTTCAGCAGCCGCTGCCGCCGGCCCGACATCGTCCTGGAGAAAGGAGAGGTCATCGACTTCTCCTCCCTGAGCTCATCCGACCGCACGCCTCTGACCAGCCCCTCTCCGTCCCCGTCCCTGGACTTCTCTGCTCCCGGCACTCCTGCCTCGCACTCGGCCACTCCCAGCCTGCTCTCAGAAGCAGATCTCATCCCGGATGTCATGCCACCACAGGCACTGTTCCATGGTAAGAGCCACCGTGGATTTCATGTAGTGATGAACCGTGTGCAGTTTTCTAGGAATGTTTTTTAAAAAAAGAAGCTCCCAATGAGCTGCAGGATCCTTTCAGGATAAGATGGAAAGTAACTGGCAATATTCTGTTGTCTTAGTTGAGTGTGAGAATTGACTGGTTTTCCATAGTTTTATCACCAGCTTCTAAGGCCAGAAGAAACTCCCATTATCATTTTCTGAGAGATCCTGAATAAACAGTGGGTAGACTTCACACAGCAACTGCTGGACCACTCAGCATAAGCATTTCACTGCAACACAGATGGCACTGCAATGTAGCAAGTCTAGTTTTGTCTCAAATGTTTTTCATGAGAGAAGTTTTATTCCCATGGTAATGTCCCAGTATTTTATACGTTTGATTGTGCTGATTAAGGGATGCGAAATTTCAGTGCAATTGCAAAGCAGTGATGCAGGCTGAATTCTCTTAGTTCCTTAAGGAGTCAGTCTTTCGAGTGACAGGAAGAACAGTGAGGTCCTGTAGAGGACAGGACATCTCCAGGGTATGCCAGCTGAAGATACAGCGCACCAGCTTGACTTTTTGACCCTCAGTCTTTGGGAGTTTTCAGCAGCTTATATGTTCCTGGAAGAACATGTGCTTGCAGCTCAGGAAGGACATAGTTACCAGATGCCAAACTACAAGACACTTTAGGAGCAGGATTGATTCTGTGTCCTGAAATTGGATTCTTTTCAGTGTATCTCTGGTCCAAAATCAGGAGATCTGGGAGTATGTAGAAAATGAAGTGTGTTGGGTAAACCCACATTATTGTTCCTTAGCAGAAAAATGCTGTGACAACCATTTTTGAAATGGGACTTTGATGTTAAAATTATTTTTTCTTTCCCCCTGGATTATTTTGATCTGTTCCACAGATGATGAGGAGATGGAAGGAGATGGAGTCATAGACCCAGGAATAGAGTATGTTCCCCCTCCCAGTGGGACAGCTGGTGCTGGCACCATGATAGCAAGCAGAAAAAAAGTGAAGACAGCAGAGCAGATAAAGCAAGAGGTGGAGAGTGAAGAAGAAAAAACAGAACGGATGGAAGGTGACAGTGAAGATCCTGAAGAGTCAAACACACCCTTGCAGGTGAGAGGACGAGACAAGGGGAAGTCACAGCTGGAGAAGGATGCTAAACCCAGAGTTCCCAAGCACACCTCAGTTAGCATCTATGAGGAAAAGCTGCTGCTGAAGAGACTGGAAGCCTGTCCCAATGCCTTGAGCATGACCCCAGAGGCCCGGAGGCTGAGGCGCAAGCTGCTGGTCAGGCAGGCCAAGAGGGAAAGAGGACTCCCACTCTTTGACTTGGACCAGGTTGTGAATGCTGCACTGCTCCTGGTTGATGGGATTTATGGAGCCAAAGAAGGTGATGTCTCCAGGTCCCCAGTAGGGCAAGCAACATACAGAACTACTAGCCAGGACTTCAGGATCTTGGACAGATACCAGGTAGGTGTTCCCAAATTTAAGTTAGCTTTTGGCACTGGTTATTTTAAAGCTTTTGCTGCAGCCAGCAGTGTAACATTGAGTTTATCTGAATCCTAGAGTGAAAAGGATTATGTGAACAAGGCTCATTTTGGCTTGGGGCTGTGTCCCCAGCAATGCTCTCCTAAGTCCCTTTCTTCCTGGGACATGCTGGTTCAGCGCTGCTGTCAGTGTCAGCACCACAAATATCGATGTATTTTACTCCAGCCCTGCCCAGATGCTGGTGGTAGAGGCCTGAAAGTACCCAAACAGGAGAGTGCTCTTTCATGTGTGTAGGAGGGAGATGACTTGCAGCACTTTTAGGTTTGGGCACCAAATTTGGGATTGCCCAGCAAATTCCAGAGGTGGGACCCCTGTGCTCCAGTCCACCCTGTCACACCGAAAGACCCTACTTGATACAATTTAACACGTGGCCAGAGTATTATGCCCTGGGAAAATGTATCAATCTCTGAAGGTGTCCTGGGCTTTCAGATTGGCTTAAAATAATTAGCGAGACTGCGCTTCAGGCGTGTTTTGGAAAAGCAAAAGGTTTAATAAATGAAAAATAATAAACGTTACAGAAACAAAAGAGAAGGCTGAGCACAAGTGTCAGAGAACCATCTGGCACCCTGCTAAGACACCCCAAAAAGCCCTTGAGTTCCTTTGTGCCTTTTCTTAAATACTTAATGTTTCAGGTGGGCTGTTTGGCACCCTGCCCAATGAAATTGGCAACAGACTTTGAAGTACACTTGTAAAAACCAATCAGGTCTCCTGTGTTGGCACTGAGCCATACAGATGAAAAGGGCACAAAACTTTCTAGTTTGGTTTCCTTATATGTTTAGGTAAACTGAAACTTTTTCCCTTATATAGAAACACTTGCTCGGTGTGGGAAATGCATGTCTACACCTACTCTCCCGCCATATGATCCCCTTATGATCAGTTAAATCACTGACTGACCTTCCTGCGATTGTGCATTTTTTTGTGCATCCAGACAATGCTGCCCGCCACGAAAGGATATCGCCAGCAGACAACCAAGTTTCTGTACCGCCTGGTAGGCTCAGAAGACCTGCTGACAGACCACAGTATTGTCAGCCCTTACACCTCCCGTGTCCTTAAACCTTACATCAGGTACAGAGGGTCTGAGCTTGCTCTTGGCTTGTGCACCGCCAGCCCACGGAGAGGACACCTTTCTTGGGCAGTGCTCCTCACTCCTCCTCAAAGTACAACCCCGTGCACCATGGTAACCCTGAAGGGATAGTGTTTGATTTAGCTGAGTAGTGAAAGGGATTGCATTGGGAAGGGGAATCTCCAAGAGGGGGCAAGGGCAGAGAGGGCATTGCTGTAGCCATTCCATGCAAGTTCTGCTCTTGAGTCAGAATTGTGATTTCCTTGCTCATACTGTAGGAAAAGACTGGCTGGACATGCTGCGGGTCTGGAAAGTGTCCTGGCCTCTGGCACAAGGGTGTTTTTGCTGAGCTGGAGGCTATTTTCACGTGTGAATGGAAGACTGTTCTTTTTTTCTAAAGTTGAGCATATCAGAAGATATTTCATGGGTGGTACCCCTTTAGCTGCAGTGGCAGTTCTTGTTGCTCACTTGCTTTTTGTGTTTCCTTTTCATGTTCCTGGCAGACGTGATTATGAGACAAAGCCCCCAAAACTCAGGCTGCTGGCAGAAATCCGGGCGAATCCACACAGGAATGATCTCGGCTGGAAGGCTGAGCCAGAGGCACCCATTGATTACTGCTACGTTCGCCCTAATCACATCCCCACTATAAACTCTATGTGCCACGAATTCTTCTGGCCTGGTAAGATTCCTCCAGTGCTTGGGTTTCCAAGAAGGAAATGGTATTGTTCAGAAAAAAAAAATGTTCTTGGGCCAAGTTTTTCTTCAGTTGGTTCAGTCTGGCTGATTCTTAAAAACTCATTATCTGATGTTACAGGAATGCATTTGAGTGGAGATGAGGGTTTAGTATCTTTGTCTCTTGAGATCTGTAGAACTGGCAATTAGGCCCTAATTAGCACAACACTTACAAAAATAGGTGCCAATAGGGTAGTTTAGTAGTTAGCTAAACTTAAGCATCTAGTGAAATCTTTCACAGAATCAAGGGTTGAAATAAACTGTTTTATACCAGACACTACTGTTCATTACCTTTGTGAGAAAGTTTCTTCCTAGCAGCCATAAGCTGGGTATGTCAGAGTGAAAGTTGGGAAGTTGTATGAGGAGTGGCTGAGGTCACTTGGTCTGTTCAGCCTGGAGAGGAAGAGACTGAGGGGAGATCTCATGGTCTGCAGCTTCATCAGGAGGCGAAGCAGAGGGGCACCCATCCCTTCTCTGTGATGACAGGACCCAATAGAACGGCTCTGAATCTGTGTCAGGGGAGGTTTGGGTTGGATATAAGAAAACGTTTTCACCGAGAGGGTGGTTGGGCACTGACACTGGCTCCCCAGGGCAGTGTCACAGCACCAAGCCTGCCCAAGAGGAGTTTGGACAACGTTCTCAAGCACACGGTGTGATTCTCACAGTTGTCCTAGACAGGCCAGGAGTGGGACTCAATGGTCCTTGAGGATCCCTTCCAACTCAGCTTATTCTGTGATTCACTGAATTGCTTTTACAACTGTAGGCTTCACTGTGATGTCCTTTATTTCTTCAAACCTCAGTACTTACACGGTATGGGAAAGATTAGATTTGTATTTTTCTGTGTCATTTCTGGAACTGCAGGTTCTTTGAGGACAATGCCTGCCCTTTCTGGGGGCGGTTACGAGGCTGCAGTCTTTAGTTCTTCTGAAATAATAATAGGGATGTTCATCTGCTGCATGCCTCAGCTTCTGATCAGTAAACAATGCAGCATACTAATTTAGAAAAGCCCAGTACAAACAGTACACACCTTTATTCCAGGTAACTGTTTGCTTTGTGTTTTGATTTGCAGATAGTGATTCAGCAGGGCTGTAGTTCAGCAGTGCCCATGTGCTGCAGTCAGGATGGGAGCTCTTTCTGCTACTCATTAAATGCAAATTGTACAGTGTGGGGGGAAATAACCTGGCATGCCTTTCCTTTCACAAGCTGTTTCAGACAGACACTTGCAATCCCAGCAGAGGCTGAACGGCTTTGTCATAGTCTCTCCTCTCCTGATAATGCATTTGAAATTCTGGCCAAGTTGGGTTGCAGCTTCATTAAGTTCTTCAAGATTCACCTTCTTTTTTTTTTTTTTTTTTTTTTTTTTTAACAGAAGGAGCATGGGTGTGTTCCACCCAACTGTGAACTGTTCATCATTTAATCAGAAAGCTGACACTCCCATCACTTTTCTGGGATGGGAGGAGGGGGCTGGGATTTGATTGTTGCACCTTGATTCTGTTTTAGCAGGAGAGGGAAGTGAGGAAGTGGTGCTTGGGAGGAGAGCCTGGATGCAAAGGGTTTAGCTGGTTCAGCTTGGGGGTGGGAGACAAGGATATACAAATGGCTGAGCATCATTAAACCAGCACTTAGTTCTTCTGTCCCTCCCAAGCCTTCCTTTCAGAGCTGTTCTTGCCTCTCCCAAGGCAGAGCTACGTTTCCAGGTAATGACTGCAAACGAGCTGGTGGAAGAGAGATTCCCCGGTGTTGTTTCTCACAGTGCCTTGGTGCCCTAATGGGAAACCTCTCTCTAGTGGGGAGTGTCTCCAGTGGTGAACCATCCTGAGCTAAGCATCTTCCTACAGGAAAAACTGCACCGTTGCAGAGACGGCAGTGCCCGGGGCAATGCGTGTTCCTGTCCAGACGTGCTGCAAGGCACTCCACAGGCAACTCAGCCTTGGCTTAATTAAATCCGCTCCCTGTTGCCAATCCATCCCTCCCACGTCTTGCTCCACCCAGCTTACTCTCCAGCAAGAAAATAAGTCACCCACTTCTTGGTGCCCGATGGCTTATGAAGTCTTGCATCTCATCAAGAATCATTACAGGAAAACATACTCTGCTATTTTGTTACCCCGTGTTCCAAATACATTGCAATGGCCAACTTGAGGCTGAAGCAAACTTTTCTGGCATATCTCCTCTGTGTCTTGCATCTCATTTAGGGTCTATCCACACAAATTACTAAGCAGTCAGTCTTCAGTGCCTCAAGCTGCACTGCTTGGGGCTGACAGTCTGTGTGGATGCTCTAGGACTGCAGCAGCAGGGTGATTACGCAAGGTAACAAACTCTCAGCATCTTTCTGTGTTTAGCCTCTCACTCACAGAAGCGCCACTGCCTGAGAGGCTACTTCATCCCCCAGATTAGAGACTTTTTATGCTAATAGTACTGGAAACTGTGGTGAGGCCCATAGTGCAGCTCCACAACCAGCTGAGTGTGCACAAGAGACAGCAGTAAGAGCTCCAGGCAAGGTGGAGGAAAAAGACAGGAACCATAGCAGGCAGTGCCTCCAAAGCTGAAGCCCAGTTTCATGTGTGCTGCTTCTGAAGAGTGTTTCATCCTTGAGTCATTTGAAAGGAAATCAGCTTTATTAGTTCTTCCACGCAGTCTTCCCTGCTAAGCAGATCTCATTTTGTCTGTTTCGTTGTATCATCTTTTCACTTTCATACTTACCTGGCAGGGGAGACACCAGGATCAGGCAGCTGTTTTTCCCAAGGCAGTGTTATAAGTGCATATGTGTTGCCCAATTGTCCAATCCAAAAAAAACCCCAAACAAAATTAAATGTAACAACAATTTTAATTGAGCAACTTAAAATATAAAATTAAATACACAATAAATAAAAATTTGGTTCTAATAATAGCACATAAGCAAAATAAAACCGCGGGGTACGCCAGCAGGTTGGACTCCTGCCTGACGTACAAGCAAGCAAAGCCAAAATTCCCCCTTTTATGCCTTGTGTCACCACCTATTTCCACCCATCTTCTCCTGTTTTCAGTTCATCACATCTCCATCTCTGCCTTCATCATTGCCTTTACTACGCATGCTCCGCCACTCTTTTAGGGGGTCACATCACTCTTAGGGGGTCGTCTTTGAGGAAGGCCTCTCCTCTTCCTCGGTGTCCTTTAATTCACCTTTTGGATTACACATGCGCACCAAGCTGGTATAATATAAGCCAATATTATGTTCTAACATTAAAGCAATAAATCTCATATAATTAACATTTTCCTGGTGTCCAACCTAATTTTCCTCTCTTCCAGATAAATTTAGTAAAAGTTATCTCTTGCTTCTTCCTGTTCTGAACATCTGCAGGAGAAAGGTGGAGGGGGAACCCCTTCTCTCCCTTTCTTCCTTAACATTACACTTTAACTATTTGTTTCAATATTGATTACTGTTTCAATTTTGTCAGCATGAATCATACCTATTTATTACAGCAGGGTTCATCCCCTGCACTCTGGGTGTCCTGACTCTTGGGATTTCCTGAAATGCAGGAAATTTGGCTGCATAATTCGTAGTAACAGAGGACTGCTCTAGCAGGGGCCTTGGTCTATTCTATGATGCTGTGATCTCTTGCTATTGCAAATTGGGAATAAAGGTAAAAAAAAGGGATTGAGTGTTTCTAAAAAGCCTTAAACCCCTGGATTTCAATGCCACTTTTCTTTTGGTTTGCAGTGCTGCCAACTGCTGTTTCTCTCTTTCTCCTTAGGAATTGATTTGTCAGAGTGCCTGCAGTATCCAGACTTCAGTGTTGTTGTCCTTTACAAGAAAGTTATAATTGCCTTTGGCTTTATGGTGCCAGATGTGAAGTACAACGAAGCTTACATCTCTTTTTTGTTGGTGCACCCTGAGTGGAGAAGAGCTGGGATTGCAACCTTCATGATTTACCATCTTATCCAGGTAATAAAATGAAATCATCCCATGAATCTGCCAAAGAACCAGCTCTGCCTCCCTCCTTGTGCACATGTGCATATATTAGAGAGTAAGAACCCTTTTTGTGAATGTTTATGAGAGGAAGTTGCTTCGGCTTTGGAAGTTAAAATGTGTTTAGGAAAACAACCATCCTGGTCATGTCCTCAGAATTAGAGGGATGCTGCACACTTCAGCTCTCTTGGGATTAATTCTCTGTTCTTCAGCAGTCAGTAGTTTGTGTAAAAGGGATACTGTAAATAGGGGATTTAAAGGAGAAAATGAGGTAAGAGTAGGCAGCGTCAGTTAGAATTACTGCAACTTTCTTGACTACATCTCGAGGTTTATTGCATGCATTAAATCCCTTACTGGTCTCACTCACTTTCTCTTTTATACTCGGATTCAAATACAGCTGAATTAATGATAAATAGTTTGCAACCTCATTTGTCGAAATTCCCCACACCCCAAGGGTTCTGCCCTGGCTAGCTGCAGGCCTTGGGGGGGATATCTGGACGAGGACAAAGGTAAAAGACAAAAGGTGCTCTTAACCCTTTGTAGGAAACAGCCCCACTGCTGCTAACATACACCTTGAAGTCCAGGAAGGCAAAGAGCCCACAGACCCCCCCTCCGGGGGTTTTTAAGCCCTAGGGAAGAGATAAGGGGAGGAGAAGGGGAAAAAGCATCTACTGACCAATAGATGCTGACCCAGGGGGGAGTGAGACACAGGGGTGTCAGGCCATGGGAGATGCGAAGGTTTCTGGGACACCAGGAAGGGGCGCAAAGGTACATGGGAAGGTACAGCCAATATTTTGTGAGTATATATATATAAAACACCCAGTGCAATATAACAAAATGAACTAAACTACTTAGTGTAACACAACACTCATTGTTTGTTTAAATTGGCTTGTAATGGGCCTTGTTCCACAGGAATACTTGGGAAAACTAATCTCAGCTAACTAAATGGGTGGAATTAAAGGAGTTGAACTTCATTAAATCTCTGAATGAATGCTGTTATTCAGGTGGCCTTATTTCCACTGACTTTCTTGAATTAAATTGCAGGGAAGGCAGCTTAATTGTGAGTAAGAATGCAGATATATGTCCTTGACAGAGCTCAAACTCCACAATTTTACCACTCTCTCAACTCTCTTGGCAGAGCTGCTGATGGGAAACATTTCTTAATTTGTTATAGTCAAGATAAGCTGCACTAAAAAAACCTCACCATTGAAACTGTTTTATCCTCTTTTTTGTTTGGCTGAAGCAAGGTAGGAAGTGCTGGCAGAGCCTTGGGAAAAGTGATCCGTGCTTTGGAAAAGCACTTTCTGCTCCTGGGCCTCCCAAGGGTAACTGTGCTACCTGCACAGCTCTCTGCAGTGCTGACACAGGCCTCTAATCAATATTCCTTAAACTCACCCCTTGCATTTCCCAGGCAGTTCTGTGTGATGTGTTAAGGAAATTGCCCTCAGCTCAGTGTGCTGATGTGAGGTGTCAACACTCAGTGGAAGCAGGCGCCAAGGTTTGCAGGGATCCAGCAGGTGGACTCTGAGTCTTCTCTCTCCAGCAGAGCTGGGATGCTAGAGTTGGCAAGTCAGCCATAGAAAATCTTCACACCTTTTTGTAGGATGTATCATATCAATTAACCTAATCCTGCTTAAATGAAATTCCCTGTTGAGGAAGGCCAAGCAGATTTGAGAGATTTGAGTCTGATTAGGCACACTAGCAATGAGAGATCCAGCACTGTATGTTTGGCTCACATTAAGTTTATTTTGCCATTGCTGACTTTCTGACTGTGGTAGAAGGGGTTTAGTCCTGTAAAATAAATGGTGGTTGTGACCTTCTGTTCCTCAGTCTCCAGGTTGTAGGTGCTGCTTAGCAGCCTGCTTGGGCTTGGGGTCTCCTCTCTGTAGCTTGAGACACTTTGATGCTCTGTTTGGATTAAGAGTAGGTCGCTGACTTTGGGTCGCTGCCTTTGGGGCTGAATTCTTGGGAACAGCATAACTTAACAGGAAGATGTTTTGATGCAAATGATGGTGACTGGTTTTGCTGTCAAAATTTTTGCTCTCATGCATCTGTCCCAAAGGACTAAACTGCATTTTCTAAACGATCTCATTCAAATGTTCTTTTCCCCAAAACAGCTTCAAATTATTTTTTTTCTTCCTCTCTTTAAATTCCTGAGAGTTTTCCCTTTGAATGTTCTATCTTGGGGATTTCCTAGAGGGCATTACTGTTCCCACTTAAGAGTACAGTACACTCAATATACATGGAATGCTATTAAAACACTTGATGAAAGCAGAAAATAAATTATTTCAGCATCTTCATCAGAGTATTGCTGGTTGGAATAATTTAGGATCTTCAAGTTAACTTCAGCCATGCTATTATTTGTTGTCTGAACTGAATTTCCTGCCTTCTCAGGAGGCAAGTGCTGTGCCCTGAAGGATGGGAGAGGAGTTGGGTGGGACAGGCAGGAATTCCAGTGTGACAGCACAGAGGTGCTCAGGCAGTCCCAGAGAGCTCAGCTCTGTTTGCTGACAGGGAGGAGTGCAGAGCCTGATCCTCTGGCATGTTTTGTCTTTTCTTCAGGCCATTGTATTTGAGATCAGGGCTGTACAGCAAGATTATTTTTAATTAACAATTACTTTAGTAATTGACAATGGAAAGATGACAAATTATAATCCCAAACCTGCTTTCATTGTCAGAGAGTCCATGTTTCCCAGAAACAAAGGCTTGGAGGAGCAGCAGCAGCGCTCCCTTTGCTGTTGCTATGTGTGGTAACTCCTGTGCTGGGGCCTGTGACTTTTCTCACATTTCCTCAGTACCTTGGATCCCTGAGCTGATGAATCTCCTCACCTCCGCATTCCCCCAGAGGCTGTCTCATTCCCTTGCAGTGATGTCTCCTTTTTTTTCCTCTCCCCCTCCCTTGGCAGACCTGCATGGGCAAGGACGTCACCCTTCACGTCTCTGCAAGCAACCCTGCTATGCTGCTCTACCAGAAGTTTGGATTTAAGACCGAGGAGTACATTTTGGATTTTTATGACAAGTATTACCCCTTGGACAGCAAGGAGTGCAAGCATGCCTTCTTCCTCAGGCTGCGGCGCTGAGCTGCTGGAGGGCTCTGGGGAGCTGGGAAAAGCTCAATCCATCCAAAAAACGCCTCCAGCTTTCCGTGTAGGATGTTGGCTGCCACGGGAGAGCTGGAACATGCTGGTGTGTTTATCCCTAGGACTTTGGATGTCAACAGTGAGATGTTGTATGTGGAAAATGCAATCCAAGAGGATTGTTTCCTGTGCTGCAAGGGGAGAGGTCTGGAAATGCCAGCTAGGATACACTGAAACCACTGGAAAATTGATATTCATTATGGGGAATTTTCCTGCCACTGTTACTTGGGAGAGCCTCATTAGCAAACAAACAAAAATACCAAACAAAAAAGTGTTTCTCACTTCATAGGGGTCTCATGGATTTCAAGTTTTGAAACCTGTCAAAAAAACTTGCAGGTTTTTTGTCTCTGTTTTTGTTTATAAGCAAAAATGAACACCTAAACTTAAATCATTTGGTGTTTCTGTGGTTTGATTACTTTGTTAGGAACTGTCTTGAGTCTGTGAAAGGAAACAAGGTATTGGTGCTTATAGCTGGATGTTAACTTTAGGAAAGTTCTACACATGCCAGAACCGTAGTCCTGGAACCATGTTTCAGGAATACTGAGGAGCATGTGGATTCCTGTTATCCCAAGTACAGGGCTCAGAGGAGACACTTTTGCTTTGCTCCTTCCCTGCTGCCTTCCCTTCCCCTCTTTGCCCTGTGCTCAGTATGAAGTTCTTGTAGCGCACTGTGTTTTGTGTTCAGGAACGGTGTCTGGTGTGTTTATGTCTAGGCAGGGTAGGGCACCACAGCTGCCAAATTCAGCTCCTTGGAATCTTTCCACCTCTCTGCCAGTTGTGGTGTGTAGATCAGACCTTTGGGCACACCTCTAACCACAGAGCAGCTTCACAGGCTCCAGCACCCACCTCCCCCTGCTACAGGTGCTCTGGCTGGAAGAAACCCTCAGCAAAAGTCAGTGGGGATGTTTGAAATGCAGGCTCTGATTCGTAGAAGCAGTTTGCTCACAGCTTGGAGGGAGCAGAGGGCAGGAGTGACCCAGATCCAGTTCTCGGAAGCACCTAGGCTCGAAGTATCAGTAAAGAGGAGAGCAAAGAATAAATATAAATACCTAATAATTAAAAAATACTATTGTTTCTCTAGTAGTGGCTCTTGTCCTTTTCCACAGTGTAGCAGCTTCTCTCCCTCCTTGACTTTCAGTGCAGATGAACAGAAAGCTGCACTGACCAAAGGCCAGGCTGTGCATTTTTAACTATGGATCACATCCCTGGGATGGTCCTTTCACATCAGGTCCACAGAGAGCTGTACACCAAATGTTACTTTTTTGCTCTTAATCTACTGTGTGTACCTATTGGCTACCTGACTATAGCAGTAGTTGCCATGGTGGAGTCTTAATTTTGGTAACAGAAGAGAAAGGGATACAAAATAATGTTTTTGTGTAGCCAATGTCCATCACGCCCAGCACAAAACCACTGGCAGTGGGAGGGGAAAGCAGCCCCGCCAAGGGTTGTGTGCCCGAATGTCCATGCACATTTCTGTCTGTTTCATGACTATGTGAAAATTTTCAATGTTCTTAATGTTATGAGTTAGTTGGACTTTGAAAGAAAAGAAATATATGTCTTTATGAACGGAATTAAAGCCCTTCCCTTGGAAAAGCCTCTCTGTAGTCATACTGTTTGTTAAGGTGTCTCTCCATCATCTTATTTAATTGGAATCTAGCAAACTCCAGTATGGCCCTTAAGAGGATGTGTGTGGGCAGCTGACCAAAGCAAGAAACTCCTGATTTCCCTACAGCCACCCCTGCAGAAGGCACGATGCAGGCCTTAGAGGCTCCTCCTTTCCAGACAGAATTAGGAGATATAAAGTAGTCTGAAGGAGATGACCAGTTCTGCATTGTGTTCTCAAAGGCGACCATGAAGGTTTTGGGGACCGTCTTGCTCTGCGGTTTTGTTCCTCAGGGACTGCCAAGTGATGATGGTGTTATACAGCCCTGTGATTCCTGCGGTGCTGCAGCTTGTTCTGTCCAGGTCCTTCATTAAACCCCAGATCCTCAAAGGCGATGAAGGGATCCTTGGGGCGGGAGCCATGGCTGTGCAAGGGGTGAGGTTCCTCTAAGGCAGACAAACGGTGCTCTCAGCCTTCGGTTTCCCTCTTGTGCCTCGGCAGTCCAGGTCTTGGGTCACCCGAGACGTGCTTGAGGAACCAGCACTGCCTTGCTCCGCGGCTCCTGCACGCTTCCCTGGGCCGGGCAGCGACCGCAACACAGAGAGAGGAGGAGCCAAACACAGCTTCACATTCGCCTTTCCTGGAGCATAAAGGTGGAACCTCACCCTTTCCAAATGGGGCAGCAAAGCCCAAGCGTTTCCCTGAGCTTGGACTCGCTGCGGCCATGAATAGGGCGTCCTTCGNGGCGGGCGCTGACGGCCTCCCCTGTGCCTGCAGATGGCGGCGGCGGGCTTCGTGCACTGCCCCAGCGAGAACAGCCCCGACGTGGCGCAGTGCTTCTTCTGCCTCAAGGAGCTGGAGGGCTGGGAGCCCGAGGACGACCCCCTGTGAGTACCGGGGGATCCCTCGGCCTCCGTCCCGTTCGGCGCCGCCCCGGCCCGGGGGAACCGCTGGTGGCAGCCGAGGGGCTCGGAGGGGACAGAGGCTGCGTGCGGCTCCTTGGGAGCTGCCGCCTTCTTTTATTTTCTCCTTCTTGTGTCTTTTTTTTCAGGGAGGAACACAAAAAGCACTCTGCGGACTGTGGTTTTCTTTCTCTTCAGAAGGAACCTGCTAACCTAACGGTGCAGGAGTTCCTGAAGCTGGACAAAATGCGAATGAGGAAGGCACTTGTATGTACACTGGCTTCTAGTGTTTGGATTGTTCAGCTGGCCTTATTCCTTATCACAAGGCTTTGTGCAGGCTTAGGCTGGATAGGCTGGTGTGCCCTTTCCTAGTTGTCAGCCCTGCTTTATGCAAGATGTATCCTGCTTTTCCATCGAAGCTGAACGATACTCCACTTAGTGGTAGACAGTAATATATTATTTTTACTCTTTGCAGAAAAAAGAGATTTCTCAGAAGATGACCAAGGTTGAAGATAAAGCCAAGATCCAGCGTTGTAGTATAAAGAATCTGGCCTAGACTGCTGCAGCTTCATAGTTGCCAGTGACATCTGTCTTGTCCTTACGCTGTGTCCTCAGACACTGCCCCTGTGACTGAATGGCTGTATTTCCTGAGGCTGCTTCCAGACTGGCTGTCCCTGAGAAGCAGCGGGAATTCTGCTTCACTCCTCTGAGTCTGTCTGGGAAGTACCTGGTGTTTGATGCATTGCATTCATAATCTTTTTCTGCAAGGATTCTCCTAATATTCCTGCTGGTTTTCTAAGGATTATTAGTTATGGGTTTACTTGTTTTCTTCATACTTTTTTTTTTTTTTTTTTTTTAAATCCATCTGTTTAGAGATATTGCTGTCTCATAGAGATACTGGTAGATCTGGTGCTAAAACTTGTATTTCTGATAGGAGTTGACATGCATTTCCATTTTTGTACTGAATATACAGATGCTTTTAGATACTTTAGGACATAAAAAGGGGAAGGAGTTTTAAAAATACTTCAGGGATTTAGGATTGTGGCTAATAACGTTGAGTTATACCACACCTTAGTGTGCCTGGTATTCTTGTAAACTTATGTTTGTAGTTGGCTGCTGCCTCATGTTGATGCATTTATAAATAAAAGCTGAAGGCAACAAAATAGTCTTACTCGATTTTCTGGAGGACAGGAGTCTGACCTTTACTGCAGTGGGCTGTGCTGAATGCAGTTTTAACATCAAAAAAGAAAATAAGGTCATCAGTTACAGCTTGCAGTGCTGTTGCTTAAGTGTCAAACTCTAGCAAGCAGTGTTTATCAGGCATTATAGACATTTCAGAGACATTGAAATTTATTTGTGCCTGGCAAGGTTTGGTTTGTCCCTTTGTTTGGAAAGAAAATTTGCAGAATAGTGTGCAGTCAGAGAGGAATTGTGCTCTGAACTGCTGGAAAGGAATGGGGCAACCGTGGAGAAAACATCTGACTGTTACAGGGCCCAAGCTGATCACACAGGGTTGTGGATTCTGCAGACAGAACTGGATACACGTGATCAGGTGCTCCCAAAGTCAAAGAACCTTGAGCTTTATTTGGGGAAAAGGTTTGTCATAATAACACACTGATGAGAATGATGTTCCTGTGTCTCAGAAGTTTGTTCAATGTTCTCTATCCAGACTTACTTGTAACAGTGTAATAACCTTATTATCTCCAGCTGCAACAGCCAAATCCAGTGCTGAGTGCCCTGCTGCATTCTTCTTTTGCACGTTGGCATTGCAGCTGTAAATACAGAACACATTGGTTTAAACTGCCTAATTCATGGCAAGTAACTGCACTTAGTGATGAAGTGGCTTGTAGGTGAATGTTGATGTAGAGTAACTTTGGAATTTCTGGATGCTCCTTCCCGCTGGGACGTGGGGCAGGCTCTGGCCCTCCAATGGTGCCAAGCAGGTCTGTGCTGGCAGGCTGGGGGGGAGCCTGCAGCTGAGCTGGAGGCCCAGCAACAGGACCTACCGTAACAGGGCTCGGATGCACTCCTCTCCCTCCAGTCCCAGCAGAACTGCCTCGTGGAGAGCTGTGTTGTTGTGCCTGCACAGGAGGAGTGAGCAATACACTTATTACCTGAGGAAACTTAGCAAATAAAATTTAGGAAAATGAATAGGGGGATACAGAACACACTAGAAGTGTGGTAGGCTTTGGTGGGATTTATCATATTGAAGTGAATGGGGAAAGGAACTGAACAGAGCAGCACTTTTATAACAGAAGTTACGAGAAATCTTCAAAGCTGGCAACTGAGAGAGGGAGTGTGGATACCGTCATTGAAAGGAGCACATTTGTGGAGGAGAGGTCCCCACCTTTAGCTCTCTCTAAAACTCGAGCATGTGTGATTTTTTTCGCTAAAACATGGAAAGAGCCAAGGCAGAGGATCAGAGCTCACTTACGGCCCTGACTGCTGGTCAATGTCAGCCCCTTTCTGCACGAGAGAGGAGATGGCTCCTGTGTGCTTGTTCAGGACAGCAACTGTGAGGGCAGGGCGTTCCTCCTCACTCAGGGAATTGGGGTCAGCTCCCTGGAACAGAGCAGAGGCAAAAGGTGCTGGTAAAACCATACAGACTTCAGTTTCCACCTTGTTTTTGTATTATGCCAGTTCAAGTTGGCAAATGGGCTTCATGCTCAAGACAGAGAGAGGTTCAAAGTGTGTTGTTTTGCTTTCTTCTGAAAATGTTTGTCATCTAGCTCAAAGCCAGAGTAAATGTGTGTAACAGTAGCCAGATGAGATCCTAGAGCAGAAACACAGAGATTATGCTTGCTTTTGCTATACAGATGACTTGATCCTAAATTATAAAACTAATTTTTTGTTGTTGTTGTCGTTTGGCTTTGACAAACCTGGAGAAGACTGCCTTATGCACTGACCAAATGGAAATTAGGGGAGAACATCTATAAATGTAAAACAGCCCTTTCTTCTCTAAAAAGCTCTTTCAATCTGAAGACTGGTATTGTAAGGCTGTTGCCTCCTAATCATCAAGAGGAAGTTGCATTCCAGGCTAATATTCATGCAGTACACAGCCAGAGAGCTGAAAAAGGAAACTTCAGCAAGCATAACTTACGTCACTGAGCAATTGTTCTATGAAGGTGATTCTTCCTTTGCCAGTTCGACCCAGTTCATCCAGCAGCTGTCTGGACTTTGGCTGTGGAGACACACAACAGCCAGGAACATTTCACACAGGGAAAATACAGGTAGGTGGGCCAGATTCTGCCTTGGAATGAAAGTGCAAAATGCACACAGTGGCATGAATTTGATGTGACCGAGCCTTGTTGTTACTAATCTCTGACTTCTTTGGGAATGTCTGAACCTGAGTGAGTGTTGGGTAACCCTGGCTAATACCTCACTACTGAGGTCTTCATTCAGCAAATGTGTCTGCAGATGATTCACTTTACGTCAATGCAGCTCTCCAGGGCTGTACAAAGATCTGCCTAGCACAGTAAAATAAAACATGGGTCCATGTTTAGGAGTATGAAGCTTCCAGAACTTGTGGAAGTATTTTGATTTTAAAATGTGTATGTTTTGCCTCAGTGAAATAAGTTTATTAAATCTTAACAAACAACAAAACCTAAAACCTTTTCCTTTTATTTCTTCCCAGATTTCAACCTTTTCTCATTTTGAAAGCTCATTTACTTGACCAAGCATTTTTATCTCTGGACTCATATCACAGAGCTCTCTATCTTCTCCCACATTTCAGCTAGCTGGCTGATCCAAGCTTAGATTAATGTACATTTCCCTTTTTAAATTTTCCATGTCATTACTGACAATTGCTTTAGCAGAGTTCTTTCACGAAATTTGATCTCCAGTGGAAGTAAATCCTTGCTTCTTGAATTAAACTAGGTCTCTATGGATCAAATGTTGTAAAGTCAAGGGAAGATGACAATACTGCCATATGATGTTGCTTCTGAAAAAGAATCTGTAACAGAATCACTGCAACAGTCTTTAGACCTAATGAAGTGTCAAAATTGAATGGCTTCAAAATGAGAAAAAAATCTAAATTCTTAGTAGAAAAATAAATTAGTTATTTTCAGTTCTGAACTAAATGTCAGTTACCAATGTTCAGGTTTTATATTAAGCTGGACTTTCATCCCCTGCCCCCAGTCAGTGTGTGAACCTTTCTAATTTAACGCCTGGATGCGCTCCTTCATGCTGCTCTATAAATCTTTTTTCCTGTATTTGCAGAAGATACTTACAGAGAGCTTATATTCCTGTCCCATGTGTGTTCTTGACTTGGTTCTCTCTATTGTGCCTCTTGAATAGAAAACATAATGATCATCTCTGCCTACCAGAGAGGAAAACAAGTGTTAATTCAAAGCAAAGTCAGTATCCTAACTAGAACTTGGAGGAGAGATCTGGAAATAATTTATCCACAATCAAAGCAGTATTATCAGTTTCCTACATGAGAAAGTGATTAAATACTTGTTGCAGTTCATACTGGTTTTAACAAAAGGTTTGCTCAGCACAGTGCAGTGACTGCCTCCTGCCAAGCCTCAGACCGGAAGCACAAAGTGGATGAAACTGGCATGTGAATTAAGTATGTCAAATGATGCTATAAGAATTTCTGAATTGTAATGCTGACTTTCATTAAATCAACAACTGGTTGATTTAATGAAAACCTAAGTCCAGTATGAGATGCCCAAAATGCTGAGCTGTTACTGACATCAGTGGAAGATGGCAGTTAAACATCTCTGCATGAATGTATTTCATAATTTCTCATCTTAGCCAAATATGCCAGAGCTGGCAGTCCCTGGCAGAGCTCAGAAGTAGATATAATACTGATGTTTATGGTTCCTATTGCAAAAGAGTATGTGAAACATCTGAAGTTTTAGTGCCATAATAAAAACACCGCTGTGACCTGGGGCTGCAGTTCACTGGTCTCAGCTCTCCAGGGATGAAGTATTCCTAGGAGTTTTTGAGAGAGTGCTTAAAGCTCAACTCCAGCACATTTTGAGACTTAAAAGATCAACCTAAATAGGCAAAGAATGCTTGCCTGCCTTGGTGTCTAAGCTTCCAAGCACTACTTCTGTATTCCTGACTGCTGTATTTATGGTCTACTGTAAAGATAGGTGGGAAAAATCTCACCAAAATTAGTCTGACTGCCATCCTGTCCATCTGTGACTTCTGTTCCAGCACTCAGGTAATCATTGCTGAACTTCACTGCTCTGTTAGGATGAATAGCCTGTAGAATCATCAAATGCAGGCAGTTATTATCATGTAATGCTGCTATAATCTTAGTGGCACAACACTGTTGCATATGAGATAATACATAGGCTTTGAATATCAGTGTCAAATTACCACAAGACATTATCATGTGTAATTGAACTCTGTTTTGAGGCAAAATTATGTAGCAATTTTTTTGTGAACCTTGTGCTAGCTATTTCTTTTGATTTAGAAAAAATGTGATACAACCTCACTTAATGAAATGAAGATTCTCATCCAAATGAAAGTGTTTCTAGCACTTGAGAAATTTCACTTCTGAAATGATGTGATACAGCTTTTCAGGCCTCACATGGCAAAGTAAGCTTTCCAAGATTCCACACAAGCGACTCTGAATTTTGCATTTTTGAAATGGTAGATTTTCATCTTTGAAAAGCTGGAAATGTGTATGTTGTGGGTTTTGGAGCATGGTAATTCTTGAGATAGAGATTCTGGGAGCTCTGACAAAAGTTATCTCCAAACCACTGAAAATTACTAAGCTTAGTTTTTAAGAGCATGCTTTGCAGGGTGAAGAAAAGCAGGATCTGAGATGGAAAGCTAAGGGTTGCTAGAATCATCAAACAGCATTAGCTGAAAGAAGAAAGTTAACACTAATAGCAAACCACTAAAATGCAAGATGATAGCACCATAACCATGAAGTATGGCTTAATCAGATAAGGATGCCTGTTCATCCAGCTCCAACAGAGACAGAAAAAGATTCTTTTCTCTGAAGTGGTAATTTAACACCCTTTGAACAAAAGCATTTCTTGTTTAGACCTGAATTTAAAATAGCATTACACTGCTCTAGTGACAGATTTGGACCAGCTGCCTCTCAACAGGCCCCATCCCATGAACTGACCTTGTTAATAGCAGCAAAATTCAATGTAATAGTGACTTCATAGTCATCTTCAGAGATGGTGGCATAATTAATCTAGAGGGAAACAGCAGCCATTAGTATGTCTTAGCAAAAAAACCTCGCAGAAGTACTTCTAGGAATAAGTCTTGCTGATGGCATTTCTTGTGCAGCCAATGCACAAAATCACACATGTAGCCTTTGCCTACTTGTGATATTATACCAACTCTTCCCATGTCAATGAGAAGCGGGCAGGTGTTTTTTGAGATGCTGGAAATGTCACAACAACTGAAACGGCAAGTGAATGCAAAGCTGTAATGAGGCTGCATTTCATGAATGCTCTGTCATTCTCCACTGAAATTTTGTAGCTGCATAAAAAGCCGTGTTGTTCTTGGGACACAACTGGTGTTCTTGGGAACTGGTGGCTGCTTTAATGACACCAGTCTGGGGAAGCACAGTCTGTATTAAAGTTTTGGTACCTTTGTGTATCAATTCCTTGAGACAGTACTGCTGGCAACAAGTCTATGGAAGTCATACAAAAATGAGTGCAAAGGGGATTATAAAGTAGAATGAAGATTATATTGCAGCTGGTTGAGAATTTTGAGGTAAGGTTGATTATATTTCTAATCCACATGAAAAACTGGAAAAGCAGCATTAAACCCAAATAGCTAGCATCTGCTTTGAACCATTTCTGTTACTTTTGGGGCACTGCTTTTAAGACAATAAATTGACAAAAGACCAAGAAGCAGCAGGAATAGTTTTCCCTAGGCAATTTTTTATTCTTCAGGCCTTCCTTTTGAATTCTCTAGCAGAGGAAACAAGTTGCAATGGACTGTATCTCAGTGTTGCAATGGACTGTTGCACTGCAGCTTCTGAAGATCCTGGTGGAGAATAACTCTCAGTGGATATAGAAATCAGGTGCAAAATATGTGCTGGAGTATCTACTCCTTAGGAACGAGTCCTAGAAGGTTTCCATCTTCCTACTAAATAAAAGCAGCTGAGCTAATGCTTTCTCCCACTACAGCTCTAAGGTGAGAGAATAGGAATTTCCATTGGAAAAAAAGCAGAAAAAAGTATTCAGGAAAAGACTGACCAAAAAATTGAACAACCAAACAAGACAAATGACACAAACAGGTCAACATCTAAAGAAAAGGGAGACATTTATTTTTCCAGTGTTTATGTAGCAGCCACTATAATCTTTTCATGACCCTCCATAGGAAAATATTACTCACAAGCTCCTTCCTACCTTTCCCATTTGAGGTTCTCCAATCAGTGTTCTGAATTCAAGGTTGTTCTGGGCATAGCTTCTAACATGAGCACAAACATGATCCAGCTGTTTTCTCCAGTAACCTGTTAACATGGAGTTAAGCAGGGGAAAAGTCCTTAAAATGTGATTAACATTCCCTCTAGTCAAGTGATGGAAGATTTAAAAGATAGTGTAATTTCACTGAGATTTAAAAAAAAAATTCTGTAGAAAATTCATCTAATCAAGAAAATGAGAAGAAAGGTATATCCTAAAAAGCCAAGTGAAACACTGTTTTATCCATAGTCATAATTCATCCTTGGGGCCCTCTTTTCACAACAAAGCCATGTCTTGGAAGGATCCTTAGGAGTCCAAACTGGTCCTGTGTGAAAGGAAAATCTCACACTATTCCAGATTATAAGTAAAGAAAAAAGTAAAATATTACAATTAAGCAATTATATGTTATTGAACTGATTTTTAGTTGATTTGGGATAACTGATAAGCCAAATCTGAAAACTGCAAACACAGAAACTCAGGATACACAACTCAGGTCTGTGTAAATTATCCTCCAAATAAATACCTTCCAATTATGTATGTGCGAGCATATTAAAAGCTTAAGCATTTGTGGGTCTGATATTTCTAAGTCTAAGAGATTTTAGCCTGCTGGCAGCTGGAGAACCTTTTCCAAGGGAAAAGTTCTCAAGAAAGTTTCTTCTCAAAACAATCTTGGCAAAACAACTATCCTTTCTCAAAACAATTTTCTCCAGATGGTGTTTTGCTGTTTCTTTAGTTTAACCAATGGGATTAGAGAGATGTCGTTCCTATTCACCAATCATGTTAAGTCTGTACTGGAAAACCTTATAAAAGGTAGTAAGAATTAGACAATAAAGCCTTCTGTTTTGTATGATCTTTGCTCTCTGATATATTTGGAGTCTCTCATCGTTCATGTCCTACAGCAGCAAGTGTTCCTGCTCTTTTGCCTGTCAGGATCTCTGGGACAGTGTCAGCATTCCTTTATGCTGATAGAGGGCAAAAAACATGAGGGGCTGAATGTGCTTGGATTAAAAACTCATCTTAGGCCATTTAGATCTTTTGCACCTCCTGTCCAGGCAATTCCAGAGCTACATTTTGTTTTAATCTGAGAAAAAAACTAAAAGGACTTGTTCTCATTTTTAACGGATTATTTTAAGGATCTGGCTAATTTTCTTTTTTATCATCCTCATGGTAAGTACAGAGCATGATTCATTTTGTTGTAAATAAACTGTGTAGGCTTGGTAACCTCATTTAACTTACACAATGCAGCTGCTCTGACCTTATCCTTTCCTTCATGTTAAGTGAAGCTTAAAACAGTGAAAAGAGACCAAGCCAGAAGGCTTTTACAAGACAAAGCAAGGGCACAAGGAGTTTTGTGCTTGGAAGACTCAAGGTTGAACTGGTATGACAAACTAAACTTGGTTTAATCTTACTGGTTAAGCGGCTTTAAATGAATAGAAAAAGAAGCATCCACAGAAAAACTTAAATTGTCCCCTACTGTGGTCTCATATGCAAAACCTAATACAAGTTGAAAGTAGTATTTAAAACATCTAAAATAAACTACTTGGTGAGTGATCTCTCTATGGAAGTCAGTATTATTTGCAATAACGTGGTTCATAAGTAGCCCAGATCCCCAGATTTTATTTGAAAAAATCTAGATGGTCGGGAACATACTCTTGCATGGTTGATGTCTTATTAGAGCTCAAAGAATTTTTGGAAGAATTGATGGAATACTTGAATCCATGCTGCCAATATAGATTACTCCTCTATCACACTGATTTAACCTTTGTTACAGTAGAAAAGGGAAATCTTTGTAATGTTTACCTGGTAAATGTCTTGGGTCCTGTTCAAAACAGACTGAAAGAACAGCAAAAAAAGAAATACAGTATACACCAGAGGATTAGTGTTTTGGTACTGCTGGTTTTTTCCCCTTTCTTAGCTGTTAAGTATTTTTTTTTAATCTTCACACATGAAAAGAAGATTAATTAATAGTTGATATGGTCAAGAAATAATAACCCCCACCATTTTATTTAATCCCTTGTATTTAAAAACTTTAATATCAAATATCTGATCCTACTTTGATTGAAGAAAGAATGATCATATTTGGCATACATAAACAAGATTTTCCTGAGTGATAGTGCATAGTCTTGTTGATACAGATAGTTTCAAGCCACGTATACAACTCAGCATGAACTGACTCTAAGAGACATTTATTGATTTATGGAATGAAATAAGTTCCTCAGTCCTTGGCAAGATCTAATGGAGAATACCTTACACAGTGCAACTTCAACAAAGTTACCTCTGCTAAGTGGATAGAAATGAAAAGAATTCAAAAGCAGCTCAGAATTTATTCCCGACCTTTCCCAGTGACAGCAGTTCTTAACTCACAAGTCAAGAGCTGTACTTCTGACAAACAAATATTCAGTGTTACTTTGCTTTTTTCTTGGCACTATTAGGGGCCAATTCTTTCTTACCTCTGACTAAATTAAGCTCTCTGACATGTTGAGTCAAATGTTTTATTTCCTACAATGATGCCTAAGAGAAATGTCACATTTCAGAGGAAGGGAGGAGGAAAACAGATTTCCCCAGTGATTATTTTAAAAATCAGAGTCCATCTGAATACAGACACACAGAGTCAACAGAGGAATTTCTAACATTCATTAGCAACTTTTACTACCCAATAGAAAATTAATTCTGATAACAACCTCAGGGGTTGCTGAAGAGAGCTAGATGTGAAAGTGGAACTAAAAGAGTAACTGCTCCTCTAAACCAAGGTTTGGTGCTGTAATGATTTAAAATTAACTCATTCTATGCCCAACTGGACTGCCCTGTGAGATTAAAGACAATTTTGCCCACTTGAAGGTGTAAAAGAAAGGATTAGAGGTGGCCTTGCTCCTGCTAAATCACAGTTGTACTAATTACCAAAGAAGAGGAACAGCCTTGCCCTCAATGGGTTGTATATGTGACTGATAAAGGTAAGCGTGATAAAAGGGGTAGGATGGATGGATGGATGGATGGAGAGAGAACTTTGAAGAAGGAGATCTTGAAGGAGTATCTGGAGGAAGAACACCTTGAGGAAGGAGATAGTGAAGGAATGATCAGAAGGATTGAAGGACTGGGCAAAAGAGGAGAGAGAATCACTGCTGTGAGGTCACTCTGGGTGTGNTCCTGCATTCAGAGTTCAGCAGGCAATAACCAGCAGCCAGAGGCTGCAAGGGAAACCTACAGCAGGAGCTGTTGCAGGCAGAGTCAGTGAATGGTTGGAGTCAGGATGGCTGAGCTGTAAGGAGGGATAAACCTGGGCCCTCCTCATGCTGTGATAAACAAGAAGTCTGTGTCTTGGCTCATTTCTACCCTCTAATGATAGGACTGCTGCAACACCCATTGAGCCACTTATTAGATCTCTAACTAATACTGATGGACTGTCTTTCAAGAGTTTGGGATCCAGAAAGCTGAAGATTTCTCAGGATAGTAAAACTAAAACTTCTAAAAATGGCAAGCATTTAATGGTGGCAAACAGGCAAGTGGTTCCACAAAGAACAAAGTGACCACAGTACTCACTGTGAAAGACAGTTGTCTGCAGTACTGGTACTGCTCTACTGTAGTCTGCGAGGAGGCAGACTGTTCAGTGAGTGATGTTTTCATAATCCTATTAAGAATTCTTTCCTCTAGTTTAGTTTTCTATGCTTCTGAAGCTTCTATAATTTATTCCACAACAGTACCCCTAACAAGTTCCTCATGTAGACAAAGCTTCGTCATATTTTCAGAAGCTCTGACCCTCTGTGTCTCAGAGTTTTGTTTACCAATATCCCTGCAGATGCCATCACAGTTCTACCTGAAGTTCATATTGTAAGGGCTGGGGAGGGTCCTGGGAACTGGCAGCTGTTCAGTGGTTTCCAATTCAAAGATAGGACATCTGCCTCCAGTCTTGTGGCATCTGAAGAAATCAAACTGCTACCAAATTAGTGAGGCTGTACAGGGCTCAGTAACCCCGACTTTGATATTGCTGTTAGCTTTCTTTTAGCTATTGGTGGAGATCAGTGATTGAGTTCTAAGGCAGTGCATTTACAAGTGACTGGTGGAAACACAGACTTGTAAAGATGCAAATCAGTGTCCTACTGATGCTACATTCCATAAACTATAATATTTTCAAGAAAAAAAGCAAGTTCATAAATTGTTTAGAAATCATAAAATCAGAACTTCTAACCTTTTCCAGGACTAATGGCTGTCAAGAGAGGCTTACGATCACTCATCTTTTCCACCTTTTCTTTTTGTGCAATCAGTTCGAGCTCCTTCTTTTCCAACAGTTTGCTGGATGGGTAAAAAAGTCCAATGGTTTGGGTTCCTTTATCTTCTCTTTCTGTTAGTTCTGCCCATGATTTGGGCAAGGAAACAGGACAAGTTTGCCAGGCAACTTGAGCCTGTAATCGTTTCACCTGCAGATGGTGGAGGAGAAGGAAAAAATGTAAGTAATATAGATATAATTCAGTGGCTTACAAGCATAACAAACCAGAACAGTACACCAAATTGTAAGGGAAAGAAAAAGCTAGCAGGAAGAATAATTAACAATTTTAAATTTTAATTACCAGTCTGTAACAACAATGCAGCTTAACACAAATATTCAAACAAAATCCAAGTTCTTCATGATTGCACAGGTACGTAGATGCTTTTGTAGGGCAAGAGCTGGCCTTGCTAAATCTTGGGCTCTTTCTTGAAACAGTTTTAAAAAGCTACTCCTTTTGTGTAAAAGAATACCTCGTATCAGCAGACCACAAATAATTCACAGCCAGTAAGATAAAAGTACTTAAAGAGCTAAGACATTTGAAAGGCTGATTGTTTCCCACTTTGCCATTTAGAAAGAGGCTCGATCAAGGCTATGGGTTGAGGTTGCTTTTCAGCAGAAAGCAAAACTAACGTTTTTGCCTTCCTTGTGCTCCCAGCCCACAGCATTGTCCCAAGGAAATGAATGGAGCTGTGCCGATCCATACCCCCAGCAGAGCAGCCTCTCAGCTGAGTTCAAGCCTGGCTTTGTAACACTGTGTGTGCTACCTGAGATGATCCCAGTGAGTCCCCAGGCTCCATGGGACTGCCAGGAGAGCTCTGTCTGGATGGGGGCTCTATGTAGACACCACAGGACAAGCAGAAGCGAGCATAGGGTTGGTTGCTGGTACCACACTTGGAACAAGTGAAGTAGGATGGAGGAGGTCCAGGCTGGAAAGTTCAATGCAACATTTGTCACTAGAGAAGCACAGGATGAATGACTCAGAAATGATAAAAACAGAAGAATGAATTAACAGGAAGTAAAGTACCACCCTGAGTGCCCTAGTACAGTGCAGGACTAATGGTTGTTTATGCATATAGGGGAGTGTTGTTTCAAATTTTATGTGCATTCAGCTCAGAGAGAATAAATTCTCCTTGAGTATGATCTTGGGTGGAAGCACAGTACAAGGGGAAATTGTTTACACCAATTGTAACTCTACTGAGCAGCAGTTAAGTACTTGTCCTTACTGAAGTTAAAGAGGCCTTCAGTCAAAACAATTGCATGCATGATCTCATATCTGGTAATTGCCTGTATAGCTGATTATAGCCCAGAGTTGTTATGGGAAAACTTGCATTGGATCAGACTATACTTTAACCTTTGGTGGCTGTCACTTTGTCTGAGCACAGGGCTGATGCATCTCAGCTGATGCAATGATCTGGTGCTTGTTGACCCATGATAATTTGTCTGCAACTCTAAACCCTTGGGTCACTGACTGATGTGGGGTCAGGATGCCTTCTAAGCCGTTCATTTTTCCATACACAATCCTCTATGCTGTAAGCAAGTATCTTGATAATAACAGTGTTTACTGATGGACAGGAGTTCTGCTAAGAGAACTGTGACATTGCAGCAGAGAAGCAGCAGCAGGTTTGTCCCCATAGACAGCAGGAGCACGTGCCTTGGCCCCACACCAGGCACAGAAGCGGGCATCACTCTGGTTCATGCCATTGCATTTTGAGCACTGAGCTGTCTTCTTTTGCTGGCCCTGGAGTGGGCAGGAGTCTCTTCCAAACACGGGCTGATAAAACAAAACAAGCATTAGAGAGAAATGCTCCCCATGAAGGAAAGTACACAAGCCTAATAAGGGGAAAGAGGAAAGCAAGCTGCTCTCACAACATAAAGTAATATTCAGCCTAAAAGAATTATTGCAGCTTAAAACGAGCAACAGAGTGACTTGCATCTGACCTATAATTTTGTTTTTCATTACAAAACCATGGTAAAATGTACCATTAATTAATGTGAAAATATTTTTAGCAGAACTAGCACCAAAAAATAAAAATCTTATCAGTGGTGTGGTTTTAAGCTGAATATTTATTAATAGGGCCCTATGTATCAGTACAGATGAAACTAAGATTGAGGCTTCTCTGCTGACAAAATTGCATTTTCAAATACAACAAACAATTTTCTTTGTACCTTTCTTTTCAGTAGTGTGGTAGGAAGAATGTGTTCAGGCAAGGAGTTTCCTCACAGTTTGGAATTTGCTGCGTAAATATTTTTTTGCACTCTTTTGCCTTATGCAAATTATATATTACCCAACTTTTCTACAATTAACTTATGAGTAAGCAAAAGAAAACAGGTTTTTAATCTGAAACTTCTAGAGCTTAAGTATAGATCCCAGTTAGGACAAATAGGACTTAAAATGTTTTGTTAGGTTTTGCCTTAAGGCTTATGCAGTTTATTTTCTCTACAACTCAAGAATAGGGATAAGGGACAGAACTCAAGGAAAATTATTTTGATTACACCATAACAGCAAGTAAGAAAACAAAAAATAACCCTGTTTTAATGTGTGGCCTGCACTACAATTTGAACAAGGTAATTTAGGGGTTCAGTTGGAAAATAAAATTTACAAAAGCAGTCTAATATGTTCAAAATATAAATTATTTAATAGCCATTAATAAGAATATCAACATTATTACTATTTATTAAAATACTATTGTTATCACTAATTAATCACTATTATTAGTAAATTTTCTGATTTCTATTAATAATTCTTAGTAAGCATTTAACTTTCTCAGCTAATACAGGTCTCATATTCAAGTCACATGACTAACTACATATTCTACATACTATCTACACACATATCTGCATTCAGTGAAGCAGCCAAACATACATTTAACTTAGGTAAGTACAGAATCCTACTGAAATTCACTTTGAAACGACACTTATGTGGCTATACATGAGACTTTTGCTCTAGCTACAGACAGTTTTAGAGCTTAGGATGTTAATTATTATAATCAAAAGATTTTAACTTGCAAACCATTATTGTTCTATCATTTTTGTGTTTACCACAACCTGGAGAAGTGAAATGTACCAGACATTTTTCATACAAGACTTGTCAGAACTGAAAATAAAATTCTTCTAAGGAGCCAAGCTAAACAGGGAGTTGAAACAGCAATTTTAGGGGTAATATTTCAGTACTTTTCTCACCTCTGTGCAGTCACAGCCAAATATAAGCATGCTAGCTGTATGCATGTAGGAGAAGCAGCAAGTGGAGATAAGAAAAATAATGTAAAAGTGGAGATATGAAAAAGAATTTAAAAGCATATTCTATTTTCAGAAAATAACTGAAATCAGTGTGAATGATGTTCCTGATGTATATACTCAATTTTCTATTGCAACTGAAAGTAATCTGGATACAAACAAGACTCCCTTGGAGTCAAGACTACCCTTTTTCTAAGAGCCTTCTGAGCTTTCTCGATGGCATTCACCATCCTGACCTCCATGTCAGAAACTTGAAAGTATATGAGACACATTTGTGGTGGAGCTTCTGTGGGAGGACTGGGCTTAAATATGACATTGGGGAGAGACTCTCTGCTTTGGTAACACAGGGACACAGGGACATGACCTCAGTTTTCCAAAGAGAAAGGATGTTCTGCTGTGGTTGGATTCACCCAGTGTGATTGAAGTCTTACCATTTGTACTTCAGGCAGTTTGCTCTCACAAGTCACACAGTGTTTATGATGAAGAGGATTTCCTGTGCCACACACTTGACAAATGACTTTGCCCTTTTAAACAGAGAGAAAATATATTTCACATGGTATTTGAAAACTGTCAATAAAAAGACAAAGAAGAAGACTTGATCTTACAAAGTGCTGTGGTTATTCAGCCCTGCAGATAGAGGATAGCCTTCAAGTCTGGGCTGTTTCACGCTTTAGTTAGGCCATGTTGCTTGCTCATCACATGGGGACTATTTTTTTAAAAAAATTACGGTATAGTTTCCTCAGGAGATTCATTATCAGTATTTCCAGGTCTTTGTATACTCTGGTTTCCATTTGCTTAGTCATTATACTCACAAAAAACAGACAGCCCAGTATCTGCATAGACAATTATTAATAATAACATAATACCATAATATTATGAGGTGCTTTAAAAGACCTCTGGTGCCCACCAACGCAGGTGCCCACCAAAGCCTTTCTATTACTCCCCTCCTCAGCTAGACAGAGAAGAGAAACTATAATGAAAGGCTCATGAGTTTAAGGGCAGGGAGAGATCACTCACTGATTACTGTCAGGGGAAAAACAGATTCATCTTGGGCAAAGTCACTGAATTTATTACAAATCAAATCAGAGTAGAAAAATGAGGAATTAAACCAAATCTCAAAAAAACCCATCTTCTCTCTTTCCTGAACTTAACTTTTCTCCTGATTCTCTGTCTCCTGCCCTCCTCAGCAGCACAGGGAAATGGGGGTTAAGGTCAGCCCATTACACATTGCCTCTGCTGCTCCTTCCTTCTCAAGGGAAGTATGTCCGTGTCTTTCTTGTACTGGAGAACCTTTAATCCCTTTTTCCATTCAAGCTGTTTTTAGTCCCTCTAACTCTTAATGCTGTCCATAATGTAATTATACAAAGCCAGGCTGGATCAAAATATTTGCAATCAAGTCAGCTGTTACAAAAATGCATACCAGGAGTTAAATCACTATTTTGTTTTACTTATTCTCGATTACCTTTATGCAGGTGGTGTTTTGGGGCTGCAGCTGTGGAGCTATTGGTGACTCACAGATAATGCAAGTGGGTGTATTCATTGGCACAAGATGTCTGCATTCAAGGCAGGGTGCCATCTGAAGGAAAAGCCACATCACAGTAATGTTAAGGACCACAATAAAATCATTAAGATTGTAATGAAATTTCAGTATTTTTCTAGCTGGAGTCTACATCAGCAGCAAGATCACTGAAAACATAGCAATTGACAGCAACTGATGCTGATATTGATACTTAGAGATCAAAGGATCATACTGAGAAAATATTAAAACATCTGGAAAGTGAATGTTGGAAAGGTATTAAGGTAGTTTTCAATAAAATTAAAATGCTACTATAAAATATAGTAGGACTGGCAAGGTGCTGTGGTCCTGAAGGGGACCTGTAAGAAGGCTTTCTTTCTATTTCCAAGACTAAAATTACAATCCTGTTATTCCACTGTCATCCACTTCATACAGGCAATTGAAATTCTCCTAATTATGAACCTAATCTAAAGAGGTGGCGAATCTCGGTCATTATGTAAAATTACAGCACTGCCCAGACCAGACAACTTTCTGATGATACAGGAAGGGAAACACACCTTGTTAGATCAGGTTATTATCTCTTGGGAAGAGCTTAGGGAATACAGGTACACACACCACTGCAAAAACTTGATGCATATGCCAACACATGCCAGCGTTTAAAGTTCTGAGGCTGGTACTGTTGCCTGACACAGGCAAATAATTCCCTTTTTCATTGTTTTCCTTATTGGAATATATGGCATTTGAAGAAATCTATGGTCAGTTTTAACCATTGTTGGAGATTTTCATTGGGTCCAGTGCAAAAGGTATTGAGCAGAACAAAGCATTTAGAACAGAACTTTCAAATGAAAGTGTGAGTATGTAGCAGGTTTGCCAGCATTGGCTGTGTAACTTGCAGAGGCTGTTGTTTTCTCCAAGGATGATGTGTGGATTTCTATGATGTTTTGCTGACCTGTGTTCCTTCGGGGAGTGGGAAGCGCCGGACTGGCACAGAGGGGATAGGAGATCCACATTTCTGGCAGAAGTGAGCCAAGGGCTCAGACAGGCGAGGGGCAGAACAATGCACACATCTGAAACCAAGAGCAAATTGGCTGAGCTTGGTTTAGTATTGCACTGCTGCATAATAATGAATACTCTGGAATTTGTTGTGACAGGACTTAGGCCACTGATTTCTCAGTTGTGGTTTCCAAGCTGTGTGGGACACCAGACCGTGACCCAACATCTATGATACAGAGTTCTGAACTCTAAACAGCTTTGCAAGCTAGAAAGCTCTCTGCCTACTATGGAGTTTAAGTTTTCCTCCTCATCATGAGAGGTAAACAGGTCTCCAGAGAGGCAATCTGTGTCAGGCTCAGTGCTGCACCACAGGGAGTCACTGATGTTGATCACAGGACCTTTTCAATACTGATAAGCATTAATATTCTGGGAGACTACTCCAGTGAGGAGTATTCACCTACAGCACTGAGGGTACACTGTAATTTGAAAAGACAGTTTATCCCCTGATCCTGTGGGTGTTAGGAGGGTTTTTTAAGAGAGACAAGCCAGCTGATAACTGGATGTTGAAAACTACATTTAAGAAACAGAATTTTCAAAGTCCTACCTAGATTATACACTCCAGTTATGAGCCAGTGTCTGTCTTTGCCTTCCTAATTTTCGTGGAGACCCACAGTATTATCAGCTTGGTTGCAAAAGGCTCAGATACTTTCCAGAGTACAAATATGTTAAAAAGAGAAGTCACTTACTTAAGGAAATCTGTTTCATTCTGGATCCTTGACACCTGTATGCATGCTAAGCTTTTTCGGCTAGTCACTGCAGAGGAACTTGCAAACTGAAATAGAGGTAATTCTTTAGGCTTTAGTAAGGAAATATTTGCAAAATGCATATAATAATAGAAAAATCAGCTACAGATGTAATTTGAAACTGCACTGAAATGCACTGCTTTGAGGAGTACTTACTATCCTTGGTTCCCCCATTAGCTGCATTAAGGACACACGGCTTCTTCCAATAAAAATAAAGCAATGCCTTGCTATATACTCCTACCACAGCATTACTGAATATTGAGTTTTAAGTATTAACTTGCCAACAAACAGCAGTAAGTATTTGCTAACTGCAGTTTCAGGAAGAGAGAGGAGAGAGGAGAGAGGAGAGAGGAGAGAGGA
>VWYP01033538.1:231206-264147 GCA_013400435.1 Pycnonotus jocosus
AGAGGAGAGGAGAGGAGAGGAGAGGAGAGGAGAGGAGAGGAGATTAGTAGGAATGCAGTCAGTGTTGATTTCCTTTGTTGGGTTTTGTCTATACTGACAACTGTGCCCTGCTTTGGGCATTCCCATTCTAGTCCATCATTACCACTACATTTAAACCAGGACTGCAGAATACAGGTAAAGGCATTAACAGCTGAGAGAGATCACAAATCTTCATCTCCTCCTTTTCTTAGATCTCTGTCCTGATGACAGCTTTGTACCGTTTTCTTCAGCCTACCCCTTTGCTCACCGGCAATGACTCCATTGGTTGTGCTGAGATGGATTCTTCTCTGTACTCCATGGCTCCCAAAGGACTGGCAGGGAGCTGAGGTTCTTGAGGGGACCTGTGAGAAGGCTTTCTGTCTGTTTCCAAGATTAAAATTACAATCCTGTTATTCCACTGTCAATCACTTCATGCAGTTAATATATATCTGAACATGAATGTCACATACTCTCACTAAGCATAATTAAAAACACATTTGGCATCTGCATTTTGAATTCAAATAAGCTGCATGGAATTACAGGAAATTAAACTACAAGAAATCCCACACCTCTCTGACAGAGCTTACTTTTGTGTTTTAATTTATTTACGGTTTTCTTCCTTCCTGCATGCTCAAAAAAACTCCAGCTCCTATGAGTAAATTAATGAGTAAACATTAACAGAATTCCCTGCTCCAAAACAGTCCCATTGCTGTTGCCATGGAATAAGAGGCTTTATCTACAGAGAAATCTGGGTGAAGCTTTCATTTCCATTTAGTGTATTTATTTTGGAATCTTACTGCAAGCAAACATCAGTAAAGAAACTCTGTAAAGGATTTGCAATCCCATCAATTTAACAGCATTTTCTGGCACAATGGGAAATACAGACAGGGCCTTGTTGTGTTGCTGAGAAATGAATGACATTTTCAATATGTTTTTAAGGAGTTATGTGAAATGTATGGAAGGTACATTTTGTTCCCTATTTGCAGTGCTGAGCAATCAAAACTGGAATTCTCAGAGAATGTTCTATCTTCTGAGAGGGTTTTAAAATTACCCCCATTTTACAAGTGACACCAGAGGAAAACTCTACAATATTTTCTGCTAGAACAGAAAATTATCTCAGTTTTAGAAGTGAGAAATGATATTGTACCTTGAAGGTCTTGGGGCGTTTCATCCCAGGCAGGCTTGATTTCCACATTCAGTCTATTTTTCTTGGGTTTTGTAGTAAACATTCCACCTTCCTTATTCTAAAACATAATTCCATGTGAATTCCAAACAAAATTTTTGCTTTTGCTCTAATCCTCTCTTGCTAGTTATTTGTTAAAATTTTACAAGTACAAGCTTAAGGTATTTATTTTCAATGCAAACAATTGAAAAGCTTAACTTATAAATGTATTTTTTAAATATTTGACCTCAATCAGTCAAAAATACTACTGGGGTGGGGGGGGAACTGTCCCTTTTAAAATTTTAATATTACAAAAAGGACCAAAGCAGCAAAGATGGGCAAACAGAGAAAATAAAATATGTGAATAAAACTGTAAGTCAAAGCTTAATCTCTAAATAATCTAATATATACAACATGTTATACTCACACAAGGGGTTACAAGTTCTAAAACTTACCTGTGTGGCTATATCTTTTAGGAAATTCTTGTCATCATCTTCAACAGGTAAAAGAATGTTTGGTTGCTGGTACTCTACCACAAACACCTTTGTCACAATTGAACTCTCCCTGTAGTCCCTGAAAATCAATATTCACAAAGCCATGAACCTGCCCCAAACCTGTGTGCTGCAACAAGAAAATCACTGATGGATGTGACTTATTAGGTGGAACATCCCTTCCAAGCTTGCCAGTAGAATTACAATAGAATCCTGAGCAATATTTATTTGATAAAACAACTGTCATTCTCTAATATCTATTAAATTACAGCAGTGGATTGAAATCGCTGTAAATGTCCAAACCACTCTTTCGCAATTTATTGTCACTATAGTGAATCTCTGAAAATGTCTTAATAAAACCAGACTGGAAACAAGTGTTAATCTAGGTAGGGAGAGCAAGAAAATAAACACAGACCTAGGTTTTGTGTGTTACATAATGTTATATTCTAGTGCAGACACAAGCACGGGTTGGCTGCAGGTGCTGCTAACAGGGAACAGCAAACACAAATCTCCAAGTGGAGTGGAAATTTCTGCTCCCTTGGAAATAAAAGATAATGCAACACAGTACTGACAGAGAATTTATGTATCCTCTCTCTGTCTCTAAGCATGAAGTTAGTTTGGACAAAGTCAGTAGCTGTGCAGCAAAATCCAGTTTTCTTTCTGTGTATTGTATTTTTGCTTCACCCAGTGTTGTACTTAAGCTGTGAGGTTCAGCATTCTGTGATCCTTTGGGAGAAACTAAGCAAATTCCTGGGACGACCAGCCTCTATAAATCCACTGAACCACAGGATGACCCCAGAAACACCACCCTGGTTTCTCTGGTGTTTCTGATGATTACATTCCAAAGGATGAGCTCTTAGGCCAGTACATCATTGGACACCCAGAGTCCAGGAAATAACATCCAAAAGGTAATCCAACCACACAAACACTTGATGGATAAAGGTTATCCTGAGAAAGCCAAGTCAGTGCTACTCATGAGGATCATTTAGATTGCAAACTGCCTGGGGGGAAAGGCTCATCTCTCACCTGCAGGGTATGGAGTGCTTTAAACAACACAAGCTATGACAGGGGTGTCTATCCCTTGCCAAAACAGGACTGAAATAAAACAGGATACTCACTTTGTAACTGCCAGGGCCTTGACCATTATTTTCCCCACTGGTAATACGATAGGACCCTTATACTCCAAAGTGTTACACACCCCATAGCCAGGTTTCCTAATGAGTTCTGGTTTACTTCCATCCAAAGTGTAATAAATAGAGGCCCCAGGTGTATCTGAAAGAAACAGAAAAAGTAGTTCCTCAGACTGTAGGCAACCTTGGAATAGCAAAGTACTCCCTACCGTGCTTGATTTTTCTCACATAAAAAAATCAAGCAGTTCCATAAGTGACCGAATGTTTGAGATAAAAATGGTTTCTCCCGTGAAATATCAGCTACTGAACAACTGCAATTTCATTTTAAGCAATATTTCTGACAGCAAAGTACCTGTGAAATGATTCTGCATGGAAACTTTGCAGCAGCTTGTCCATTCCAATGACAGAAAGGGTATTTTCTGCCATAGCAGCAGGTGACAATTCAAAAATTGTAATGACAACATTGGGAGTGAGCCTGGCACATGATTCTTTCAAGCACTGTTTTTGCAGTCAAAGCAAAATGGAACAGCTTAAAAGTCTGGCCTTGGTGGCAATTAAGACTGCTAACGAATCTAACTTTTACGTCAGTAATATTGTTTGCACGCATAGAATTACATGCACGTGTATTTGGTGCATCAAACCTGTTGGTTAATTTTGTAAGTTCCTTAATGAAGTGGACAGTCCAAAAATCATAATTAAATGTGAAAAAAGTATAAACTCCAAATATTTCAAATGGACACATAGGTAAAGGTTTGAGATGGTGTTAAAGCTCTTGTTCATACCTGATTTTATTTCTATGAGAGTATTTGTGTCTATTTCCCGTTGAGCTTTCCCTGGAGGTGGGATTCGAAGTGGGATGATCTGAGGAACTGAGACAGAGCCAGCTGTCATTTTTCTCAGCAGTGATCCTTAAAATAGAAAAGTAAAAAGGCAGACAATCATTTTCCTAAAAAGAGGAGTGCACTGAGAAATACAGACTTTTAGCATGACTCCTTGTCTCTGTTTCTCTTAAAAGAGAGAACACTGGATTCTTTAAACTATCCTGTGACTGTGATTCTGTGTTTGAGCTAGAACAGTTTTAGCACCATATGTCAGTGATAGATGGAAGGTGTAAGAGACAGGAATCTCCACCCTAATCAGCCTTGTTCCACTAAGGCCACCTGAATAAGTACAGAATGCCCTGAAAAAGACTAAAGAAAATCAGCTATTTCTTAAGCTTATGCCAGTTATCATGTGAATCAAGAACACATCCATAAAACAGTACCAAACCTGATTTATCCTGGTGTACATAGTCATTATCATGTCACGCGATTCAGGAATGAAAATTTGCATTTGGATATAGGATGACATTTTACAAAACAAAGAGATGTACTCCAGATCTTGGGAATTTATGTCCAGGGCCAGGAAACACGCCAGTGCTACAAGGATTTGGTTTTGTAACCAACCCTCCAGTGCTCCAGAAACAACTCTTACGCATCTCATCAGCGCAGGCAGTGAGGGACACTCCCCACCCTCTCTGGACAACCTGTCCCAGTGCTCAGTCACGCTCCCAGGGAAGAAGTTCTTCCTCACGTTCAGGTGGAACTTCCCGTGTCCCAGATTCTCTCTGTTGCCTCTTGTCCTATTTTTCGGCACCACCGAGCAGAACCTGGCCCATCCTCTGACACACACCCATCAACCACGGGCGGATCAGATCTTTACCTGACCTGAGGGGGCTGACAGCCTTTCCCTCCCTCTCCCACCTGCTCTTAACACACCTGGATCAAGGGTACGCGGGACTCCGCTCCAGCCTTTTGGGATCGCATCCCTGGCGGGACGCACGCGGCCCCACCGGCACCCCGGCGCGGCCAGACCCCGCTCGCCGCCCCTCCACGGCGCGGCCCCCATACCTCGGCCCGCTGCATTCCCGCTGTGCAGCCCCTGCTCACCCCGCTGGATCCGCTGGATGCCGCTGCATCCCACCCCTCTCGCTCCCGTTTCCAGGGACGCCGCGCGCCGGCCTCTCCCGCCGCCCATTGGCCGTTGCGCAGCAACTGACCCCGCCCGCCCCCATGTGGCGCTTATCTGACGTCATATCGCCGCGCCAGCTCCTGCCTTGCTATGGCGGAGGTAAAAGTGAAGCCGGAGGTGCCCGACCCCATGGACATTGAGAGCAGGTGCTGGGGGCGCCCGCAGGCAGGCATGGAGGCTGCCGGGCGGGGAATGGGTGTGTGGAGGCCACGAAGGACGTGTTTTGGTGCGGGGGGCAGCAGGCGTGGCCTTGTCTTTCAAGGCCTGAGGAGGGCCTGGTTCGACGCCTGAGTGTTAATCAGGAAATAGGTGCTGAAGGAGAGGGTTGTTGGGGGCACTGAGAGTTTCGTGCTGGGAGGTGCTTAGGAGGCAGTGGGGATTGGGTCAGGACGCTTTCGGCTGTCCCGAGTTTTTCTGGTCTTGGAAAGGGAAATGGTGCACAAGGAGTTCGTGCCGAGATCCTTCAAGAAGCAATTGATGGATACTTTTCCCCTGAGTTTCTCTTGTCATTCTCTTCCATCCTGACTCCAGTACTGTTTGGATTTGGTTTTGGATGCAGCAGAACATGACTTTTAAAGCTGCTTCTTTCCTCCTGCAGGATCATTGAGCTAAGCCACCAGTTCCCCCATGGCATCACAGACCAGGTGATCCAGAATGATATGCCTCACATGGAAGCCCAGCAGAGAGCCGTGGCCATCAACAGGCTGCTCTCCATGGTAGGGACAGCCTGCCTTCCTCATCTTCCTCAGCACACACCATGACCACAAGGCCCATTAGTGATGGGGAATTAGCTGTAGAATAAAGGATGGATGTTAGCCCATGCTCTCATATGTGAGGGTGTTCTCTGAACCCCTCACAAAATCCCGGGCTTGTGGATTGCTCTGATGGCACCTGCCAAAGGAAACCTACCAAATCTGTAAGAACTGAGGCTGTAACTGTAGGAAAGGATCAGCTGGCAAAGAAAAAGTGAATGTTAATGCTGTTATGCACATTTACACTCTTAGGCTTGTCTATTGCTTTCCTCTTCAAAACAGGAAATAAGGAGTTTTCTTGGCCACAAGCATGCAGAACAGAACAAAACAATCTTGTTGTGTGTGATAAAGACGCCAGTATTTTGCTTCTAAGAGTCACTGCCCATCAAAGTTGCCAGCTTTGCAGTGATGGCCACCTAGTACAAAGTACAGCTTTGCTACTGGAACTTGGAATTGTTCCACAGCTCCACCGTGATTTCTGAGTTACCGTGCAAATGAGTGCTTTGGTGGAAACTGAGAACAAAGTATACAAGAACTTGATGCCCTTTGTACTGTGTGAAAGTCAGAAGAAATAATAGAAATTGTATAGATGTTGTGGGAAGGGTCAGGAGCTGTTTGTTATTTCTGATAGCTGATGATAAGTGGAAGCTTGCTGGGGAAAAAAATATCCTCAAGGCTGTTATTGTTTCCAGTGGTTAAAAATGTTAGTTTTCATTTTTCTTTATTTAGTCAACATTAAATAAGGTTTTTATTTTAGAATTTCAGAGTATTTCTCCAAAACACCTTCTGAAACAAGCTGTTTGAAAGAAAGTAAATGCATTGTGCCCATCTCTCCTAGGGGCAGCTGGACCTTCTGAGGAGCAGTGCAGGTCTCCTGTACAGAATCAAAGATTCCCAAAATGCGAGGTAAGCCTGTGCTTGCTGGGTAAACATATTTGGAACACAATTCTTGTTTGTAGTTCAAAACAAACCCAACTTCTTTCAAAATTTGGACCTTTCAAAAATTCTTTCAAAGTTCCTGATGTCTGTCTTGTTTTACAGTAAAATGAAAGGCTCTGACAATCAAGAGAAGCTGGTTTATCAAATCATAGAGGATGCAGGCAACAAAGGTACTTTAAATTATGATTGTGTGTGAATTATACTAACTCAGTTTGCTTATGGGACCATTCCTGTCCAAAGTTATAAATGCTTGCCCAGACAATATAAACATAAAATCTAATACCCCCATACCTGCTTGCTTTTCCCCAATCGCTTCTGTCCGTTCCTTCTCTTTTGCTGGGAGTCGGAGGCAAGCAATCCAGGCAATGTTCTGATGTGACTTTTGGTTGATATGTACAGAAACAAATGGTTTCTTCTATTTATTTCTGTTCACTTCTCTGTTTTTAACAGGTATTTGGAGCAGGGACATTAGGTACAAAAGTAATCTGCCTTTAACAGAGATCAACAAGATACTGAAAAACTTGGAAAGCAAGAAATTAATTAAAGCAGTTAAATCTGTGGCAGTGAGTATTTTGTGACTTTTTTTAACAAGTTCAAACATCTGCTGCCTGCTTTGTATGCTTTTAACAGGGGCCTAGGGGCAGAGAAACCTCATTTTGCCTCCAACTTTCTCTTTGATTGTGTCCCAGTGTTTGACTGTCTGCCTTTAGTGTGCAGATTTAAAGTGCAAGAGGTATTTGGGTCCACAGGTGAGCTTCTCTGCTGTCTGTCTTCAGTTATCTGGTTCACACTGGGCCTGGCAAAGCAGAGAGGGGTAGAGAAGTTGGACACAGAAAAGCAGTAGCCTTTTTTGTGTTTGTGTGAAAGATGCTGGTTTCATCTAGTCTTCCAACACTATGTTGTAAAATGATTAGGAATCTAAATGAGTTGATCTCTGTCTTACCTGAGGGTCAAACAGGTTGAGGATAGCTCGAATCAGGTGGATTGCTGTGTCTTAGGTATAGGAGTAATAAACCTCTTTTGCAGATAATCTGCTTAAACGTTCTTTCCTTATGAAGACTTTCAGCTGTTGAGAGCTATCCATTTCCCTCCAACAGGCATCCAAGAAGAAGGTCTATATGCTGTACAACCTGCAGCCCGACCGCTCTGTCACTGGAGGGGCCTGGTACAGTGACCAGGACTTCGAGTCTGAGTTTGTGGAGGTGTTAAATCAACAGTGTTTTAAGTTCCTGCAGAGTAAGGTGAGTGCCAAGTCACTTGCCTTTTGTTTTGCAAATAGGTGCTAGGCAAGGCTTAGGTTTTCCATAGGTGTTGGCCATTATTGCAGCTAGATTGGCAAATCTGTACTGGACTATTACTTTTGTCACAGTAAATGTGATGGTGTTGTATTTTAATGATGGATATTTTTACACCCTGAACAAGGAGGGAAGCCTTTTATCTCCGAGGTCCAGTGACAAACTCCCCTAGGTGACACAAAATTGTCTATTCCTTATCTTCCGTGTGCCAGCCTGCCCAAGAATTACTGTCCCCAGGACCCAGCAACCCGGGAAAGAGGAACTTGTGTGTTTTATCCTGGAAGGGGGATGCAGGATCCCTTCAGAAACGGGAAACGCATGCGAGGGGAGCGCTTTTGTTCTTCCTGGGCACCCGAGGGGGTTGCCTGGGGCGGGTCTCCAAGCCGCAACCCGCAACCCAAGAAGCTGCATTTTGCAGTCCAGACCCACTCCAAAGGGCATTTCGCAATACCTTTTCCCACTGCTGCTCGGGACAGCCGAGGAGGAGTCGGACCCTCTCTCCACGATTTTCCAGCCGCCTGCCGCTTGTCGAGGAGAGGCGGACCTGCCACTTGTGGGAAGTTTTCCCCAGTTTTTTTGGCAGCATTGGAGCCTTTTGGCCGAAAATTATTTGTCCGGATTTTGTTTTGTCCCTGTCCTGCTCTCACTGTTTGTGGAAGTTTTGGAACCATAGGGGCTGTTATTTTTTATTTGATATTTTTTCCCTTCTATCTTCTCCCATTTTGTCTCTTTATTGGTNCTTGTCGAGGAGAGGCGGACCTGCCACTTGTGGGAAGTTTTCCCCGAGGCGGACCTGCCACTTGTGGGAAGTTTTCCCCAGTTTTTTTGGCAGCATTGGAGCCTTTTGGCCAAAAATTATTTGTCCGGATTTTGTTTTGTCCCTGTCCTGCTCTCACTGTTTGTGGAAGTTTTGGAACCATAGGGGCTGTTATTTTTTATTTGATATTTTTTCCCTTCTATCTTCTCCCATTTTGTCTCTTTATTGGTGAAAGGAGATAGTTTAAGATAATTATAGAGGGTGGAGACTCCAAAATGAGTTACCTCCCTTTTAGTTTTAACCAAAGACACAAACTAGGCAGCAAAGAGCACAGGTCCAAAAAATCTAGAAGTCGCTGGTTTCTGCAGAACACCTAATTTCTGAGGAGGTATAAGGCAACAGTCAGTCAGGTAGCTCTGCCTAGCAGACAATTGCCCTTAGTCTAAATTGTCCCTGGTTCATTAAATATGTCTGCAGACTGTAGCGTTTGTCTATTCTGTTACAATATATTTTTAACTGCCTCTATGTACAGCAGAAACTTTATTTTTTTGGTCAACAAAATGCCAAATGCTGGTATTCCTTCATATTATTCTGAGTTACAGTGAAAATTTTATGTCATTTGTTATAAAATAACAAATTTGATTGTTCACTGCATTGTCTCACATACACCAGTCTTAAGAACATGCCTTTAAATGCTAAACATGTCCCAGAAATGGAAAACAGGTTTTGTTTTTGAGTCTGCCTGAAACTGAACCAGGAAGGAGGCTCTTGGCAGTGAGTGCTGACTATAACTAACCTTTGCTTTTTCTCAGGCAGAGGCAGCTCGAGACAGCAAACAGAACCCCATGATACAGAGGAACAGCTCATTTGCCTCATCCCACGAGGTGTGGAAATACATCTGTGAACTGGGCATCAGTAAGGTCAGAACAGATTCATCTCAGTATTCTTCAGATTGTCAGTGCATGATTAGCTGTAGGAGCTGAGTACTGCAAATTTGCTGAAGGTCTCATAAATGTCTTACAACCCCACAGCTTGTGTAGTGGAGGTGAGATTTGTGGGTTCATCGGTTTTTGGGAGGGTCATTGCTACTGGATCCAGGCATTCCAGGATAGTTTGTGCATGTGTGTTTTCAAAAATGTGTAAAAGAATAAGCATTCACATCCTTGTTAACTGTCCCAGCTGGTTTAGGCTTCATAATTTATCTTAAGTTTACATATGTGCTTCAAGGAATTTGAGGGGAGGGAAAAAAGGAAGGGGGAAAGTACCCCACCATTACTGGTCACCATCAACAAGTATATCTCTAGCAGTCTTGTCTTTTTCTTCTTTCACAATTGTTTTCCTGCAACACTGGAACTGTATTGTGCTAGGATAATGGCGACATCTCAGGTACATTGGGAAGTTCTTTTTGGTAAGACCAAGGCTACTGAAAATCAAAAGTGCTCAGGAGGTAGGAGGTATTAGTGTTTGCTTTTCTTTTTGCATCTGCACAACTCCATAAAGTTCCCAGTGAGACTGGTGTCTTTTTCTGGACTAGGTTAGAACTCCATGGATTTGTTACTCATGATGTTTGCTCATTTCCTCCTTGCAGGACTCACTGGCATGCATCTTTCCTAACATCTATTTCACAAATTATTTCTTAGGTAGAGTTGTCAATGGAAGACATTGAGACCATTTTGAATACTCTGATCTATGATGGCAAAGTAGAGATGACCATTATTGCTGCCAAGGAGGGGACAGTGGGCAGTGTGGATGGGCAGATGAGGCTGTACAGAGCCGTTAGTCCTCTCATCCAGCCCACTGGATTGGTCAGGACACCCTGTGGACTCTGCCCTGTGAGTAACTAATTCTGTGTAGCATTAGTGGTGCATGCAGCTCTTGAACATGGGCCTTGCCAGATGGCACATGGTGACTCCTGCCTTCTGCCAGCGAGTCAGCCTTGGGGCTAAGCCAGCTGTGCTTAAAAGCTGCCTGTGGTGCCTTAGCTGTGGTGTTACAGGTTCTGTAGTTGGTCTAAACACCTGCTCTGCCAGGTGTTTCCCACTTCCAGCCTGTCTCTTTACTGGACTGTATGTGAAAGGATGCTGTCAAGTGTAACCTGTTCCAAATTATGTTATTATATTTCTCATCCCAGGTTTGCCTGTGTTTTTACCAAGCTAAATTATTTCTGTCTCTCCTTGGTATCTCTCCTTCCTGGACTGTGAACTGGTTTGTAGGTAAAACTTGACAGCATGTCTCTTTGTGTTGGGATCTGGTTTTCTCTTCTCCCTCAGAGCTGCCATAAGCCTTCCTAGGTTTTGGACTCTGTTAGACTAATGCTGATCTACTGGGAAAGAAGCAGAAAACATGGGAGCGTATTACACACAGCAAGCACCATCCAACTGGAAGTAATTACTCTGCTGACACAAGGCTTTCTTTTGCAGGTTTTTGATGATTGTCATGAAGGTGGTGAAATTTCTCCATCAAATTGTATTTATATGACAGAGTGGTTGGAGTTCTAAAGTGAAAGAAAACTGTAAACTGGATTTATTCTTCACAGCCAAAGTGACAAAGCAGCTTGCTTTTTTTAAAAGCAGACTTCTAAATTTGTAAGCAACTTCAGGACATGGAGTGACAAACCAGCCATGTATCAGCTGTGTGAACTGTCCTGAGAGTGGACTGGAAATGGACTCAGTGCTGAAGATCAAGGCTGAAGTGGAAATGTAGATCCATTCTTGAACCAAAATTGGAGATGGCAACTAAGGTGGTTAATGTTAAAACAGATTTCTAAGCAACAGTTCAAAATAAAGTTCAAACAAGGTTGAGACGTTTTAGTCTTAACACTCTTGGGGCCCTCACAGCTGATCAGAAAAACTTGGTAACAAGTGGTACCAAGAATGAAATCCCAAATTTTGCTTTCAGATTAATGCTACTGATGGATGCTTCAGTTCTAAAGCTGACACTTTTCTCTCATGATAGCTTCCATCTAATTGAAGACTATAAATCTGATGTGGGAAAGATTCTGAATATGTCAAACACTTACTGGTTCTTTATTATCTTTCTTACCTGCTAATTTATCATTAAACCCCTGATTTTTCTTATGTACATCTGTGCTTCATTTCCTGTATTGCTGCCTAGTGATGCATCAAATTTCTGGTGGTGTGTTCTGCAGCTGTGTCACGTACATGGATATCTCCACTGGAATCCAGAGAAGAGGTGTTGTGGGAAGGTAATTTTTCCATAAGAGAAAGGGTTGCACTGGCCTGATGAGACAGAAAAATTTTATAGATTCCAGCATCCAGAGCAGCAGAGGGCTGGAATGACACACTAGGAGGAAGGGTGGGGTGCACAGGGGCTGTGTACAGACAGTCAGGCCCAGTACCACTTGCTGCCTGTGGCTTCAGCTGGGTCTGGCCAGGCTGGATCTCTCAACAATTACTGAGTAGCTTCACAACGGTCTCCCAGCACTGGGGAGAACAATCGGGGTCAAGCACAACACAAGACTTGTTGTATCTGGCTGTTTTCAAATGTGCCTGGCTGAAAACAAGCCCTCTGGACACTGTGTTGGGGGAGGGTAGTGGGAAGGCACCTCTGGCTGAGTTAGCAGCATCCTGGGTACCCTGACAGAGTTAACGTAGATTTTGGAACAGTTTACCTCGCAAGGGTAAGAGACTTTACATCAGCATTTTCAATACTGTCCAGGAGTTTGCACTTTCTAAAAGCAGTCTAGATCACATATGAAAATGTTCAAATCTTGCTTGATTTCCATTTCCCTCCTTACAGTGTGGATGGAGGACAGAGGCTAATGGGGGTAAGTGCTGTACAAAGAATAAAAAACCCTCCCATGGCTCCTGTCCAATGCAGGGAGGGCATGGATGCAGAGGCAAAGGCTCCTTGTATGGGAGCAGTTAGGTGTGTGCTGGAGCAAACAATGAGCACTGATAAGCTGGTAAGTTCATGGGAAGACTTGGACTGTCCCAGTGATGTGAGCACCTCCAGCAGCCTCTCTTTTCGCTGCAGTGTTGTCTCCAGGTGAAAGGGATGCATATCTCTACAGAAGCAGAAGAGCTCTTACAAAAGAAATGGAGTGAAATGATTGGAGCTTTGTTCTTCCTCTGCCCCTTTTAACCACTCAGTACAGGGAAAATGCTGCTCTTTTCCCTGGAGGCAGCCTTGGATCAGACATCCTTTATTTCACCCAAGGTAATTTCATTGAGATGTGGGGCTGCCTTTGTCTTCCTGTCTTCAAAGGGGACCTGACACAATGGTGTCGTGAGTCCTGCTGCTGCAGAGACAACACAATGTTTGTGCTCTACTGCAGCTAGAAGATAACTTCAGGGAAACAACAGGACTTTATCGTGCAGGTATGCCACTTTATGCTCTATAATCACATTCATTGGCAATAAGAAAAAGGAGAGAAATCTCAGCGAAGAGCTTTAGGACGTAGAGAGAGAGTCTATTAAGTTCTTTAAATTTTGGCACTGAGTTTATCTGGCTTAGATGACCTTTGTGGTATCTGCAACTTCTTAGTGTTGAAGCTGTAACAAGACATCTCAGATCTGGAAAAAAGTGCCTATAAGGGAAAAGCAATTTCTATTTTGTTTCTTACCGATAGGAATCTGTCTGATCTATTTCTATATGAATCAGAAAAATGATCTTTCTGCCACTGTGGTTCTCCATGAGCCTGGCTGATCTATCAGCCTGACATTCTTATCTGAAAAGCAAGCAGATGCTAAAAGGTAGCATTAATAGTGTCCTGAGTTTTGTCAATCTCCCTGGTGAAGCTGTCTCTATTCCACACTGGTATGAAATGTAATGTTTTGAGGAAGCTACTATAGTAGCTCCAGTGCTCAATATGAAAACACTTATGTGTAGAAAGTTAAATTGTCCCTTAAAACATGGATGACAAATTAAAAGCATGATCTGCTCATTTATTTTCGCAGGCCTCATACAAGAGATCAGAGTTCAGCAGCTGCAGGATCATGAGATCCCTCCTGAGCTGGAGAGAGCTCATCCTTGTTTTCATAAGCCCTGATTCTGCTGTCAACATATGAGCCTCTTCTGAGTGGTTTCCTCAGTAGTAGTAGCCAACTGTCCAAAGGCTAGTTGGAGGATGGGCACACCCAGATGCCATTTTCACACGGAATCGAGTGCAAATTTGTTTTTTAATTCCAAGAGAAACAATTGACTACGCTGGTAGCTGGCTGCATTGTGAACTGACAGTGTACAGCTGGCAGCTATTGCCGGGCATGCGTAGCCTTTACAACCCAAAGTTTAAAACATTAGGATGAATGGCAAACTTGAAACTTTGGTAGTGAAAACTTTTACCCCGTGGCTGAGTGGCTATTTTTTTTTTTTTTTCTTGGGGTTGGTTGGTTGGAGATTTTTTATTTTTATTTTGACGGTAACTGACCTGTTGGAGGTGTGATGGGCAATTGTTGTTCCTCTGGTGCTGTTAGAGCACCATCTCCTGTCTCTTCCCGGAATGGCGCCCCCAAGGCTCCAACACGGAAAAAGCTCGGTCTTAAGCCACACTGGTTTCTTTTTTGCCTCCACATGCAGAGCAGAATTTGGGAAGAAACTGTAGTGAGTGGAGACAACTGGGTCTCCTATTGAAGTGAACAGAGGCTCCCAAATTATTTACCCAGTCCTTTGTTTCCTTAGCCGTTTTTAGGCTTTTGCCTTCCCTGTCTTAATCTTTGTGTTAGTCTGGATTAGGCTCTCCCTTTTTCAGATTACCCTTTGTTTCCTGAGCTGGGTGTGCTGTAGTGTGCTGGGCTGAATGACTTGCTAATTGAGGTGCCATCAACACTTGCCATACTCAAAGCGAATCCCTTACAGTCAGTCCAGCCCATCCACCCAGGAATCATTTTGTTTTGCAGTGATAGGCACCAGATAGTTTTGTAGGAAGAAGCCGGGTGACTTCTTGGAGAAAAAGCTTGGGAAAATGCCAGTCCCAGTGGCTTTCCCTCTTGCAAACAGCAAGAAACTCTGCATGCAGCAAAGTAGGGAGAGCTGCTTGTCCCCACACCCTCCTGTCCCACAGCACCTCAGGGCAGGGATGCCAGCTCCTACGAGGAGGCGTCCTGCCTCCTAACGACCCTCACCCACCGAGCTGTTTGTAAAGACAATAGCACCCATCTTGCCTGTCATTTTCTAGTCAGGAACTGACATGCTCTAGGCACAAGCCAGCTATTCAGAGCGGCACATAGCCAAGCTTGCCACTGTCCAGGCACCTGGCCACCACCTTTCCTGTTTACCCCACAGTGACAGCACGGCTCTGTGTAATATGTTATATTGTTAAACAGTTATGCTGTTAGATGTCTGTACTCCTTGTTCCAAGTTCTTAAACCTACACTTCCTAGTTCCCCGTTTTCATGTTCCCCAATCCCCTGTGTCCCTGGTTCCCCGTCCTTAAGGTCCCACTACTGGGTGGTGCCCCCGCTGCTCCCCGCCTACCATGCAAATCAGAGGATTCCCATGATGCTCAACGTATTGAGGGAGCCCGATTTACCCCAAAAAGCCCCTAAAGCAACGAGCCACCACCAAGTCCAAGCCCACAAAGGACATCTCCACGTCAGCAGGATGTCCAGCTACCTGTTGAAGGCTTTCTCCCTATTCGCCAAAACCTCAGAAGCACTGGAAAAATAACATGACCGGCCCCTGCCCACTTCCCCCCCAAAGTATGGGAGCCAAAACGGTGTTCTTGGGAGCTCCTGGGAAGAACGGAAGCTCCAACTGTGCCGCTTGCCAAAGTTTAGCGCCTTCCTCTTCTGTGTTGTCTATCAGAAGCAGTGGGGGTGTGCGCAGCTATTTCGAGCTTCCCTTACTCCACATAAGCTGATCCTAATAAAGGCTTTTCAAAGGAGAAAAAGGTCTCCTTACCCTTGTTTTTATCACTATGGCTGCTAAACACTTGATACTTTGACACATGGTACAGACACCTCAAACAGAGTTGTCCTCTGCCTCACATAGACCACCTTTCCCTGCTCTTCCTCTGCTTGGCTGGGATTTTCTCTCATTTCACTTGTGAGAAATGCATGGCCAGGCCCTCCTCAGCCATGCTGAGCCTAGCTTAGCTTGCAGCCTGGAGGAGACTAAAAGATATCTTGACAAGCTCTATGGATGGTGTGTCCAAGTTCTCGTTGAAGATGTTCACTTCCAAAATGAGAAAGTTGGTCATTCACTTTGCTCGTTCTTTGGGAGATCTTCTGGAGAAGAGGACGGACAGGAACCAGAGCTCGAAGCTCTCTTCTCTTTCTGCTGTTAAACACTACCTAAGTTGGGACTTGTGTAGGCAGCCTGTGGTGTTTTCCTTTCTCCCACTTTTTGAACAAGCTTGTGATTCTTTCAGGAAATGCTTTTGGGAAAGCTTTTAATTGGGTTATTTGAGCTTTAAGATTGTGCTCTTCTTCCAAACCCTTCTTGGTTTAACCCAGCAGACAGGTAAACACCACACAGGTGTTCCCTTACTTCCTCCCCAGTGGGAAGAGGGAGACAATTATAAAGAATAGTAAAGCTTGTAGATTCAGATAAAGACAGTTCAACAGGGCAGAAAAGGAAGGGAAAATAATGGTAAGAGATTATATGGATCAAGTAATGAACAATACAGTTGCTCTTTTTTTTTGCTAACCATTGCCCAAGGAGTGCCAGAACAGTGGGCTGGACACCAGCAGTCAACTCTCCCCAGTTTTATTGTTCAGCACGACACCATACGATAAGGAATAAGGAATATCCCTTGAGCCACTTGAGATCAGTTGTCCTGCCTTTGTCCCTTTCCAAATTCTTGTGCACCCCCAGCTTCCTGGCTGGCAGAGCAGCATGAGAACCTGAAAACTCCTTGACTTAGTGTAAGAACTGCTCAACAAGGACTAAATTATCAGGGTGTTATCAACATCTTCCTAATCCTGAATCAAAAATGCAGCACTAAACCAGGTCCGAGGGAGGAAAATTAACTCTGGAAGTTGAAAGCAAGACACAAACTCACAATAGTTGTTCAGTATTTTGGTTAATCTAATGTTTGCTGAGGGGTGCACTATGGCCTTGAAGCCTTGGGTCGTGGTAAGGCTTTTTGCTGTTGAGATGTGGGAATGGGAGGAGGATGTAAACAAACAGGCAACTTCAGAAAAGCAGATTTACTTTGCCTCCTATTTGGAGAACCAGTCCTGGCTCTGAGAATGCTAGCAATACTAGTAATTTGAAATTTACACACTTTAGCATACACACATCAGTAGTATGATTCTACTTTTTTATTCCCACTGTTTTTTATTCCCATTTGGGATGTCAGGAAGCTGGGAAGACAAGACTAATGTGCACCTCAGACAGCATTTCATTTTGCTTTGTTTTGAACCTGGAACTGTACTCTACACTTTCCGAACACATATTTCTGTTGCATTTAAAAGAAAGAAAACAGGACTCCCCCAAGTGCGTAGATGAGTAGACTTGATCACAGGGCAATAATTTCCTTTAAGCAAAGGTGGAGCGGTTCCCACATGGAAGCCTGGGGGATATTTATAAGCTGATCACTGCATGATTGTAAGGCAACACCCAAACTATTAGAAGCAGATTGAGGTATTTCACTGCAATGCCTTTGCATATTGAATATGTGTGAAAGGCTGCAGGATTCAGGAATGGATTTGCATCCATGCATTCAGATAGGACAAATACCTTTTGCACAGCATCACACAAAGGTGCAGGGGAAGATTCCTGTCTTGGGATCACTAGGAAAAGGCCTTACCTCCTTGGCTTTGGAAAAGAGTCTGGGAAGCAACACAAGACTGAAGGAATAAAAGAGAGAATGTATTTGCCTAATTTCAAGGCAGAGACGAATTTCTGAGGCAAGTGAACTGTGCCAAACCTCTACCACATAGCTGCAGGTTCCCTGAAAATTGTGTCCATCTGTGGACCTCTCCTCCCCAGAGGGTCTGGGCACTGCAGGAGTCTCTGCAGTAGGCTGGGGTCCAGATTTCCTGGCAGTGATGAACCACTGTGGCCTCAAGCAGATGTGGGGGTAAAGCTCAGTCAGGGAACAGAGCTGGAGGGAAATCCAATGGATTGTCCCTGCCTGGCTGCTGGGCTAGACGGCCTCATGACTTTGCCCAGTATGTGTTGCTGAGCCGACGTGCTCAGAGACAGAACTGTGTGCCCCAGAGAGGAGCCAGGAACTGAGACAGAGTTAGACTGTGGGGGGGCTCGCAGTTTATTTCTTTTTAAAGTGCCTTGTCTTCCCAGGAAGTTCTATGCTTCCTGCTGAAGACGACAGCGTGCTCCCAAGCAGCTGAGCCCCTCAAGGGCAAAGCTGCTTCCCTCATGCCGTGCCAGGGAAGGAACGCGGCACCGCATCCCACATTTAGCAGAGACATCCTGTACGTCGCCATTCCAACCCGGAACCGGCCCCCCTTAGCCAAAATGCGCTCTTCGCCGCGGCCGCCCCGCCACATTTAGTAGGGGCACGCCCCTCCCCGCCTTCTGAAAGGCAGTGTAGCGTGCCCTTAGCTAAAATGGCGGCAGATCCCCCGCGGGGGCGGGGTGGGTGTGCCGTCGCCGCCATCTTGGCTAAGGGCAGCGCCTACCGCTGAGGTGGCCTTGCCGGGCGCGCGGGGCGTGCCGGGAGGGAGCGGCGCGAGCGGCGCGGGCAGGTGGGAGCGGCGGGGCTCCAAGGGGATGGGAATGGCAATGGGAATGGGGCTGGTCTGCGTCCCCTGAGGGGAGAGAGTGTGAGGCGGTCAGTAACGGCCCCTGTGACGGGGAAGGGGTCACGGGTGTCCCCTGGAGGAGGGTCTGGAGGGGGCGGTCCATGGGATGTCCCCTGAAGGGGTGTTGAGCATGGTCAGTGGTGTCCCCTGGCGCGGTGCTTTCATGGGGGTCAGCAGTGTCCCATAGAGCGGCACGGGCTCGGCAGTGTTGGCTTTGGCCGGGCTGGGGATCGGCAGTGTCCCCCAGGGCAGGGCTGGGGTCAGGCGTGTCCCCTGTGGAGGGTCAGCGGTGTCGCCTGTAGCAGTGCAGCGGGTCAGTGCTATGCCCGATGGCCGTGTTGGGGTTCAGTGCTTTGGGGGGCGGAGGTGGCACCTATGGCTGCACGGGGGATCTGTGGTGTCCCCTATAGCCATGCCAAGCGCAGCAGCTGGGTGATTACACCTGTCCTCCTGCTGTCCTGACCCCAAAGTAGGGCCACAGCCCATGGCAAACTCAGCATGGCAGTCGGGGTTCTGCCTGGGGCAGGGAAGTGGTGCTGGGCTACCGTTGGAGAAACATGGAATAAATTTGCCCTGTGGCTGTGCTGCATACCTGAGATGTTCAATGTTTGTATTGCTGTTCTGATGTGCAGGACCTTTTACAGGAAGACTCAGCTCTGACTTTCACCTTGACAGATCTATTTGTTGTGGTGGGGATCTATTTTGAGCCCTTCTGTTTGTCCGTCCAGTGAGGGGGGTGGAAACACGGGGCAATTCTCCCTAAGCTTGATTTACGTCCTTAATAGCAAGGAAAAGGAAAATGTCAGTGAATTTGGAATTCTGTAGAAAATATGACACCAAAACTTCCCCTCCTCTGAGGGGAGGTGTTGCTTCTGATTTCTCATGTGTGTGGCTCTCCTGAATATCCGACCTGAAGTGAGGACCAGCAGTAAGGTAATCCTGGAGCATCTGCAGCTGTAGGTGAACCTCTGAATTTCCTTCTCTGAGGCAGGTTGTGCAGCTGCTGCTTTTGCCTCTGTGAGTTGCTGCTAGTGCTAGGTGGTGTTTGTGGTCTGGATTTGACAAGTAAGTTTTTTGGTAGGCTTGTCCTTGCCTTTCTCAGAGAAATCAAAAGTAGTGATGGCCTGGAAGCTCTTGTTTGTGTCTTTTTTGAAGAGTTTAGTAAGAATGACTGTCTGTTGTGTTGGGGATATTCCTCCTTGATGTTTTCTAAGTCTTCTGGACTCTCATTACTGTCCTTACTGGCAGTGGGACAATGATGCCATGCAGAGTGGGTATCCAAAAGACCTTTTTTGACTTTTTGTCATGTACTCCTTTCCCTTTGTAAGCAGGTCAGGCTGGCAGCTTGGTAACATTTGTGATCGTTTTGGTCTCAGATTTGGCCTCCTTTTCTCCTTGCAACATTTCAGCTGAAGGCTCTGGGATGTGTTGCAAATCTGGCCTGTTTTCCTTTACTGACCCAGTCAGGCAGGATTGCCTTGAGGCCAGCATGAGGCTGATTGGATTTTGAGATGTTAAATGTGACTCATAAGGGAAAAAACAAAAAACTCTCACATTCTGACTTTGAGTGTCAGTTTTCCTTGTTTCTTTGTTGGATTTGGTGGTGTTTTAGTTGGCTGTAATGTTGATGAGAGCACTGGATGGAAGAGATTAATGGTCTCACATGGTTCATTTGATAATGGGATTAATTCATTGTACTGTATTGGCTTTGTCCTGCAGTGTCTTGTGCCCCCACCTGTAGTTGATCTGCTGAGCTCCTTTGCTGGCCTGTTGTCCACACAAGTGGCTGCTGCCTGAATGTGCCTTCTTATGTCCTTCCAGAGCTTCTGCAGAGCCATGGCGACATATCTGGAGTTCATCCAGCAGAATGAGGAGCGTGATGGGGTGCGCTTCAGCTGGAACGTGTGGCCCTCCAGCAGGCTGGAGGCCACAAGGATGGTTGTGCCCCTGGCCTGTCTCCTGACCCCACTGAAGGAGCGTCTGGACCTACCCCCTGTGCAGTACGAACCAGTGCTTTGCAGCAGGCCAACCTGCAAAGCTGTGCTCAACCCACTCTGGTAGGAATTGCTGGCTGAGGATGTTGGAGGAGGCTGGATAGTACCTAATTTTCATCTGAATGTCACTACTTCCTTATTCCCCTTTTTCTCTGCCCTGTGCCTGGCAGCCTCTTTCATTTAGATGTGGTGGGCTTGTTAAAATCCATACATCAGCATGCCTGTTACTAGAGCTGGCAAGAGCAGAGGAGACAGGAGGGTCTTTCGGGGGGGGAGGCTGTTAAGACAGAGTCCTCTCACGATCCCAGAGAATTTTGTGGTGAATGAGGCAATAACTGTGCTCTGGAGTATGATGTTCACTTGCTTTCCTGCTTCCTACACATCCTGATGCTTGTAGGTCAGTTCCAGTATGAGCCAAATAAAATAATTTTAGAGAAATATCTTCTAGAGATTTTAGAGAAATATTTAGAGAATGTTTCAGAGAAAAATCGTATGATGATCATGCATACTCAGAGCATGGTGTTGGGCTGAGAAAAAGCAGGGAATGGTCAGTAAGAGGAAGTGAAATGAGGTCAAAGCCACGGAATGAGAATGTGGTGAGACAACCCACACTAGCAGGATGTAGTACTGGGCTGAGGAGAGTAAACTCTGTGGGACAGGGAACAACCTGTTTGTTCTGTGTTTACACAAGATCTGGGTGGATGGCTCCTGCTGCTCTGCATCCGGAGCACTTGTGTGCTACAGCTGCACAAACAGTAAGGCAATGAGATGAGCCTAAGTGTAGTGGAAGAATTATTAGATCCAAGTCTGTGTCTAGCAAGGGCTGAGCTTCAGAGAGCTGTCAGTGGTCCCTCATGCTGATGGCATGGCTGGAGTAGCTAATGAACTTCCTGGTAATAGAACAAGACTCTCAGTCCCTAAAACACTTGCTGTTCAAGCTGGAGTGTCTGTTTCTTCTACAATGGTGTGAACCAGCATGGATTAATTAATTATTTGTGAAGCTGTGCTTTAAAATTGTTCCTGAAGTCACATGAATGCCTCATCTTTCCCTTGCAGCCAAGTTGACTATCGGGCCAAGCTTTGGGCTTGTAACTTCTGTTTTCAGAGAAACCAGGTAAGTTGGAAAATGCACATGCACTTTTTCACTGAACACTTTATTGATGGCCTTTGGTGGACAGAAATTCTGCTTCTCTGGATCCCTTTCCTTGGCCTTCTTCTCTTGCTGAGGCCAGAGTACAGTCTGCTTTACCTGACATCTTGTCAGTGATTTAACTGGCATGCAGGGCATAGTAAGGAGATAAAAGTACTATTTTGTTCCTTGTCTCCTAGTGTGTTTTTTGCATTTGGTATTTAGTATTGCTGCAGAATATGGAATTCATTAGATTTGAGTAGACTTTTGCCATCAGAAACTATGGCTAAAAGATTAATACATTATTGCTGCTGTAGCCTTACGTTTTATTTACACTGGACTGAGCAGCTGTCCATGCTGCTGGCCACTTGTTGTCTGTGCTCAGGAAAAGCACTGTGGGTTTCTTGTCATTAATTAATCAATCAGGTTGGTGCAGTGGCAGTAAATAAAAAGTTGAATGACGATATCATCAGCAGGGCAGGCTCTGTGCTGCAGAGGAGAGCTCTACATTTTTGTCCTGCAACTTCCTTGTCCTAATTTTTTGTTCTCTTTTTCAGTTCCCCCCAGCATATGCGGGGATTTCTGAAGTCAATCAGCCAGCAGAACTTATGCCTCAGTTTTCAACAATTGAATATATAGTGCAGGTAAACGAACCAAAGGCGAGTTTGAAGCTCCCACAATTGTCTTATTTGTGACAAATGATACATGTGTAACATTTTCTTAAGATAATGCAAATAAATACCATGTCTGCAAGGTGCTTAAGAAGGGGCTCATTTTATTCCTTAGCTGGAGGCTTTATAAAATGTTATTTCTTCCCACATCAGCGAGGTCCGCAGACACCGTTGATCTTCCTGTATGTTGTGGACACATGCTTGGAAGAGGAGGATTTGCAGGCCCTGAAGGAGTCCCTGCAGATGTCCCTGAGCCTGCTGCCTCCCGATGCCCTAGTAGGGCTAATCACTTTTGGCCGGATGGTCCAGGTTCACGAGCTGAGCTGTGAAGGGATTTCCAAGAGCTACGTGTTCCGGGGCACCAAAGACCTGACAGCCAAGCAAATACAGGTGTGCTCTGCCATCCCTGGCTGCTCTGCCATCCCTCAGTCCAGGGGCTTGTACCTCTCACCTCTCTTGGGCTCTCAAGCACAGGGAGAAGGAGGGCTTAGTGCTTTCAGCTGTGAGCCTGTTGCTCTCCCACTATCTGTTCTGTCCTTTTGCCTTTGTAAATTTCTTGGAAGCTTGTTCAAGATGGAGTTTGTGTGTATCACATAAGGGACCCATGATCCATTCCTAGTGCTGTGCAAAGATGAATAATTTTACAGATTGAAGTAGATTTAATGCTGTAGTATTGCAGACCTCCAGGTATATTAAATAATAATATAAATAATATTTTTAGTGTTTGAACAGTACATCTCCTCTGCCTTCTCTTTACTGTTCTTAGGATATGCTTGGGCTTTCGAGGCCAGCTGTCCCCATGCAACAGGGAAGACCTCTTCAAACTCCAGAGCAACCTGTTATTTCCAGCAGGTAAGCTTCAATAGCACAGCACACAACAGGGCAGATGTTTCATGCCCCTTTGTGCCAGTAGGTCACACTTCTAGCTCTGGGTTTCCCAAGAGGTGAAAAGAATTGGTATTGTCTTGTCAGTTATTTACCTCCATTGAGCACAGTTTTCTCCTTCTCAGCTCCTTTTTTTAGCTCTCATGCCTTTCATCAAACTCACCTTTGAACTTCTTTCCTGTTATTTGTGTGACTTTGCCTTCTTGTCAGTTCCTGATGTCTTGCCTTGCCTTGGTCAAATTTTTTGTTTTGCACAGGCTTGTTATCTTGGAAAGTTTGGATATAAGAAGACAACCTGCTTCATGTCTCTTCACTTCTGATTACTGTCTCAGTGATATTTATGTGTGCCAGGAACAAAGAGGCACGTTTTTTCTTATCTGAACTTAGAAGCAGGAAAACATTGTGCTTGCATTTTTGCAGGTTCCTACAGCCCGTGCATAAGATTGATATGAATTTAACAGATCTGCTTGGAGAGCTGCAAAGGGACCCATGGCCAGTGACCCAGGGAAAGAGACCCTTGCGTTCTACTGGAGTGGCTCTTTCAATTGCAGTTGGCTTATTGGAGGTACTTTTAATGCTGTTGTTTGAGATGAGCAGGTCAAAGTAAGCATATGGCCATGCTTGCTGAGATGAGTGCAAGTGTCAGTGCAGCTGGGTTGCAGTGAGATGCAAGATGCAATTTGTCTCTACTGACATTTGAGCTGTGCTAGCAGCAGCTGATGTAGAGTGCGCTGGAAGGTTCCATCTAAATGGCAAAATTTGCAGGTGTTTAAAGGTCTCTGATTCTTACATGTATTGCCACGCAAGAGGTGATGCTATGCACTGGATTTATCTTAGTATAACCTAAGTTAGAAGTAAAACAGAAACTGCCTGCTTCCTGTTTTGACAACATGAAGTTTGACATGGTTTGGGTTTAAACTTTGTCTGTGTGCTGTGAGTGTCAGGAAATGCATCACCATTTATTGAGGTGGCCTCTAGCAGGGACAGCTCCCCACTGACATTGCAAAAGTGCATGCAGACCCTTCTCTAAAGAAAGCATTGTTACCATTTAATCAGTTTCCTTTTTTCTTTCCTCCTCCTCCTCTCTGATACAAGTCGTTGTTTTTATTTTAGGGTACATTTCCAAACACAGGGGCCAGAATAATGCTGTTCACAGGTGGGCCACCAACACAAGGGCCAGGCATGGTGGTGGGAGATGAACTGAAAACACCCATCCGTTCCTGGCATGACATAGAGAAGGATAATGCAAGGTTCATGAAGAAGGCCACCAAAGTAGGTACTAGGGCTTGATGGGTATGTTTAAAAGCTGAAACTGAACATTGTGTCAGAACACCACATGGTTTGAATAGTTGTCCTTGAAATAATCTGAGTCTTTGTGTATGCTAAATTATGAGGATGCTTAAGGGAAGGGTAAAAAAGATTTCTCCTAGTTAGTTTTCCATCATGGTCTTGTGCCTTCTCAGAGAAGAAAGTATTTCAGTGTTGTTTCTTAGCTGATGGTGGGTGGAGAGTTTGTTCATCTACATCATTGTATCTCCTTCCGGAGAAGAAAGAATCTGTCTCCTAAGAACTGGTTATTTCCAGAAAGCTTCCTTTGTCTTCTTGACATATAAAACAACCACTAAAATAGTAAAAAGTCAGATATGAAATGTGCCTGTCTGCTTAGAGAAAGCAGGATGACCCCTGTTCACTTAATTATCACCTTGGTTCCCATATCTTTGGGTTCTCACCAAGTCATCACAGACTAGATGATCCCATGTAATTTATGCACTGTTTCTATTTGAGACAATAAGCTCAGGCTCATCCAAATGCATCCCTTGTCCTAGAAGGGACCAGTGTGCTGCAGCCAAGATCTCTTTAGTTACCACAGCACTGGTGATTGTCCCATCTGTAGTACCTTGTGTTGGCCTGAGGTGGGGAGCAGCAGAATTTGCACATTGCAGCCTCCTAACCCCTGGGTATGCGTTCCCAGCACTACGAGACTCTGGCCAACCGCTCTGCAGCCAATGGGCACTGCATCGACATCTACGCCTGTGCCCTGGACCAGACGGGGCTGCTGGAGATGAAGTGCTGTGCAAACGTCACTGGGTATGTTCACAGCAGGACAGCACCCAGCTGGCACCTGCCTTTTGGGGTTTTTTTGGAGGGAGAGAATAATTCAGGAAGCAGTTAAGTGTGCTGTCAGGACAGAAGGGTTTTTATGGTTCTGTTCTGAACTGTGGTTTGAATTTGTCAGGAATTATGGCAAGCCTCACCTGATCCCAGTGCACATTTCTGGAGTCTCAAAGCAGCATGTGAATTAGCACTGCTGTTCAAAAACTCAATGGTGGGTAGAAGCTTTCTTTATATGGGCCACATTTTCTTTGCTTAACAACTTGCTTATGCTTTCTCCAAGGATTCTTGACTTCCCTGGGCCCAGTTTTAAGTGACATGTTTTAAGGGGTCAGTGTCTGTGTTCTATACTGCTGGAAATTGTCTCTGTGAGGAAGGCTGTGTGTTAACCCAGGCCTTTTGGGGACTTGGTATGTCTTACTGCAAGTGCACGGTGTTTGTAAATAACCCCTCAGTGCTCAGCAGAGAGAAGAGAGGCTGTTTGACCCTGTGGATGTGTTACTGAGCCGCATCTGGTCAGGCCTGGGTTTGCCCGGGCTCTTAGGGGAGGCGCAGCACCATCCTTGTGCTGCAGTGGTGCATGCACCCATGGTGTGGTGTGAGTGGTTCCAGCCCTGCTCAGGGAAAGCAGGCTGAGCAAAGAGTTTTCCAGGGTTGAAACACAAACATTTTGAAGGCAGCTGAAGCAATGGCAAGAAATAGAGTTGAGAAAGCAAACTGACAGAGGTGGAGCACTAACCTGTGTGGCTTTGTAGGAGGCACCCGTGAAGCTGCGCACCCTGGTGTGAATCCTGCCTATGCAGAGGCATGCTCTAAAGCAGTAACTGCATGTGTTTGCATGTGTCGGAGGTTCAGGGATGTATGCTTTGTACTTCTAGCTCCCAATTGCTTCAGTTCCCTTGTTTTTTCTTTCCCAGAGGACACATGGTGATGGGAGACTCCTTCAACACTTCTCTCTTCAAGCAGACCTTCCAGCGGGTATTTAGCAAAGGCTACAATGGGGAATTTCGGATGGCTTTTGGAGCAAATCTGGATGTGAAGGTGGGCGATGAGTTTGATTGGATGACAGTAATGGGGAAATACAAGTGCTGTTGATTAAAAAGTCAGTTGAAGTCTCTGGGATGTTTGGGGTGTAGGAATGTCTACATGTTTGAGGTCAGATGTAGTGCTTCTTTGGGAGAAGCACTGTACTGGAGGGATTTTTATTTGGAAGCTTAGTAATTTGTGGGTTTGGGTTTTTTCTGTTTGTTTGCTTGGTTTGGTTGGTTTGTTTTTGTTTTATTTTAAAGCAACCTCTCCTCACTCAACATGGAACATTGCATACTGTTTCATCCCTATAAATATAGCTTAATTATTAATATGTGGCTCTGTAGATTCTCTTAGCTTCACTAATTGTAGCAGTAGATGGTCTGGAAAAATAACATCTCATTAAAGCTGAACAACTCATTTCAACTGTGTATTTTTTTGACTGACTTCATGGAAAAAAGAGCCAATTTTTTTTTTTTTTAAACCTTGTTCAAGACCTCCAGGGAACTGAAAATTGCAGGAGCCATTGGACCATGTACATCCCTGAATGCTAAAGGGCCATGTGTCTCTGAAAATGTAAGTTTCTGACTATGGAAAAATCTTTCATAAAGAAGTAAATATACAAAGCAAAGTTTCTGTGTAGATCTACAGTTGAACTAGAACATTGGAGTTTTCCAGGAAACATCCCTAGGAACTTACAGCCTTTCCTAGACTAAATTCTTGCTTCCTAAGGCTGTCTTTTAACTGTATGGCCTTCAGTAACTTCATTCACACTCAAAAGATAAGGAACATAGAAGGCTTGTCAGTGCTTGTACCTCTGATCGGAATTTAATGTAAGTTTGCCTTTCCTGCTGCTGGAGGAAAATTGCTGCTTTCTTTTTGATTCTGTGCAGGAACTTGGAATTGGAGGGACATCTCAATGGAAAATCTGTAGTCTGGATCCCAGTACAACTCTGGCCATTTACTTTGAAGTGGTAAATCAGGTCAGTCTTGGCTTCTCTCTCTTTTATTTATTTATTTTTTTAAAATCTTTTTTTACTCATCAAACTACTTGTTACAGGTCCAGAAAATGCAATGGCACCCCTTGTGATGCAGGTGGATGGTTGTGAAGCAGCCAAGTGTTTTGTGATGAGGAAATAATTTCAAAAACTTTTTGCATGTGTCCCTTTCTTTTGTGTGCTCTGGGAGCTTGTTACAGCTGGGAAGAGTTATGAAAAGGCTATCATGTTTCAAAGGCTGACCTTGTTTCATTTGTAGCACAATGCACCCATCCCTCAGGGAGGCAGAGGAGCAGTGCAGTTTGTCACTCAGTATCAGCACTCCAGCACCCAGAGGCGCATTCGTGTCACCACCATAGCCAGAAAGTGAGTACCCTGTGTCAGTGCTCTGGCAGAATGGTAGCAACTTCAGCTCCAGTCTGTGCTGGGATTCCTGGCTTCTTGTTGCATGCTTTGGCACACATGGATGCATGTGGCCCTAACCCTTTGCTAACCCTGCAGCTGGGCAGATGCACAGACTCAGCTCCAGCACATCGAGGCTGCGTTTGACCAGGAGGCAGCTGCTGTGCTCATGGCACGGCTGGGAGTGTACAGAGCTGAGTCTGAGGAGGGACCTGATGTTCTGCGTTGGCTGGACAGGCAGCTCATCAGGCTGGTAAGACCAACACACTGAGCTTGGGGGCATTCTTGATTTCAGTAAAAAAGACACAACAGCAATCTTTTCGCAGATTGACTTGCTTTGTTTGTGCTTGGATCATGCTCACAAAGCTGTAGCATGGAATAACTCAGAACCTACTGTGATCAACAAATTTAGGATGGGATAGATGAACATTCCATTGTGCTGAAAGGGTTAAACCTGTGATTGAATAAAGGATAGTAAAACACAGAATAATGCAGGTGGGATGGTTGCTGTTTCAACCCTCCTGCTTAAAGTAGGACCAGCTTTGAAGTTAGAGCAGCCTGCTCCAAGTCTTCTTCAGTTGTATTCTGAAGGCCCGCAAAGATGGGATTTCTTATGCTTCTCTTGACAGCCTATTCCAGTGTCTGATCATAGTCACTGCTTTTCTTTCTCTCTGCTGCCTCTGTCTCTCAATCAGAATTTCCATTTCTTTAGTTACCAGTCAGGTAGACAGCAAGTTGACTCACTGATCCCACTCTTCACCAGGGTGAACAAACCCAGTGTTTTCAGATTAATTTTCTTCATAAGATGCTTCAACCCCTGACTAACTTGGTGGCCTCTGCTGTGCCCAATCCAGTATATCCATGTCTTGCACTGGAGAGCCCAAAGCTGGACACAGCATTCAGATGTGGGCAAAGTTCAGGACAGTAATCTGAATTAATTCTGCAACCTCCTACTATCTCTTGCTTTAAATTTCACAAGCCCAAATTGTCTAAATCACTGCTGGTCTTGTCCAAACATCAATGCGCGCTTGGTACTAACACAGTATGGCACATCAGACCCTAAAAATCCAGGGCCAGTCAAATAGAGATTGGAGCACAAGCACAAACGGGCAAGCTATGTGGTGAAATGATTGTGGGATCATTTATAGTTCAACTTCTAAAACCACTGATATTTATTTTCAGTGAAATGGTGAAATACTGGTCTGCTGCTGTTCTGCAAGGAGTGCTCCATAGTGTATGGAACAGTTTAGGTGTAAGAGCCCTGAATTAATGGAAAAAAATAGGTAGTGCTCTAGAGGCACCATTTTTTTCATTCTTGGATAATTTCAAATCTAGACTTTATTAATAGATATATCAAAATAGATTGAATCTTCATTCTTGTTCCAGCAGGATAGAGAAGCTGCTGACTTAAAGAAAAATAGCCTGTAAATGCTGTAGTAATTGTTCTTGTTAGGTTCATGCCTTCTTTAAAAATTAAAACCATAAAAATAACCTGTAGAAAAAGAGATGTAAATTCTGTTAAAAAAGAAGAAAAAAATAGAAAAAAGAGAGACATAACCAAAGTATCCATTTTGCTTCCAACAGTGTCAGAAATTTGGACAATACAACAAAGATGATCCCAACTCCTTTAGGCTGTCAGAATCATTTTCTTTGTATCCTCAGGTAAGAATGTCACTTCCCAAAGCCATGGGAAAAGTGGGCAGGCGTGAGTGGGAATGACAATAAAACATCTTGTACTATTTATCAGATTCAGAAGGGGAGGAACAAGTGCTTTTTAATTTAATGGACTGGCAAGAAACTGAAAAGGGAAGAAGTCTGAGGAGTTATTAAGGGGTAGACTTTTTCCCCAAGAATTTGCTGTTCAAAAATACTGGACTTGGGTCCAGAAGTTTTGGCAACTTGGGCTGACATTTCTTTCTCGCTCCTCTTTCTGGTGCAGTTCATCTTCCACCTGCGACGCTCCCCGTTCCTGCAGGTCTTCAATAACAGTCCAGATGAATCTTCCTATTACCGGCACCACTTTGCCAGGCAGGATCTGACCCAGTCTCTCATTATGATCCAGCCTATCCTTTATGCTTATTCTTTCCATGGGCCTCCTGAGGTGAGTCTGTGTTTTCCAGGAAGAGGTGAATCAACCCAAAATAATGAGTACTCATTTGAAGTAACACTATTTCAGCCAGAAGGCCACTATAGATTTTTAAAAAGTTATTAAAGGACAAGGTACTTTTGTTCAAGATCATATCAAATTACACTTGGATGGGCATGGAAATTGCTCTGTGGCACCTTGAGATCCGAGGGCTTAGGGATGTCTGCCTTTGTTCTTTGTTTTCCCCAGCCAGTGCTTTTGGACAGCAGCAGTATTCTTCCTGACAGAATCCTACTGATGGATACTTTCTTCCAGATAGTTATCTACCTTGGTGAGGTATGGTAAAACACATTCTTTCTCTGTTTGTGCTCCTTCCCTCCAGCCGTGCCTAGTAGTATGAAATATTAACTGGTAGCATGAAATATTAACAAACTAACTTTTTGCAAAGCCCACACAGCATAATGACCGTGTCATATACGTGCTGCCTGTAGGAATATAATTCCAGCCACTGTCAGAGTAAAAATAATACTGAATTCATTAAGGATATGTTCTGCACAGAGTAGCAGCTGTTGTGTTAGCTTGGCCATGAAGTGGATCCCTTACCATGTCAGGAAAAGTCCAGAGAAACTGGAAATGAAACAGGGCAGAGTTACAAGATGATACATATTTTAACAGAGTTGCAAATATTTTCAGAGAAGTGACAGGCTTTGCTTGCAGGGTTTTCATCCTTAAGTATGGCAACTCGTAAGAAAATCAGTTAGGCAGTTTTTCAGTTTTTGCTTTTAAATAGTGGATGTTTTTGGGAGCTGCTGCTATATTCCTTCACTCATGACTGAGGGAAGTGCTTAAATACTGGCCCTTTCTAAAAATCTTCTGTAGTTACCTTAAAGAGTTTCTATCTTCTGTGGCAGAGCAAGACACTCAGCAACTGGGTAAGATTCAGACAGGGGAGGAGCTGAGTGTCTGTCTTGTGTATGTATAGAGGAATTGCTGCATAATATGGTACATGCAGTGGATACCTCAAAAGTACTGTAAGGCCAAGTCAGATTTGAAATGCCAATGATGTATAAATGCTTTATTTCTGTGTTGGCACATGCTGAAACATATTGAAGATTTTCCACAAATTGCTCTGGTACTGCACTGATTGATGCCAGCTTTTGTGTTGGGTGCTTGTGCTTAAATTCAGGGACAGAAAGTAATGTTCTAGCCAGAGTGGTGAAGGTGTGTGTTTGCCCCCTAAGCAGAAACATATGTAGCATTCTGCTGCCTTAAGACATGAAGGGTAGAAAGGGGAGGCTTGTAGACATCTCTGCTCCATTTTTATTTCTTCCCTGTCCCATCAATAGACTATTGCACAGTGGCAGAAAGCTGGATACCAAGACATGCCTGAATATGAAAACTTTAAGCATCTCCTGCAAGCCCCACTGGATGATGCTCAGGAAATCCTGCAGACCAGATTCCCAATGCCACGGTACATCCACACTGAGCACGGGGGCAGTCAGGTAAGGAAGTTTCTGGAGGAACTCTTTCTGTTGTTGCATAGAGCAAATGGCTCATTCTGCTTTTCTGAAAGGATGGTTCTGGTAGTCAAACACAGTTTAGCTGTTCAAACTACAGAGCTTGCATATTTTCTCATCACTTTTTACTATAACTCTGTCTTTTAATAAGCTGATCACTTGCTGGATATGCTTATGTAATCTGAGGGTGGAAAAACAATGGAAAAACCTAGTAAAAAGGTGGAAAATAAATGATTTGGTTATGTGCCTATAGTTTGCTTGCTAGGACAGTAATGCTGAATGATTGACCATCTGTTTCTTCATTCTCAAACAGTGAATGAGGATATGAAATTGTTCTTATTTTCACTCTTCCTGGAATTGCAGTGTGCCGTGCTTGTTTGTAGCAGTGAAGAGACAGGAAGTGATTCTCCAAATGAAAGATTTGGTGTTGATTTTTGATGTGACCCTGTTACACTGGTCTTGCACTGAGCCATTTTCTGAAGAGCAGATGTGGCATGGGAAGAAGAACAGTGCTGCTGTTCCCTGTCCCATGGAATCAGAGCTGCCCTGCCAGGCAAGCACAGCCTGCTGTAGCAGGGCACTCAGTGTCCCTGGGAGACAAGATGTCTGTGGAGCAGGGATTTCTGGGCTTGAAACCTGCTTATGTTAAATTAGTACCTTGTAAAAGCAGAGAAACATTGCTGGTCATGCATCTGTGGTGAGATGAAGCCTGAGGTAGCAGACAGGTCTCTCATTTTACCAAACTCCTCCTCTTTTGTCTTTATAGGCTCGGTTCCTCCTGTCTAAAGTGAATCCTTCTCAGACCCACAATAACCTCTATGCCTGGGGCCAGGTAAGCAATGGAAGAGCTGCTCGTGTTTGGGAATGCTGTAAAATATGCATGGACATCTTTGGCTACTGCATGGACATGTTTGTGTGTGCAGTAGCCATCCTCTCTCACCAAGTGGCCACAAACTGTGTTACATTTATCTTCGGTTCCTTATCATGGTTGTTGATGAGATCAGCAGTACTGGTGGGCAGCACTGGATGATCAGAGTGGAGTTTTCAAGCCTGGATGTCATGCATTTCCAGTATTCTGGAAAAAGTAACTAGTATATGGATGAATACTAGATTTTTATATCCTCTTTGCTCACCTTGTTTGTGTAGAGCTTTGGGCAACAAAATTCCTAGTGCTTTAGGAAGAAGAGACTTCCCTGCAGCAGTTCAGATTGTAGGAGAGGATAATATCAGTGCTGTTGCCAAAGAGTAACGTGTCTTTTGCAGGAGAAAAAGGTGGTTGTTTTAGCAGGCAATTAGTTCAGAGTGCTGACATTTGATTTGCTTTCAGTTCATCCCCTGTGTTAGCAATAGTATTTTAGGCTCATTATTTCTTTATTTTTTCCTGCAGGAATCAGGAGCTCCAATCCTGACAGATGATGTGAGTCTCCAGGTATTCATGGACCACCTTAAAAAGCTGGCAGTTTCAAGTGCATCATGACTGATCAAACTGAGCAGTAAAAGCAGAGGATTTACATGGATCGTGTTTTTGACAGAAGTGGAGCAATTTATTTACATTTCCTTTTCTCTCTTTTAAACTAGGGCTTTTAACTGTTACATGAAATAAACATTCAGGGGGAGTTTTTTACTTCTCCCTTCTAATTTATTTGTATTCTTGTTTGTCTATATTCTGTTTACTCTGCATTTTCCACACAACGTAATTAGTTGAAAGGTGTTTTAGCTAACAGAGATTTTGACAGCCTTTAGCTTAACTTTAATGTTCTTAAGAGGTGTCTCAGCAAGCAGGAGGCTGTATTAATAAAAAATAAAACCTTAGTGTTGTTCCCAAATCCCGCTGTTGGTGCCGTGGGCGGGTCTCGGCTCCTTTTTCCCCTTGCGGCCCGGCCCCGCCCCCCGCTC
>VWYP01033538.1:267013-291051 GCA_013400435.1 Pycnonotus jocosus
CCTGTCCCTCTCACCGAATTCGCTATGGCGGCGGTGCCGGGGCTGCGGCTGCACCTCCCGTCCGCCGGGGGGCGCTGCGTGTGGGGCGCGGGGAGCGGCCGCCGCTGTCGGGCTCCGCCGCTGTCCCCGTTCGGCGCCGGCCGCGCTGCGCTGCGCTGCGCCATGAAGGCGATCGTGCAGCGGGTGGCCCAGGCCAGCGTCACAGGTCAGTGTGTCCCGACCAAGGAGCTGCGGGGGCCGGGGGCCGCTGTGTGTATGTCGGTGTATGCGCGTGGGTGTGTGCGGGCGTTCCCCTCCCCGTGTCCCCCGCGTGGGTTTGGCGTGGGTCCGCTCGCTTGCGGCTCCCCCGGGGGCCCGGCCCTCGTGGGGTGCCTGTGTGTGGGGTGTGTGTGTAGCTCTGTGTGCAGCCTTGCCTGGCAGGCGTGGGCTGGCAGTCACGCTGCCATCGTCTCCTCGAGCGCCTTTGTGTTGGCAGCACAGTCGCAGTCGTCTTGCTTGGCTTGTGTTAACGGAATCAGAGTATTCCGAGTTGGAAGGGACCCACNGGTAAGACCTAGAGTAACCTGGCCTAGTGCAAAGTGGCCCTGCCCTTCTAGTCCACACCTTTGATTCTATAGGAGCTTTTACAACCCAAGCCCTACCAAGCCTATGTACCTACAGACCCACCTTTCCACATGGACTCCTCAGGTCCTAACAGCCACNCTTGGAGTCCAGGTCTTAGCCCCGCACAGGACATCCTCGAGAGTCACATCGTGTGCCGGAGAACATTGTGCTAACACTTCTTGGGCTCTGGCAGGCTCGGTGCTGTGACACCGCCATGGTGCTGTATGTTAGCGGGGCTGCCTTGGTCACGGCCGTGCATTGCTGTGCGTGTGGTGGCAGTGCCATCCCAGTGTCCCTCTCCCGTGGCTTGCATGCCCTGGCACTACAGTCACAGTCACCTCAGTGCATCGCAGGCACGTTGACAGTNTAGGCACCCCCCCAAATCCCCATGGGCAATAAGAGGAAGGCCAAACGCCTGGGCCCTCCTGTCCCGTGCGCACCTGTCCCTCTCACCGAATTCGCTATGGCGGCGGTGCCGGGGCTGCGGCTGCACCTCCCGTCCGCCGGGGGGCGCTGCGTGTGGAGCGCGGGGAGCGGCCGCCGCTGTCGGGCTCCGCCGCTGTCCCCGTTCGGCGCCGGCCGCGCTGCGCTGCGCTGCGCCATGAAGGCGATCGTGCAGCGGGTGGCCCAGGCCAGCGTCACAGGTCAGTGTGTCCCGACCAAGGAGCTGCGGGGGCCGGGGGCCGCTGTGTGTATGTCGGTGTATGCGCGTGGGTGTGTGCGGGCGTTCCCCTCCCCGTGTCCCCCGCGTGGGTTTGGCGTGGGTCCGCTCGCTTGCGGCTCCCCCGGGGGCCCGGCCCTCGTGGGGTGCCTGTGTGTGGGGTGTGTGTGTAGCTCTGTGTGCAGCCTTGCCTGGCAGGCGTGGGCTGGCAGTCACGCTGCCATCGTCTCCTCGAGCGCCTTTGTGTTGGCAGCACAGTCGCAGTCGTCTTGCTTGGCTTGTGTTAACGGAATCAGAGTATTCCGAGTTGGAAGGGACCCACGAGGATCTTGGAGTCCAGGTCTTAGCCCCGCACAGGACATCCTCGAGAGTCACATCGTGTGCCGGAGAACATTGTGCTAACACTTCTTGGGCTCTGGCAGGCTCGGTGCTGTGACACCGCCATGGTGCTGTAATGTTAGCGGGGCTGCCTTGGTCACGGCCGTGCATTGCTGTGCGTGTGGTGGCAGTGCCATCCCAGTGTCCCTCTCCCGTGGCTTGCATGCCCTGGCACTACAGTCACAGTCACCTCAGTGCATCGCAGGCACGTTGACAGTGCAGCCTGGATCTTTTTGCGCTGCTTGCGTGTGTCTGGTGGTGTCCCAGCTGCCGCCAGGCGCTGCTCGCCTGGGTCTAGCCCCGGTTCCTACAGGAATGGTGCGTTCTGATGGAATGTCCTGCTGTTGCACTGCTTTGGACCTTCGGTGCTCAGGATGCTTAAAATCTCCAAGAAGTTTGACCGTGAGGCAGTGAGCGTCTGCTGTGGGAGTCTTTGGTGTGCAGCAGGGTGGCCTTCAAGTTATCAAACAGCTTCTGCCTGTGTGTCAGCACTGGCAGAGTGTGTCTGTGCACAGCTGGGAGACTCGGGTTCTTGCTGGCTTAGTACCACTTCTCTGAAGAGAATCTAATCTGTTGTTTCTGGCTGTTGAAGAGTTTGGGAGACAGTGCTGTACTTAGCAGAATAAATTTCTGGACTGGAGGACTCATGCCCTGATCCAGCCACTTTCAGCTTTAACTGGCAGCCTGATCTCCTTTCATTTTGTGGGGTGTTTGGAGCTTTCTGTCTCACTCATGAGCCTGGATGCACTTTTAGCAGCTGGGTAACTGGTGCTTATCTCAGTTTTAAGACCGCATTTATTCGTACTACAGTCATTACAGGGTCAACCACATTAAGATAATTTAATTAAGATAATTGAAGACATTTCTTAGGGAAAACACAACAGATCCGTGATAGTTAGTGTTTTATTGTAATTGTCATTAAAGGGGTTGTTTTCCCAGTTAAGAGGGTGGAATTTGCAGGTTGTTGAACATCATGTTTCAAAAAATCCATGAGGACTCTTATCAGGTAGAAATCACCTGTTAAAAAAAAATGCAGAGTGTGAAGGGAATGGTGGAGTGGAGAAATTGAGTGCACTTAGTGGCATCAACCAAATGGATAATTTTTCAAGTATTGGGGAGAGTTTTACCACCTTTCTGTTTAGGACAATTGATCCAATTGTAGTATAAAAATCTTTATACAGTGTTTTTAAATGCTGGAGTAAGTAACCCAATCTCATAAAGAAGTGGTGGCATTGGAAAGCTTGTGAAAGAATGCTTCTGTGTGATATTTCAAATCTACAAACTTAAGACAGAGGAAACAGGGTTTAAAATGCTGGGGTATTTAGTGGTTGGACAGCTAAAACCAGTCCTAACTTGTGCCATAAAACAAGACTGTGCATTTAGCCTTATTTTTCTTTTCTCTCTCTCTCCTTTCTCCAGTGGGTGGTGAACAAATCAGTTCAATAGGACGAGGCCTCTGTGTGCTGCTGGGCATTTCTTTGGAAGATACACAAAGAGAGCTGGAGCACATGTAAGTCACTGTCTTCCTTTTGCCTTATACTCTTCCTTTTGTGCATTGCTGATACCTGTAGTAGCCAAACAAATCAGCAATTCCTGTTGGGAAATTCAGGTTTGCCTGTTAGCTCCTCTTCAGATTTTACCTTGAATAGAAGTTTCTTAGAGTTTTCTCTTCATGTTCCATTGAGAAAAATGTGTTCTCATTTTCTGGTATGTTTTTTTTTTATCAAGAGTGAACTTTTTTAGGTGTCTGTCCTTTTTGAGTCCAAAAGAAGTCTGTCCTTCAAGGATGAGATTTATGAGAATCCTCAAACTCTCCTTTTAGCTTGCACCATGAGTTTTGTTCAGGATAGTCTTGTCAGTTGCTTGTCTGCAAACAGGAATCAGTTTTGGCAGCCTGGAGGACTGGCTCTGGCCATCTGTTCTATGGCCACAGAATAGTGGGATTCAGCCAGCAAACATGCAAGAGAGCTCTCCAGGGACTTCTTTTGTCTCTTTTGGACTGGTTATTGCTCTAGGGTTGACCTCAATCCTTGCAAAGGCAAAAAAGAAAGAGGTGATGTGGCTGACTTAGGTCAAGAAGAAGGGGTTTTTATTCTCACATGCTCGTTTGCCTTACAGTTTGCCTCCCTTAGTGTGTAACATCTGCTCTGTTGTCACTTCCTGTCCTTACCTTGGTGGATGTGGAAGCTGCTTCTGAATTTTGCAGGCAGGAGATCTGTAGCTGCCGTGCTCTCAGCACCAGGTTGTTGGGATGGCTGACACAGGAAGGGCAGGAAGCCAGCATCTGGGCAAAAGGAGTGAGAGAAAGCAGCTTAATCAGGCTTTTCAGGTCCTATTAAGGGAAACTTTAGTAATCCTGTAAATGAAACAACGGACACCTCTATGAAGAAAACAGAGCAGTGATGATGGTTTAAGCCTTCTGCTGGGGCCTTCCAGTGGATGCTCTCAACAATCCACTTCATTCAGGAGTTAATTCTGTTTGCTGTTGACACACACAAATTGGCAAGGATGTTCTTGCGACTGTGCCATAATGATGGCAAAGCCCTGAAGCTAGACCATAACAAAATCTCAGCTTTGTCTTGGACTGACTGCCTCATCTCTGGTGCAGTGCAAAATGCCTGGCTGATGACTGCAGTTGAAACTCTTTGCACTTGATAGGCTCCCCTGATGCTGCAGATGTAGAGAAGCCAGAAGAAACCAAAGACAGGAGAGTGGCTTGGATGCAGTCTTGTTACCAGTCAAAGTCCTGACATGGACTGGGTTGCAGCTGCCTGCTGCTTTTCAGGATCCATTTGTTGAAGGTCCCCATGTTGTCTTGAGCCAGTCAGTTCTGTCCCCTATCTCTAAAAAATTGGCCCAAAATTCAAACCACTTTGCTGCCAGCTGCAGTTCTGCCCTGTTCCTTGGATTCCTCCTCTCATCCTGATGAAAAAGTGTTGTCGTCATCTGGCTTGTGGGGTCTGGTTTGGGAATAGCACTAGGAAGTGACAAAGCAGGAGGAGTTTATGTGAATCATGATTGGAAACAAAATCCCACAGTTTTAAACACAGTTTAGGGTGGTCTCATTTCTTACTGAGTGTGATTTCCTGGTGCAGTGGGAGGATTAAAATTCCCAAAGCTGTTCACACATTAAATAATGTTGTGACACATAAGAGCAGATAGTAAAGAGTGATCTTTCTTACTTCCTGTGCCATTCTTATGTCACTGTGTAACATGCAGTTATTCTGCCCTGGTACCACACTCTGTACAACGATGGTGTGCGTTAATGACCTGACACTGTTGTGTAGCTGTAAAAGGGCTCTCTTGGTTAAGGCTCTGCCTAATGTGATGAGATTCCCATGGCTGAGAATGAAGGTGCAGAGGGATATCTTGTTATGTGGAGGTGGACTGAATATGCATCTGTTAGCTCATTCTGTATGGTACCTGTTGATCCTACATGGGACAATTTAGGAATTATCTTCTCCTCCTCCCAGGGTTCGAAAGATTTTGAACTTGCGAGTATTTGAAGATGAAAGTGGGAAGCACTGGTCCAAAAGTGTGATGGATAAACAGTATGAAGTGTTGTGTGTGAGCCAATTTACTCTTCAGTGCATCCTGAAGGGAAACAAGCCTGACTATCACATGGCAATGCCCACGGAGCAGGCAGAGTCTTTTTATAACAACTTCCTAGAGCAGCTAAAAAAAGCCTACAAACCAGAGCTTATTAAAGGTAAGGACAGAAGGTTGGTAAGGTCCTTGCTGTGACCAGTGGACACTTCTTGTGTGTGTTTTTTCTGATTATTGCTTTCTTTATTGTGTGATTTTCTGTAGCAGAAGGGATAATGATTGATTAATTAATAAATACTTTCACTAGGGCCTATCAGGGTGATTGCTCTAGTCTTCCTCTAGCCAAGCCATTTCCTGTCCTTCCTCTGGGTGACATGTAGATGTTTTTGTATTCCTTTTGGCAGCCCAGAGAGGCTGCAGCCATGAGAACAAGCTCTGAGGTCAGGCTCCCTCAAAGGCTGGATGTTTTGTGCTGTATAGATAAATTAAGCCAAGAAAGCATTTTTTCTGAGAAGTGTGTTTAGTGAGGCTCGAAGATGTCACCAGTGTATGATGGACAGCACACTTCCATCTGTCACTTCCACATCCTGTTAAATGGAATTGTGACAGTGGGAGGTGTAATGTGCTACTTGAGAACAGCTTTTGATTTAGACTCTCTTTCCTCAGCTCTGTATCGTGTGTGGAACAGTTTTCTCTTTACCAGAAAAACGCCTGGCTTCCCTGTGCATTTGTGCTCTGTCCACACTCAATCTTTTCTGTTTGGTTTTCTGAGTGCTTTCTGTCCATTTTCATATTCAGATATGACTTTTTGCTACACTTGACAGAAGACAAGTTTCTAGAAAATACTACTTTTTAAATGGTGTCTGTTAATACATAATGGTTTGCCTTACTTTCCTTATGAGGAAAAAAGTAAAAAAAGACAGAAAACTGATAGCTGGCAAAAGATTTAGAGGCTAATTTTCATATTGACTCTAGGTTAGGGTAATTATTCCAGTCTTTCCAAGGAGGCACAGTGAAATGTCCACATGTCCAAAAATGTCCATTTTTCAAGCTTTTCTAGCTTGATATGTTCTTCCAACACTTGTTCCTGATAAGGAATGCATTTCTGATAGCCCTTCAATCAGTTTGTATTTTGACAGCAGCTTTTTGAATTCCTTCTCTCAGTGAGTAGCAGTTGTGTACCTGAAATTAAGTGCCCTTATTTTGATACTTTTTTGCCAGTGCTTTCTGCAAAACAAGCTTTCACTTCTGCATTTTTTTTTTTCCTGAGATAGAAGCACAGATTTGGAAACCCAAGAGTGCTATTGTGTGAGATAACACATGCATTTAAAGCTGCTGGCAGCAGTGGAATTGTTAGTTTATGATTTTGCTTTCTTATTAAATCGTGCCAGTTATGGTGTGCTGCACCAATCTGTTAAGATTCTCTTAGGTCAAAGTTTTAGCTGTGCCAGTTGTTTTGCCAGTGGTTTTTTTTTTTTTTTTTTGCTTCTTTGCACACACACACCAGTTGTAGTTATTGGGAGATTAGAGTTTGATTCTCTGGATTGCTGTAGATGCCCTTCCCTTTTGATCCTACAAATTGCTTAATGCATTTTAGAGGAGGAATTTAATCGCTGAAAGTGGAATTTGTGTAGCTGAGGCAATGACAGATCAATAAAAGTCTTGTCCTAGCTCCTCAGGGCCTTGTGTTTTCTGGTTCCTGTTTGTGTTCAGTAGAGAATTTGGCTGTTGGAAGTTGTAGGTGCTGGGCAGGCACCTTCTCTCTTCTCCCTGGTCTGCCTGGAGCTTGCCAGCCAGGAGCTCGGAGTGGGAAGTGTTTCCCAAAGAGAGGCACAAACCATTCTTTCATGCCAGGAGCAGTGGGACACTTGACAAAATCTTGGAGAAGGTTCAGAGCCATGGTTCCTAGTTAAGCACAGTTTAACACATGAGCACCTACATCTGGGAAATAAAAGGCTGCATCAGAAGTCCTTGCTTGTTGTGCTTCAGTGCTTTCTTGTGTTCTTAAACATCTCACTCCCCTCTGAGGAGCAGACTTGGTGACTGCAGGCCTGAACACTCTTGTTGTGTAAGCTAATATCCAAATATCTGACCTACCAAGGCTCCTCCTTAGGTTTCATGGCCTTTGTTCTCTGTGTTGAATGTGGATTTAGTCTTCTGAGGTAGTAAAGATTAATGTGGCAAGGAGTGTGAAAAGTTTTACTCCCTTAGTAGTAATATCTAAGTAAATATGAGAAGATTGTTCCACAAGGAAGAGTTTAACTCAGATTAAGGTTTGGTACAAGTTGAAAGCACAATTATTCTCCCTGATTAATTCCCTTTGTGAATGTTGTCACTTAAGAATAAGTGCTCTTATCTGGAGCAACAGTATTCACATGAGGTTAATTAAGAATAACTTTCCAAGTAGACAAGCTTAGAAGTATAAAACCAGTGTGAAATTTCTAGGTCATAAAGCTTGAAATATGTACAAAAATATTCTGGAAATAAATTATACCTCTTTTTCAAGTCTTTGTGGCTCAGATGTGGCTCTGACTCATGTCAGATGAAGATCTTTCAGCTGAGGAAGGCATGCATGCTGGGCTTTTAGAGGCAAGGAATTTGGAGAGATAGGTGTCCAGCAGAATGAACTTGTCACCTTAATAATACTTCTAGGATCCTATTTTATTGCAGAAGACGTTGCAAGATGAATTATCGGTCCAGAAGACTTAAAGTGAGGAAAATGAAGAACAGCAACTAGAAATTTAAATATGTGAGGAGAATGGGAGGGAGCTGTTACAGAAAGATGTTCCTTGACAGTGGTTCCGGTGCCAAAACAAGATAGAAAGTGCTTTTGACATGGGAGTACTTTGAGTGTTCTGGTGAAGGTGAGGATTTATTTGACCACTTTATCAGCCTCTGAAAAAAAGGGCTTGTGGAGTTTACTTTTTTTTAGGTTAATACACATGAATGAGAAATGGAAAGACCAACTCTTTTTGTAAGTGAAGTACAGCAAAGGGATGGGATGATTGTAGAGAGCAATTTGAAAAGTTGTGTTCCCACTAATAAAGTTTAAGATAACTTCTTTGTTTATTATTATGTTAAAGAAAGATGCACTAGTTTTGGCTGGGTTTTGTGGTTACAGGGCATAGGTTACATCCATGTAACTCTCAATGATCAGTCTAGGTTACAAGCAGCAGTGTAGAAATGGTACTGAGCTGCACCCCAGTGTCTCCTGCTCTGCAGTATTCAGTTGTCAAGTGCTTCAGAGTAGGCTCCACGTCTTCTTACCTTTTGCCTAAATATAAACTTTCTTCAGAACATCAGGTGGTCAGTTGGGCTGGATCCCTAGGCTGAGCTGTTACATCCTTTGAAATATCATCTCCTGCCAATGAGGTCTGCCTGTCCTGAACTGTGGACCCGTATTACCTGTATTATGTCCCTGATTACCTGTAGACTTGCTTTGTTTTGTGCGTGTTTCTCTACTTAGCAGTGTATTTATCCTCTCTGAATGTCAAGCTACATACCTGGGTGTACATACACTGTTTTTTTCTTAGCTTTCTGCAGTTCAGTAGTTGGCTGCCTTTTAATGTATTTTTTATTTCTTTTTGGTATCACAGTTGGTAGAAGCTTTGGTGTGTGTTATCCTCCTAGGGGCCCTGACCACTTGTTGTCTCTTCCCTTTTCAGATGACAAGTTTGGTGCCTACATGCAGGTCCACATCCAGAATGATGGTCCTGTAACAATAGAACTGGAGTCACCAGCAGCCACTGTTGATCCTAAACAGGTAAGTGACCCCTAAGGTCTGTCTGGAAAGGATGATGTATCCTCTGCAAATTTGTAGCATTCCTGTTGTGAAGCAGTACAGCTTCCCTTAGGTACAAGGACCTTATCCTTCCTGTGCAGCCTCTGAACAGTCAAATAATTGCATTGTTTTCTTCAGTTCCCTGGCCTGTTAATGGCTGCCTGCTGTCCTGGGAAAGGTTGTGTGTGTGTAATGCAGAACAGCTTTTCACAGTTTATTCCTCCTCCTCATTAAAGCTGTTGTTTAATCATGACTCATTAACAATGTTTTTAATAAGTCTGGACCCCCCCCCCCCCCCGGCCCCGGCCCAGATNNNAAATGTTTTTAAAAAGGCTGGCCCCCCCCCCCCCCGCCTTTAATGAAGTTTCTTGCCATGTGGGTGACTGGATGGAAGTGGAGAGATGCCTGTCTGTCAGAAACAAGGGAATAGTGAATTTCAATCCCAAATTTGAGTCTGGAGTGGACAGGAGAGTGAGTTAGCTTTGCTGAGGAACAGCACAAGGTGTGCTGAAAACCAAATGCAGTGATGAAGCCTCCTCATCCTCTAAACAGAATAGTGGCCACCTTTTCCAGACTGAAAGAAAAGGGGGAGGGATTGTTGTGCTTCAGCAAGGCCACACCAGCCTTATCTGTATAATGCTTCACTTAACCTTGATGAAATTGTTACTGTAGTTTATAAAAATGACATGAGGGAAGAACCAGGAAACTACAGGCCTGTTAATCTAACCTCAGTGCCTGGAAAAATTGTGGAAAAGATCAATGCTACTAAAAGACATTTAAAGAACAACACACAGTCAGCATGAATTAAAAAGGGAAAGTCCTGTCCAACTGATTTAATACTCTTCTACAGTAAGGTCACCTGTCAGGTGAAGAAAGGGAAGATGGTGGATTTAGTTTTTCTAGATTTTAGTAAAGCTTTTGATACTGGCCCTCACATCATCCTTCTCAGCAAGTCCTTCAGCTATGAAATGAGCAGACACAAATGCCCTGTGTTGCCTTAAAAAGCTTGGTTTGAAGTTGGTTTAGTTTTTACCTTCAATTTCTGTTCTGGATTCTTGTGTCATGTTTTAGGCCCTGAAAAATCTACTTCTGTTTCTAGTCTTTCTTTCTGTACCCTTCCAGTTTTAGCCCAAAGAGTTCTCAGGCCAAGCCATGCTCTGTTTTTGGAGTGAGAACTGCTGCCCTGTGTGTAGGTGTAAAATAACCAAGGAATTACCAAGGTGTGCAGGATTCTGCAAGGTTTCATTTCTTTCTTGGAGAATATTGGCTTGTTTAAGGGTTTTGCCTTCCCAGTTCAAGGCTGCCTGCTTTACGCAGCTGACACCACCTTTCTGGTGGCCACAACATGGGCTGAAGACAGGGAAGAATGCTGGCTTTTAGACTTTCTCTGGCAGAGTAAGGCCCAAAACTCTCTTGATGAGCCTCTTAAAAGGTCTTTGGGTTTTTTCATGTTCCTTGAGTTAGACACAAGGGGGAAGTTCCAATAGGATGTTATTAAGAGGTCAAAAGAACAAAAACTGGCAACCTTCAGAAAATCAGACAGCTTTGGCAAAAATTTATAGCAACATCTAGGTAACACAAAACATTTCACACAATATTGACTTAACCCGTTCAACTTCACAAACTCCAAACCTGTCCAATTTTAATTTGCTCAAAACTTGGAGGAGAGGGAATTAGAAGAAGAAAGAGATAGCAAAGATACAGAAAAGAACAAATACAGCTCCCAGTCCCAGTCCCAACAATGTTCAGCTGATAGAAATTCCAAGAAGAGGTGGGGTCAAGACATCCACCATGCAAAGTGTGATGAGGAAGAGCCAGTTTAAATTGTTGTTCTCTTTCCTCTTCCCTGCCTGTTGCATTCTTTTTTTGCTGTCAAAAATCTGTTGGTTTGTTTGTAGCATGGGAACTAAGACTAAGAGATGGTGTGGTTTTTATATTTGTGCTTTCAGCTTTAGTAAGAAGAGATAAATAACTGAACCATCCTGCAGTGTTTAATGTGATGTTGGTAGGAAGAGATTAGACAAATAATTGCTGATAAATACCTCTTTTATGTCATTGGATGTGACAATGAAATATCTCATTTTGTCTGAGGAATCGTCTGTGCTTGTAATTGGTAATTGGAACTTTATAAGTAATTTCAATGCAATTAGTGAAAATACATTCGAATTAGTCAATCCAAATGTATTTTTGGTATTCCTTGTTCTAGAGGAATATAAATCAATCACTGCTCTTATACTTGGGGTGAGCATGTTATCTTATGGTGATAATTCACTGCCTTTTCTAAATTTTTGAAAATTTCAGCTTTTTTTTCTTTCTTTTTTTGTTTTGTTGATATATGTATCAGTGGTGTGAATCTAAGTTGCGAGTTTTATACAGATTTTCACATTTACATTTTTTTAGAAATAGACTTCTGAAATTGTTTTATTACACGATGTATTTTTTTCCTTTGTGAATAGCTGACAAAACTTGAAAAACAGCAACAAAGAAAAGAGAAGACCCGAACCAAGGTGCCCTCTGAATCAAGTAGAGAAAGAAATGCCCCCCGAAACAAGGATGACCCCAGTGCCAGCAGTGGAGCAGAAGGAGATGTGTCCTCAGAAAGAGAGCCTTAGCTCATCCAAGGCAGGCCACAGGTTTGGCTTCTCCTCTCCTCTGTAATGCTTGACCTCCTGCCTGTTTCACTGAAGCAGCACATGCAGAGAGTGGCATTAGAAGTACTGGAAGGTGAAATTCTATAATCTTGCTGGTTTTATAAATTTTACAACCTCTGCTCCCATCTGCAGTTGCACACCAGAATGTTGGGGTGGGTGAAAATCTCTTCGCAGCTGTGTGCTTGGTTGGAATTGGTCTGGCCCAGTCGTGCCTGTTTCCATGTTGACTCAGGAAATCTGGAATTTTGATCTCATAATATAGCAGTGACTTAACTCAGAATCCTGCCTTGTGTTCTTCAGGTACATGGAGACACAGGGTTGTATTTCTGTCTGTCCTCACCTATCAGGGAGCTCACTCTGGAACAGCCCAAATACAGCACAGTCCCCAGCACTGGAGGTGGAAAACAGCTCAGAAGCTGGAGACAGGGCAGAACAGCAGATTCCTTTCATGGTTCTTACCTGCCCCTCCTCAATGTGTTCTTTTCCTAGGATGAATAGGCTGTTTTATAGACCTCCACCATCTAATAAGGACATTAGGGCATGCATTGAGAGCCTAACTTGCCTCAGCAGCAGATCTTCTCTCCCTTTAGGCACTTGACCTGCAGGACATGCCTAGACATCAGTGAATGGAATTAGGCTGAATATAGACCTGAATCCTTCGTCATGGATTATCTGTCTATGTAGATATGTGTTTATCATACTCTTCCAGTCAGCTTTAAGCCGTCAGGACACAGCTTTCATTACATTCCTTCCCCCTTCCTGCCCCTGAAAAGCTACATTGCTGATTTTGACTTTTCAAATGTTTCCAAGCTCTCAAGAAAGTGTTACTATCCTCATCTGCACACTGAAGCCCTGAGCTGGCTGTGCAGTTTAATTATTAAGTTTTGCAAAGTTAAAGTTTAACCTTTCTCTCATTTTCCTGTCTGGCCAGGAGTTATACAATTCAGCATGGTTCATTGCTCACAAAGTTACTTACTTTTTATTTCTTTTTTAAATCTGTGAATTTCCCAGGTGGTCAGATATTGAGTGATGATTTCTGTTGTATACAAGGTTTCCCTGCCACTGTTTCTGGGTTGTGTGTTGAAATAAGAACATTTTAGAGAGTCTGCAGGCCTTCCAGAGTGCTTTGGTGAAGTTCAATCTTTCCAATAACATTTGGATTTCTAAGGAGCTGAACATCTCTAAAATGTGGTGTACAGATAACCTTGCATTAGTTTTCATGCTGTGACAATAAGTAAAGATTCTTTTCTGTATGGGATTTGAAGGAATCCTGCTGTTTTTCTGCTCTACCTACAGTAATGTTCCTGTTTGTTTGCCTTCCACAGTTTCTTACACAAAAGCTACACTGAATTCTTGAAGAAAGACCTAACATTCGCCTCAGCAGCACTCTTCAGTGACTTTGGAAAAGGATGGAAAATGGGAAAGGAGAGCTGAGACATTAGAAACCTATCATTCTGTATTGAACCAACCAAAGCAATGCTATCAGATTCAGTTGTTAATGTGTAGTGTCAGTAGTGACAAGGACTTGTGACATTTTTGTGTACGCGTTCTCACATGACTGCTGAGTAAAGGGTGACTGTAGGCAGATTGTAGCAGAACATTTCACTCTCAGTACATAAGCTCCATTTGAAGAATAAATCAGGGTTTTTCCTTAAACTTACACTTGAATTCTGAAAATTCTCTGAGCAGGCTTGTGTATTGATTCTCACTCTGTGACGTCATGTGCTACCTGTTTCCATTGCAGTGTGCAGATCTGTTCATATTTTGGTAAATTGTTAGCTGCTGCCTAACGTCAGGTTAGGCAGTCCAGTCTTTTTGCATGGATTAAGTTATTACAAGGGAAGATCAGCCTCTAGTTGTTTATTATGTGGAACACATCTGTCTTGTAAACTTTTTTAAAACCAGAAAAGACTTTATTAAACAAATTATGCCAGCTGAGTGCCTGTTGGTGTTTGTGTATTGCATTCCCTGAGTTACTCCTGCGTGTGACAAAATGGGGGGACACAGAGCTAAAGTTGTAGGCCAAGAAACACCTATTGCTTCAACTCATCCACTTTTCCTGTGGAAGGTTGGAAGTCAGGCTGCTGACCTGAAATCTTTGCTGTCTCTAACACATCTAAGTAATTTATTTTGTGCTTGCCATCGAAATGCTGCACAGCTGCTCCACCTACTGCATCCAGTGCTGCTGACACTTCTATCAGATCCATGGGAGGCAGAAGAGCATTTGGAAACTGCCAGCCAACAAGAAGAGCTGAGAAGAAGCTGCGAAACTGCCAAGGAAGCTTGGGGGAAAATGAAAGACTGCAGGTTGTTACACTTTGACTTCTTTCAGAGATGATGGCACCTTTTATATTTGCTATTCCCCAAGTCTGCCTTGCCCTTCCAGTCTGCCCTGGGCACCTGCTGTGGCTGCCATCAGAGCCAGGATGTACAGCTCTCCCTGATTGTAGGGTTATCTCACTGGTGAGAGTTGTTGATCCAAATGCACATCATTGTTACAATGTTGCACTTCGTGTAACCACTGTGGTTTTTCTGTTTTTTTTTTTTTTAACTTGTAGGCTGCTTGTAACCAGTCAAACCAAGATAGAAGAGTTAAAACTGCACCCTGACAAGGCTTTTTAAAAACCATGAAGCTTAAGTAAAAATTTGGCAAGCTACACAGCTGGCATTTGAACAGGAATGGTGAGTGGGCAGGATAGGTGGAAGTGTTCCGCTTAGTCTTGCCCTTAAGAATGACATAATTTTCTATCTGACCATTGCATGCAATATATGGAAAAGCCATTTGTTTGGGACAGATGCTTCCTGTTGTCCTGTGTGGAATATCTTTAAGCATCACAATTAGTTTCAAAAAAAACCCACCAACCAGCCAAGCCCACTTAATTTAAAAGTACTGTTTACTGGTTTTTTAGTGAAAGTTAGTACTTTACTCTAGCAGCAAATCTTGGGCAAGGCCACTTTTCCAAGTGCAGTTACATGGCTTTGAAATTGGATATTTATCCCATGGATTTTTCTGCTTGTAGAGAGCTGCAAGCAAAAACCAGCAGACGTGAATTCCTGTCTCTTGTTCCTCTGCTTGATATTTCTTAGAAGAAAATGTTTTCTCAACAGAAGACACCTCCAATGAAAATGTGCTGCTAATGTGGACTGCTAAAAACCAGAATATACAAGTATTATAACACTAAAAAACTTTTGCAGGTGTTTTTCCAACATCTCCATTCAGATACTGGCTCTAGGAGCTATGATAGTTTGAACAATAGGATTTCAAGAATGGAACAGTCAGGATAAATGATGTTTCTACAAGGCTGTTTGGAAAAATGATTGGAGTATTTTATTTTGAGATGTAAATACGGTAATCAAAGTCAAAATAACATGACTATTGATGTAAGTACCCAGTGGCTAACTCGTACTTTAGAAGCTAGTGTGGACAGTTAATTAAAAATGTTCTCATTTACAGAGATCCTCATTCATGGAGCACTCCCACTCTGACTAGTGGAGTTTCTTCCTCTCTACCTGCCCAGCAAAGGGCAGACAGACCTCCCCAAGCAGGTTTTCAGCTGGTGTGAAGTGTCTGCTCTTCTCTGGCTGCCAGTACATCCTGAGCATTCCCGTAATGTTCTCAGAAATGCCTATTTTTGGTCGATTTTTGCACCTGAGTGTTTAGAAATGGTTCTCTCTCAGCTCAGCTGCGTGTAACTATGGACTATGCAGACAGTAAAGATTTCCAACTCTTTTCCTTAACTCCTCTAAAAAGAGATTCCTAACTCCTTTTATGTATCTGGTTCTCAGTGAAAGTGAAATGGCAGGGCCCTGACAGGAATCAGAGCAGATGCTGCAAAAATACAGTGGAGGCTGGTCCCCTTTCTGTATTCTGGAGTACACATTCATTCTCATACCAACCTCAATTTTATTGTTAAGTCATTCTATTCCCAATGCCTTAGGAGGAGAGCACCCTGTCTTCTCCCCAGTCCATCATTTGCCGGGCCAAATCCCAGTTCTTCCTGTAAAAACTGGCCTCCTGTTCACCCTGGCATAAATGCCTCAAAGTTGAGTTCTTTCAAAGGGGATGGGGAGCTAGGTTGAAGCTTCAGAGGTTTTTGACAGTGGTCTTTGAAAATAAACCATGGAAATGCTAAGCTGTGGCTGATCTTGGATCCCCCCACACTCACTCAGCATGGAAGGGCTGATGGAGCAGGATTAAATCCATCTAGAACCCCCCTATTTCCCTTGTAACCTCATCACATGATGCCCACATGATGTCTGGGATATTTTAGGAAGCCACAGTGTAAATGGGACTGAGGTCAGTCCAAGCAGCACAGCCTTGGTGGAGAAGTGGTGCCAGGGGCTGGAGACAGCCCACAGCATGGTGGGGTCTTAACAGCTCTGCTTGCACCACAGATGTTGTCAATAACCTGCTAAGCTTTGGTCAAGGGCTGCTTGGGAATGGCAATTAACACCAAGTGCTTCAAAAGGTCAGGCTGGACCAGCGAGTGCTCCAAATATTTTATTTCTCCTTGCTGATTTCTTTCAGAGAGCTCCTCTCATTTAATAAAATGGTTTAATACTCACAGCCAGCAGTGTCTGAATACGTTTTTGATCTTTGTGAGTTTAATTCATCACCCATAGTATTTTGGAGCTGCTCCTTGTATTTCCATGCCAAAAAAATTATTATTGATTTAATAAATATATTTTCAACATATTGGTATGGGGAATGTGCCACAGCCATGACTTAAGGAGAGGACATTTATGCTTTGTGTAAGACAGTACTTTGCTATTCATTCAAAAGTGTTTTTTACTCTTGTGTTTAGGTTACCTTGGGGATGTTGACCAGTGCTAGATGAGGTATGATGGTAAATTTTTTTCCTGTTAAGAACTGGGGCTCATTTTATAAGGGGGATTGAAAAGCCTCTGGCTGTATAGAGCATATATATGTCTTTTTACTAATCCTTCTGCACTAATACAACTGTATGCAAAAGGTTGGAGTACTTTGGGGTGGACAGTTCATATAGCAGATACTATTAACCTGTAAAAGCCTTCCATGGCATATCTTCTAAATCTTTGAGTGTATTGGTTTTGTAGTAATAGAAATGGCAAATCTTGACTCAGAGAGGGTGAGGTGTGATTGGCTGCTGAAGCAGGACCAGAGATGTTTATTGCTTTGAGACTATTTTCCTTTGTGCCACCTGGTGTCAGCAGAACCTAAGAAAGTAAAAACCATTACAGTGGGTTAAGGTGGTTTTCATTAAAGTCTTCTTCCCTAAAGAAAAATTATCATTTTAGCGATAATTGACACCTCTGTTTCTTCAGAGTGTATTTGGTGTAAGTATTTGCACTCTCCAGAGTTCAAAAACTCTGCAATACAATAATTTTTTCTGCATGTTAGACCAGTGGTCTGCATTACATTTGTGCAAACCCCTCAGCCCTGCAGAGAAGCTGTGAGGGGAAGCAGCAGCCCTTTTTACCATAGCTCACACAGCTCTGTGGTGGCACCAGCATTGTCTGTGCTGCCTTTTGGAAGCCTCAGGCTCTGAGCTGTCTTTGGTTCAGAACATTTCTGTCAAGTTACACGACTGCAATTTTGGCAGCACCAATAGATGTGTTCTGGTTTCAAGGCAGGAAGTGGTTTCCCTGAGATGAGTCTGATGCTTAACTCCTTAGGTCTGACAAATATCTGCCAGGGGAAATAGGTGTGTGCCTTTTGAATTAAATCAGAGTATGATCCTACTCACATTTCTGTTTACAAGTCTTCCTTTAGGGGAGGAGGTTGGTTTTGATTGTGCAGTTTGAATCAGAACACAAATATGTCTTTCATTCTGTCATGAGTTTGTTTCTTTGAGGTGCTCTCACTCCTCAGAAGCCAGACACTGTTCTACAATGGATTTTTATTTGTATCTCTTGATAGCTACAAATAAGTTCTCTCTACTTGGTTTTCTTTGTTTGTTTGGAGTTAGGAGGACACAAGACAGGAATGTAAAGAGCAAGCATGGTGTCAATCCTAAAATACATTCAGATTCTAAAAGCTATAATTTCAGGGGAATGCTTCTAAAGGGCAGTCAGAGGGAATATTTCTCCCCATGGAGAGTTGATTATTGTGTCATGGTCTTGCGGTGCTGAGGTTTTGTCCTCGAAGCAGGCACTAACAACAATCAGCCAGGCAACATTCCCTGGTGTGCTTTAGGAAGCGGAACAGAATGGGCAACAACCTTGTGATGCCCAGCCAAGGAACTCCTGGCCAGTGTGGAAAATTTCTGAGAGGCTGATAAATGTCCTTAGAAAAGAAACCTGAACAGGGTGGAGCAATGGTGATACTTCTTATGGATTAAAATTAATAACAATGAAAACTTTAAGTTTTAGGAAATTTATGGGAATATAACTAGCAGGATTCATAAGTTGAAGTATCCAGTGCAACCATGAAGTTGTTGTGTGCCTGCTGCAAGACTGCCTCTGTGTTTCAGGGGAGAAGAGGGAGATGAGAAACTATTTTATTCCAGTTAGTTTAACATACATATATTTTTAACACATCTAACAAAACATTTTATGAATAAATTTCCATTTCCCCACCTGTGTTTTGAGGAAATTCATGTTGTTCTATAAAACTGATTAGAAATATTTCTGATGGTAGGACAAATTATATTTTTTCCATTATGGTCCAGTGGTGAAAGGATTCAGAGCTAGCCAGAATGTTCCTGCAAATAATTACAGTGAAATATAATGTATTATGGATTGAAATCCATAAAGAAAATTGGTCAGAGTATTTAGATTCAGAGTAATGTCTCTTTCTAATAGGAGGTATTGTTGAGAAGTCCATGGAGTCCTATGCAGCCACATGCTGATAAGAAAACCATCTTGAAGAGCAGCATAGTGCATTCTTGCAAGGATAAAACTGCTGACATTAAAACTGGAGCTGATTATGGTTCCATTCAACATGGTTTAGGAACAAGGATTTCAAATTAGCCCAGAAGTTTTGGTGACAACCCTTTAACTTCAAATCTTGTTTGCTGTTGTCTGCTTTGGTGTTCAAACTGTGCTCTCTGTTGATGTGTTTTCACTTGGTTTTTTACCTGTGCCTGCTCCAGGAATCTCTCAGGGTGAGCAGGATCTCAGGCTGGGAGAAGCTGTGCTGCTCCTGATGTGGGTACTGGTGTTGGTGATCCTACAGTGTGCACCAAACAAGGCAGAAAGATTTTGCATATCAATGCTGGGTCAGTCACAATTATTTTTTCAATTATTTCCTACCTGAAGTACATGTGTCTGTAAAGATAAGCACAGAATACATTTAATTCTGGTTTCTGCCTTGTGTCTCCTAAAGAAGGTGCCAGATGCACTGCTTTTGAGCACATTTTATCTTGCCTTCCAGCATCCCTTCTTTCCCCATCATCAAGCTGATCAGCTCCTGCTCCTCTGTCCATTGTAACCCTATGTTAGACCCATCCCCTCGGGGCTCCTATATAAGCCCAATTTCCAGCACAACTTGCAAAGTGGGCTTTGTTTTGGTTTTGGAAATGTTTAGAAGGATGTAAAAATAAAGTAAAAGATACTGAGAAGGAAAAAAACCTGTTTGCCTAGCAGGCATAAATCCCTTTGAGGTCCCAGTGGGGAAATGGGGAGTAAGGGAGAAGGGGAACAGCTTGAAGCTTGAGTTCTGTCTGTGAGGTTTTTTCCTTGGAGCAAACCAAATGGAGTTAAAAAAAATGCCTCATGTATGAACTGGATCTTTCTACACTGATGGCAGGTCCTCAGCATTACCAAGTGTAAATGCTATATATTAATTAAATGCACCAGAATGGTGTTGCGATGCTGTTGTAAATAAAGTATAAAATACATTGACCTGTAATCTGAAGAGCTCTGTAGGCTGATCATCTGTTCATCCCTAAATGTACATGAGGCAGGAATTTGGGGCATCCTTTGTTTGCATCTTTCTGGCCTGCTACATTGGTTTAACACAATATTTTCCAGTAACTGTACATGTCTGGAGTGTGATGCTTGAGCTCTGAGGTTCAGCTGCTGTCCCCTCTCTGCTGCTCCTGATAAGTCTGTTTTATACCAAACCACAGCCTTACTTTGGACCTGCTACAGAGGCCAAAAATCAGAGGGACTGATTATGCCCTGAAACAGGAGGAATGAGGAAGAACACAGACATCCTGACCTTTGTGCCTCACAGTCCCAGACAGATTCTGTTACTGGTCCCCCATTCAGAATGTACAGAAGATGCTGAGGAAGACATTTGGCCATGGCATTATTTGTATGGTGATGGTTTTCACCTCCAGCTTGCCAATCTGGTCATCAGGTTCACTTAATTCAGTTTTCTTACATCACTGGCATCTGGGTAAAGTGGAGGTTTAGTTCATGACTGTGGGTTGACGTAGAATTAATTTAAATAAGCTGAGAATTATGTTTCTGATGAGGAAATCCAGAGGCACTGGATAAACTGCAGCAGTCTTTGTATTCAGGAAATTTGTCAAACCAGGCTGAATGTAGGTATTTGTGTCCTTAAAGCAACAGGGTTTCATACAACGTTTCTCTTTCTGATCAGTTTGAGATTTGCTAGCTTTTCTCCTTCAAGCTGGATCTTGCGGGAAAATGCATATATATATGTATATAGGTATATATGTATACACAGATATATATATGCTAAATAAAATTTGTAAAGTGGCACTATAAAAGTGCCATTTTAAAATTTATATACATGCATATGTCATCTATATAAATATATGTCATATATAATATATATATGCATCTGTGTCTTGCAGGGTCTTAAAGAGACAGTAACAATTTTGCACACAAAGACATATGGGATACAGTAACATTTTGGGTTACTCTCAACAGTCTGTCACATCCAGCCACGGCTACTTGATATCTTCTTATATAAAACCAACCTTGAATTTACCTTAAACTTTAGACATGAGTAGGCCCAGAAGGTTTTTGCTTCCCAGGGTGTGCTAAATTCTGTGTGCGTCTGTTTTTCCAGACTGATTTGATTGTCAAAATTCTCACTCAGAGACAATTTACTTCTACCCTCAGGAGTCTCCTGAGATGTGTTGCTTAGCATGGGTATTTTCCTGATGTGGTACTGCTCATTTCTTGGGACTGAACTGCCTTCAGTTCACTTCATCCAATTCTCAAAAAGAATAAAAATATTTACTGTATAACAAAACACAATGTAATAATACTTCAAGAGATTTTGTCTAGGCCTGTGTTCTCCCCCATAAAGACCCTGTTTACAGAAATCTTAAACTGCCTTTTCAGTAACAAAGTGGAATATATGGAATGTATTTAGGCCCTTCAGGTGCTGCTGTACAAGCTTCACAATATGTGAAGAGAGAAAGCCTGTAGGAGCAGTTTTACTTCTTCCTTCACCCTAAGTTTGTCTCCTTGAGGGGTGCAGGGCACATTGAAGTTCACTACATCTTATTTCATGATGCTGTCATGTGATGCCTCTTTACTGGTCTCTCTGGAAAAGCCTGCAATGTCTAGGAGAGGTCTTATCAGATGAGAATGATCCTTTGCCTCAGCTGCAAGATTTTGCCTTTTTAATCTGTCCTAGTAGGTCCATGAGGGCTTAAATGGATGTGGGAAGTGGAGAGTCTGTCAACCATCCACAGCTGTTAATGCTGCTTGTGTTATACAAGGCACATGTTTGGACAAACCACTGGGTAAAATGACATGGTTTCTTCTTATTTTCATTTCCCTTCCACCCTCCACTTTTATTTGATCTTTGAATTTAGAAGTGTTTGACAAGAGCCTGTGCTGGTGAGCCTGTGAGCAGCTTTGCTAGAGCATCTGCAGCAGCTCCAGCTGTCAGCAGGAGATGTTCCTGGAAGCAAAACTGAAGAAGGAGAAATGCTGCATCAGGAGTATTTCAGGTGATTTCTGGACAGTTATGCATACACTTGCATTTTGTTTTAATTCTTTGTTGATCTTGCAGTGAAACCTAAGCCTTCTTTGGTACCTTAGAGGCTTCTTGGAGTTACAAGACTTCTTCCAAGCAGATGGTTCTTAACTTCCATCACAGACTATTTCTGGTGAATTCCTTGTTCTTGCTTTGGCTGCCTGTACTTTAAATTTTTACTTGTTTCTAATATAAACACTTTTAGTGGTAGGGTTTTGAGTTTTTTTCTTCCAGATGTGTGCTTATATAAATTCCAGAAATGCAGCCCACCAAACCAGAACTGTAGTTATTTTACCAGGATCTTGAGACACTGGAGCATGTCCAGAGAAGGACAAGAAAGCTGGTGAAGAGTCTAGAGAGTAAGACCTATGAGGAGAGGCTGAGGGAGCTGGGGGTGTTCAGCCTGGAGAAAAAGAGGCTCAGGAGAGATCTCATACTACAAATCCCTGGAAGGAGGGTATAGCCAGATGTGGCCTGACCTCTTCTACCAGACAACCAGGACAAGAAGACACAGCCTCAAGATGCACCAGGGGAGGCTGAGGTTAAACATCAGGAAAAATTTCTTGGAAAGGGTTGTCAAGCATTGGAACAGGCTGCCCAAGCAGTCACCATTCCTGGAAGTGTTCAATAGATGACTGCATGTGACATGTAGTGCTATGGTTTAATTGGCAGGGTGGTGTTTGGTCAATGGTTGGACTTGGTGATCTTGGCAATTTTCTCCAGTCTTCATGATTATGTGATTGTAAGGGTTTGTCCTTCTTTTCAGTGATTGCTTTTTGGGGATCTGACAATTTGCAGGTGTTTTTTCTATATTGATTTATATCTAGATTTGTATCAGCAGGAATGTTTTACACATCCTCTTTAGGGTGAAGGTAAATAAGTAATCTTTTCTATAATCCTGTGCTCACCACCTATGGTGTAAATCAGAACTAAAAGCCCTTGTTAACCTGGAGTTGGCATTTGCAAGATCTGTGTGACCTAAATTGTTACTCCCACATACTCAGACCATTACATCCCACGCCTAGGCCTAAAAAATTCTTACAGCTTCAAATTACCTTTTATCCCCATCTGATGAAATTTTAATTAATAAGAAAACCAGCAGTTTCTTATGAGCAGAGAGAATGATGTTCTAAGTGCTTCTTAAACGTCATCAGATGGTAAATTTAACACTAATCCGATTGCTTTGCACAAGCGATTGCCTCTTCTTATTTGCAGTAACTTCTACATTTCAGTGTGTGTGGGCAGAGTGAGCATATTTAAAATAAAGTGCCTTAATTCTGGGGGTAAGAAATCGAGTACTGATGAGTTTATCTGTGGTTTCTACTGCTGTGCCTCCTGAAGGGAGGGGAATGTCCTTGTCTTTTGTCTAATCACTGGCTACACCTTTTTTTTCATCTCAGAATCTGAAATATTTTGTCCTGTCCCTAAGCAGTGTTGCAAAGAATTTTTTTGATGTGAAACACAGTAGAAGTCAGGGAGGGGCTGTGTGTTTGATTTTTAGACCAGACCACAAACATGATAACCAGCACTGCATGATCATTTAGGAAAAATTAATTTTGCCTTAGGGGGGTGGGGAAGAGAAGCAAAAGAATTATGATTATAGCAATAAAAATTTAGTGAAAAAAATAATTGAGATGTGCACTGAATCCTTTAATTATATTTCCTTTATGAGAATGACTTCTTTTTTCCTGTTGGCCTTGAGGGTGATGAAAATGGGCACGCAGGCAATGCACATAGGAATTTTGGCCTCTTCCAACATGGATGTTGGATAAAATTCCATGCCCCAAACTTTGTGTCAGGTACCGTTGGAGTCCACCACCTCATTTTCATGTAATGCCACATTCTGAATGACATTTTGTACAGTTTTTCCATTGTTAGGTGATTTTTTTCTGCCCTATCCTGCCAGCTGTAAGACAGTCTGAATGCTAATGGAGTTGCAGTGCACTAAAAGAATCCATTGAGACTACAACAGCAATAATTCTTTAAGTATTATGAATATTGTATCTATTTATGACTTCATTTGTTATGTTTGGGAAGGGAATCTTAAGAGATTTTTTTTGAGAATGATTTCTATTTAATAACTCTCCATAAGTGAGACATACAGCCTATTTCCAGAACAGAAATGTATTGGCTTAGTGGTACTAATAAGCTAATTTGAGTTCCATTTCTGTTTACTGGGTAAATGAGCAAATGTGAAAAATGAAACTAAATTTGTCTAATTTGTTCAACCACCAGATTTTCAGGTTATATTTACAGTACTGAATATACTGCTTTTTTTTTTTTTCTGATTTCTGTTTGTATTGTGTAGGGAAGGGCTATGTCAGTTCTCCACTTTTTTTAAAGGAAAAAATACTTATTTTAAGGACACACTGAGACAATAAAAGCAACACAGGATGAAGGAACAGCTCAGGAATGTGAGGATAATTTTGAATTAGCCATTTGTTTGTTGCTGCTCAGTTTGCAAAGTTGGAGAACTTAAGAAAGTTTTTACCCCTTGGTAATGGTCATCAGAAGAGCTGGAGGCCATGGTGC
>VWYP01033541.1:0-43454 GCA_013400435.1 Pycnonotus jocosus
ATATAATATAATATAATATCATACTTGACTACAGGTGAAGACTCTGAGGTTTATAGTCCGTGTGTGCACTTTCCCTTTAGGGGTCAGGAAATTTGGAATTCAGAGACTGAAGGAAATGGGTGTTGGAGGTACCCCCACTCCTCTTATGTGCCTGAAGATGTGTGGTGGTGTGGATGATATGTATCTGTTTCCAAGCTTAAAATCTCTGGCCTGGAGTATCTTGCCTTTGGTCATGCATACTCAGAGTGTGAATATTCATAAGAAGGAACTATTGACTACAAATAAATCTTGCTTCCCTCTAAGCATACATTCATTTCTTATCACAAATGAGCTTTCACCCAAGTGAGGAAGACCAGCATTTTCAACCTAGGATTAATGATGAACCAGTAAATTTTTGTATTTAAAAACAAGTTAGAACTCTGAAAATAAACACATAGATGCAATGAATTAGTGGCAATTACGATTATAGGACTTTTGCAACTGTCAAGTCAAAACTGAGATAAGGCATGACATGCCACTAAGAGTAGGCCTATCTCTATGAAGCACAGAATTTGTTCCCACAGATTGAAAGCCTAATTATTGAACAGAATGTCAGAATTAATGGAGGGTGTGCATAAATACAATATTAGGTAAACTAAGAAAGAAGTGTTAGCAGGGGAAAGAACAGTGTGGACACAAACCCCAATGGATCTACACCATATATAAACACTTCAGTGATGGAAAGTGGGAGGGAGCTGTTCTTGCCATTGGAAGAACTTTGGGAAAGTCAAAGGGTATCTTTACTGGTAATAGAAGAAAGAAACTTGCATTATTTTAAGAGGTAAGGTGATTATTCATGTTCTACTTGATATCAAACATGAACATTTGTTGGAACAAGGACTGGAACATGTGTCTAGTTTTCAGGAAAAATCTCTAAACTTTGGGCTCAGCAAAATTCTTTTCAGCATCACTGAATTTGCAATGTCTACAATACAAGTGCTTCAAGCAATATTTATTCTGTAGTTCCAAACAATACAATGGTTTTAGGAAGTACATTCCCAAGTGACGGTGACTTGATACAGAAATGAGAGATAAATTAAAAATCTCAATGCAACATTTAATTTACAAGGATGATTCTCAGAGCCATAGTCAACTTAAAGGTTTTCTTTGTCAGCAGTGCTGGTATGGACTTGAATTCTAAGTAGATGATTATCATTTTCTATCTCTTAAGAACATTACACTTATCTCAAAAGTTCTGAAATGGACTTGAATCCTAAGTAGATGTTTATCGTTTTCTATCTCTTAACAACATTACACTTATCTCAAAAGATCTGAAAGTTGCTTTTCAAATTTAAAAATCCTGTTCAGTCTGCTTGTGGTTTTTGAAAATTTCTTTGTCTACTCTTACATATTTTACTATAATACACGTTTTTGATATTTTCTGTTGGAAGAGCCAGTAACATTTCATGTATTCTGCTTTTTAGCTACACTGAAAGAACTCATATCGCAGACAATGGTGCGCTGGTCCCAGGAAGATCAGATCCAAGATCCTGAATTAGTTCGGATCATGTACAGCCTCCTTCGTAGGCAATATGACAGCATTGGTGAGCTCCTGCAAGCCCTGAGGAAAGCATACACCATCAGTGCTGCCTCTGTGAAGGACACCATTAATCTCCTTGCAGCACTGGGCCAGATTCGCTCACTTCTCAGTGTGAGGATGGGAAAAGAGGAGGAATTGCTAATGATTAATGGATTAGGGTATGGATTTAACAGAATTTTGGTTTTAAGTTGATGTGAAGCTTTTTGTTACATTAGTAAGACCCATAATTTTTGTTCCTAAATGAAAATTAATGCTGTACTGAAGTGTAAATATGTACCAAAGATTTATGTTTTCAGATATAATTCCAAGGTGACTCCAATTGATCTCTCTAACAGTATCAAATGGGTGAAAGTTTCTGTGAACTAAGGCATTATCTAAAGAAAATGGACTCCTTTTACTACAGTTAAGCCTGATGCTTAACCCTAATCAAAGTACATGTTTTAGTAGCTCTGGAGAAAGAGATCATTAAAATTTTTGCTAGTGTCTATCTATACTGCATTTTTCCCAGACTTAAAGCCCATTTTATATTTCGTGTATGAGTGAATAAACTTGCCCGCATCTTTTCAATTGGAAATTCAGAAGAAATTTCCTTTACATAGCACCAGATGATGTGAGAATATTTTCTGTACTCTTTGCTATAAAATTACGTCTGTTGAGCTTGGTATTATGATGCATTCCTGCATGTTTGTTACTCCTCTTGTGTGACTAAATGCTGGTTGAGCCATTTAATGTTGAAAGGAAAAAAAAATCACAGAAAGTAAATAACTTCAATTAAAATGGTGCATTTAGAAAGAGAGAAAATTATAGTATTGTTACCTGAGAACTATATTTACTTGTCTTTCTTCAGGAATATTAAAAAAATTCTGTCCTTTACAACAGTTGTAAGAAAGTTCTTTTATTCTTACTATTACAAAGTAAAATGTACACTGTTTTTGTAAAAATTGCAAAGCCTAATATCTTCATTTGGATTGATCAAGTCATGGCAATGACTCATTAGGAAGTGTGCAACAGTATTACCCAATTTGTCCTTGATGCTGAGTTTGTAAATTTGTTAAGAATTATATGAGGGATAAAGGATAAATTTTGCCTAAACATGGTACGTATACAAACACCTTCCAAGAGGTGCTGTATTGAGACTCATCCGTACTCAGTTTCCTGTATTTCTTTAAAGCAGGCATGATTCCTGTTTTTTTGCCATGTGTTGTTAACAGGCTCTCCTAAAATGTTAGTAATCCCTGGATTCTATTGAAATCTAGTTCCTGGATCATTTTGAAGACATAAATTTTCTTCTGGATTATGAAACCAATATAGCAGATTCTAGAAAATGTTGAGAGAATGGTGGGAAGAGTGAAAAAGTTAAAATAATCCTTTATAATAAACCTATATGCCACTTCTGACAGAATTTGGAAATACTGATGAAATACATATAACAGATAACCTTAAATACTATTTATTGACTTTACTTTGTGAACAGAGGAAATGAATTAAGAGGTTACTGCAGAAATAGGATTGATTAGATTTCATTTTCTTGATCTTTGTTCTCAATTTAAAACCTAACAAAACATATTCTTTTCCACTTAGATCATCACAGTTTGTTTTTTTTTTAATTTAAACAGAACAGATGGTAGGAGCGATTTAGAGATGAAGAATTGCCATCTCGAAATAATTTGGAGGTTAATATTCTTATTATGGAGAATCTGTGAGAATTAGAGGAATGACAGCATATTTAAATGTGAAGCATTTTGTTCTCAGGTGTTTTTGTATTATGCTGAATTCTAAGAATTTAAAATTATGTTAATGCAATGAATGCATACTTCTGAAATCTCAATGCATCAACTTAAATTAACTTGGGGTTTCTTAAAAACAAATTGTCTTTTCTCTGTTTTAGGGATATAATGAACAACAAGGTGTTTTATCAGCATCCTAACTTAATGAGAGTCTTGGGCATGCATGAGACTGTTATGGACGTGATGGTCAATGTGCTTGGAGGAGATAAATCTCAGGTAATTTCACCACAATTTGTTATGTATTTTGCATTTTGAACTTCCCAAAAAATATATTGGGATGTTTAAGAAGTGTACAAAAATATATCCCATGTAAACTAGATTTTGCTTGTCCAAATTAAAGTATTCATTAATGAAAAAAGTAATGTCTTATGTATTTTACTAGAGGGAGAAGTCCAGTAGCCTAGCTTTGATTTTTAAAACCTGAGATGTTATAGGTGTTTCACTGCTCTTGTAATAGGATTGTAAAATGTTTTGTTCTTAAATTAAATATATACTTTAACTGCATTTGTTGGAGATGTAGCTCTGGTAGGGAAAATTACATCTTCATCTTAAATGAAGTGTTACTAACATTAAATTTTAATAAGAGACTAAACTAAATTTAAATTTTAATGCTAAAACTAAATTTAATTCATGTACTGGAATTGAGCAAAAATTTTCTTGCAGTGTTGTGCTCTCTTTTCTCTGTGTTATGCTTGAATTTATATACATGTTATTTTAAAGGCAGAGTGGTGTGAATTTTGAGAAGCCTAACAGAAAATTTTCACTCTTGAAGAAAGTGAGAAGTGAAGCTCACATATTTTCTTTCTTCTCCTTGCTCATGCCTGATGCTTTTATCCAGTTGTCTCCACGCCAAAAAGAGCGATCTTCTCTGATCCCAGTATTCCTTGTCTAATATCCTATTTCCTGGCCACTCATTTTTCTTATGTATTTGGAAAAATTTTCAGCCCAATATTTTACATTTTGCTTATCTTTTCTCTGTCTTTCTGTTTTTCATAACTTGATTGTCCTCTATGTGCAGCTGCACCACTCTTTCTTTGCCTCTTTGGTCTTATTGCTTATATAATTCTCTTAAATGCTTATACATTTAATCTGCCTTTACCATTGCAGTTTTACAAAGTACTCACATACCAGTTTTAGTATTTCTGTTGCATTTCTAGGCAATTTACAATTAATTATAAAATTATTATTACTTGGCTAATTTATAGGTATCAAAACACCCTGGTTTTGCTACAACTTGTACATAGAGCCAAATGTGATAAAAACCCCTGAAACCCAAAACAATGACAACCCTCAATGTCTTCTAATTTTATTAAACATGTTTTCCTAGAAAATTTTAATAACACAGATCTACAAAAATGCTTTACAGAAATTACTATTATAACCTCCAAAGCAAATGCTGACTGAGAAAGCTGCTTAGTCACTTAGTGTTGTGCCATTAAATGTGCTTGGCCACCCAAAATAACCTATTTTATGTCTCTGTCTTAATGAATTGCATGTAGACAGTAGGTACCTCATGAACATTTCTTTTGTTCAGTATTGTAGCTTCAAGAGATGGAATGAGCAATCCTGAACTGTAGTCTGTGGTTTAGGGATTGGACATTTTTCTAGGTTGTGGCAGCAGGTTATTTAAGTTAGATCTTCAGCTTCTTGGAATGAATGGTTAATCATGAGGCTCTATTGAGACATGTATTGTCTCTGAAGAAATGGTGGAAAGGCAAAAACTTCTCAGTTCAAATTGATATGTCACCTGTAGTTCTCTGAAAAATGATTTTTCAACACTTTATGGCCTAATGGACGTGAAAGTTAAAAGGAAATGTGGGTCCTTTCTTAAGTTAGCACCAAAGCAACTGTCAGTTGCTTATCACCTTGGTAACTTCACCACACTTTCCTTGTTAGGAGTGCAGGAAGAAGAACTGGAACAGATTGGTAATTAACATATTTCACTGCTTTGTCAACTTTCCTCTTCAGCAGATCGCTTTTCCTAAGATGGTGGCAAGCTGTTGTCGGTTCCTGTGCTACTTCTGCCGCATTAGTCGTCAGAACCAAAAGGCCATGTTTGAGCATCTCAGTTACTTACTGGAGAACAGCAGTGTTGGACTGGGTACGCCATGTAGCTGCAACACCTAAAAGCAAGAGTAGGAGCAACTGTGATATAACAAGACTTATGTCTAATTTGTATAGCAGGCTGAAACATGCTTAAACCACCCTGTTGTTTCGCCTTTATTTTTTTTTTTCACTTTTGTTTCATGCTTATGTGTCTGTGAATTGTATTAGAAACAGAGTACTCTGATTCTGAAAACACCTTGAAAAAATTAGTATTAAACATATAGTTTGATATTTTTCCATTCAAAATAGTTGTGGTTTGAAATCTAAGATTAAATTGACTCCTTATGGTGCTTGCCTGTTTCATCTGGTTTAATTTTCCTTGCCTCTACAATTTAGGCTACTGAAGTAAATTTCATATTTTTCTTTTCAACATTGAATATATGTTTTTTTAATGCATGTGCATTAGATTTTGTAACACAAGGAAAATTTTATTGGCTAGATAGATGGCTGTAATGATAAGATAATTTAAAGCAAGATAGCATGTGATTTCAGAGTGATTTAGCTGTTTGTGTGTGCATTTGGCCATAATGAACACAGAAAACTGGAAAAGATTAAAGAAAGAAAACAGATAATTGAAGAGATTGAATTGATAAGATATGTCTACTAAAGATATGTCTCTTTTTCCTAAACATAGGCATGTCTTAACACATTGCCTTGATAAGGCTGTGCAGAATTACATAGTTAACGTGTTGGTCTCCTAAGGAAATAATATTCCTGTGATTTGCTATATTGTTAATACTGATTTTTTTCCTCTGTATCTAAAACCACTGTGGTTGAGTATCCTTACAGAAATAAATGTGAAATCAGAAAAAAAAAATCAGCATTTTCACTGTATTAAAAACAGTTGACTGTGTTCTTGGCTGAAGAACTGCCCTAAAATTTACTATGAATATATTTATGTTCTATATTCCAGCGTTATTGCTGCCCTCTGCTGCATGAATGTGATTACTGCAAACTCCATTTAATTATTATGCATTCACTTTTTTTCTGCAGCATTTCCTTCAATGAGGGGTTCGACACCACTTGATGTGGCAGCAGCCTCGGTGATGGACAACAATGAGCTTGCACTTGCATTGGAGGAGCCAGATCTTGATAAGGTGGCCACTCTGACCTATTTACCCATTTATTAAATGGTGTACTTGTTCTAAAAGGGTTTAAAAAAGCAAGTTTGTTCATAGTGGTTTTTGAATATGTTGTCCTCAGAAATACCCACTCTAGGTACCTGTTGTTTCAAGGTAGGGTTGACTGAGCAGTATTTTCCCTGATTTTGCTGTATGCTTATTGGAAATCAGAGCAAAAGGGATCTCTATCTTCTACATCCTTTCACTATTGTCATCAAGTAGAAAGGATAACAAGAAAAAAGACATGAAGCAGGAATATCAAGCAGTGTTGTTTGAGGAGGAAAAAATTGAGAATTAAGAGGAGAATGTTAAAGGACACAGGTCTTTTGTCTTAAATCATAGAGATTTGTGGGGATGGAGCTTCGAGCTGGGAGAATGGAAGGGCAGGTATTACAAGATGAAAGGTGAAGCAGGATTTTAAGGGTAGGGTCAATTGGAAACTGAATCCAGAATTCAAGTCATTGGCAGTGGTTAGAAATAAAGGGGAATGTGAGGAGAGGTAAGACAAGCTGGAAAGTCTGGTAAAATGTAAAAAATGGCATGAAAGTTACTTGTATATCACAGGAGAAAAACAGATTTAAAGATGAAGGTGCACAGTCAGAAGAGGAGGAAAGCAGGTAATGGAATGCTAGCATTGGGGTACAGAAAACAGGGTTTCATATAAAGGGAGAGAATAGTCAAACACCTAAATGATAGCTCAGCACAGGGAAAATCTCTGTGCAGTATCAGAGGATCCTGTGGTGACAGTGAAACTCATGGGACTGTTTGTGATCAGTATATGGTGTGGGAGAAGAGAAGTTCTGAAATTGAAATAAATGGGCATATTACAGCAATAGCTTGGGGAAGACAGACAAGAATATCAATGGAAAGGATGTGAGACAGCACAGCAGTACACTTACTGCTAGGCAATATGCTGTTGAGAAGAATTAGCAATTCTCTATCACCTGCAAAATTGCTGAGTGCACTCTGTCCTGTCATTAATAAAAAATTTAATGGTATTGATATCAATCCTTGGGATACAACACTAGTGGCTGGAACAGTACCAGTGACTCATATTTTCATGGAAACTACTCTAGAGGAAGTCACTTAAACTAAATTTCACCCTATTTCTCATTTACTGATTGCTTATCTTGAAGTACCTGACACTTTGCTTTCTGAAATATTTGGCACTGTACAAGTCCTGAATGTTCAAACAGTAACAGATATCAACTGTAACATAAGTAGTATTTTACGCTGAAAAAATCAGGCTGTATGTGCCTCAGACTGGGCTTCTCAAATTCATTAGTCATTTTAGCTGTAAGAATCATGATGTATTGGCTGCAAAGTATTACCTTTGGTGAGATAATAACTTTATCTAGTGCAGTATGTGGAGGTTATTCAGTAAACAAATCTATAATACTAAATAATTAGAGAAAACTAATATTATCTGGATATTAACTGATGGATGTGACAGACATCCTATTCACAGAATGATACAGCATTTCTATGTGACTAAAGTTTATACCCTAAAAACTGTGTACAAAGCAAATAAATTACACATAGACAACTTAACTTTTGGAGTTTTGCCATTGCAAATTTAAACTCTGTTGCATATAGGTAAAGCTTTTTAAATAAGGGCCTTGTTACCCTTGTAAAATCACGGCTCAGGCCTGCTACTTCAGCAAAGCAGGAAAAGACAATGGGAAAGTGGTTCAGCTGAATTAGAGATGGAAAACCAAGTTATCTAACCATTACCTGCTCACATCGTGGTGTGTGGTGGTTGACTGGATTATGTTTGTTATGATTTAAAACTATGTAACTGATAAAGGCCCAACTGCTACAAACAGCCTGGTTTTTGCAATAAAGCTGCTCTGCTCTGCACCTGCCTGGGGACTCTGTATTGCTTTGCTTCCTACAAAACTCTTTTTACTGCAAATGTGTGACTGTGTGGACGGTAGAGGATTGCACAAGAAATGTATCCCATAGCTTCGTGACATATTGTAGTAAACTGAATAGATTAAAACTATATGGCTTGGTGATAACAGTGCAAAATCTTAAAAAGAGATCTATTCTACTGGTGTTCTCATATTTTGAATGAGCTGCATTTCTAGACTCCTGCAAGTATATATTCCCTTATATCTTCTGAATAAATGCTTGAAAACTACCAAGGATTATTTAGGAATTGCATACTTTTTCCAGAGTGCTCTGAGCAGCTCCCTTACTGCATACTGCAATAACCAAGTTTCCCACATCAGCCTTTTTTTCCACTGTTGCAGCCTTTTGGAGGAAATTTGTATACTGTATCAGCAGACACATAATTCTTCTTTCTAAATTTTCTCTCTTAGGACACTGGATAATGACTAAGTATAATCTCATGATGTATCTCCCTTTTGCCATCCACTTTGGTTGCCTACCATTTTAAGAAATTATAATTTGTATCTTCTTTTACAAGTTAATGGAAGATTCTTCATGGTCATTACCTGCTTTAAGTGCTATAACCTGCTCATGTGTTGTGCTTTGCACAAACATATGATTTTTTATTTTATTTGAAATGCACAGTTATCTGCAAATTTCCTTTTAGATGAATGATGAAATTATTCTGTATATATTTCTGAAATTCAGAATTTACTATAATTAAAGAAATTTCTCAAAGATTTCCTTTAGTTAAAGATACTCCTTTCGATAAGAAATATTGTGTTAAAATTTTTTTTTATTACTAAAATTTTTTAGTCTTTCTGGGTTTAGCCTCTTAAAACTGTTAATTGATATTAATCATTCTTCTGAAAATTTGTGATGGTTTTCATAACCATTTAAATTAGAGTTACACTATATAAACATCTGATGCAATGTTTATTTTGCTCTTGTAGCTAATAAACCATACATGATTATTGATCTGATTTTAAAGCTGATCAGTATTTTAGTTGTTGTGTATGTACTGTCAAAAAGATCTGGATTATACAAGATTTTATTCTACTTTTCATATTACACATTTGTTCATTTTGTATTTTTGTGTTATCATATAATTAGGTAACCCTTCAGAAACAAAGAGTGCTAGCCTTTTTTCATTAAAAAAGCCCTATGACAGATAAAATAATGAGCTATGTTGCTAGATTCTTAGCTTAAATGCCCAGAATATAAAAAAATCTTGTGATTGAAAAAAAAAACCCAACAAAACCTCATTCTGGTTTATAGCTATTTTTAGAAATATATTTCCAAACATATGAATAAATGGTTACTTCTGTATTTTAGGTTGTTACCTACCTGGCGGGTTGTGGCCTGCAGAGTTGTCCGGTGTTGCTGGCTAAAGGATACCCAGACATTGGATGGAACCCAATAGAGGGTGAACGTTACCTGTCATTCTTACGGTTTGCAGTTTTTGCTAACAGTAAGTCTAATTTCTTGGCCTCCAGATTCCATCAGAAAGTTTCTTTTAAATTAATTTCCTTACCATAAAAATATGTTAAATCTGAACAGAGGTTAATGCATACTCTTCTCATTACAAACACAAGATTATTGGTGTATGCTTATTGTAATTTTTTTTTTTTTGCGTCTTCATAGTTGTATTTTTTTCCTTAATTTTTTTGCAAATCACATAATTGAGTAGATTAACCTGTAGCCATGGTAGCAAATCATGTTAGGAATTCCTTGGCACAAGAAGACCAGGAGTGGGGGTTACATCAATATATTCTTGGCATTCCTCCAGAAGAGTCTTTCCGTTCTCTAGCATGTGGTCCTTCCCATGGGAGACAGTCCTCCACAAACTACACCAACAAGAGTTCAGCCCACAGGCAAAAATTCTCACAAACTACTGCAGTGTGGGGCACTTTTCCATGGGGTGCAGTCCTTCAGGACAGGCTGCTCCAGTGTGAGCTCCTCACAAGTCCTGCTAGTAAATCCTGCTCCAGTGTGGGCTCCACTCCCCGCACGTGTGCAGGTGACTCTGCCAGGAGCCTGCTCCAGCACAGGCCTCCATGGGTTCACAGCCTCCTCTCAGGCATCCCCCACTGCAGTGTGGGTGTCCTCCAGGGGCTGCAGGGGGATCTCTGCATCCCTGTGGATCTCCATGGGCTGCAGGGGCACAGCTGCCTCACCCATGGTGTGCACCATGGGCTGCAGAGGAATCTCAGCTTTGGTGCCTTAGGATGAGGACTTGTTTTATATTTTGTAACAATTTGGAGAAAATGAAGTTTTCTTCTAACTTAAGAATACCTTTCAGGAGAAAATATGTGTTAGTGCTTTTTGGTCCTCAGGTGAAAGTGTTGAGGAAAATGCAAGTGTTGTTGTCAAGCTCCTTATTCGACGGCCAGAGTGCTTTGGGCCAGACCTCAGGGGAGAAGGAGGAAATGGTTTGCTGGCTGCTATGCAGGAGGCCATCAGGATCTCAGAGAATCCTAGTCGTGACCTTCCTTCCCAGGCATATAAAAGAGAAGGGTAAGTAAATGTGAATGCTTGTTTGGGAAATGAGGATTTAATAGCTGATTCAATTATGCTTTGCAGTATGTGGATAATAGACCCTGTTGCGTGAAGCATTACACAAACAGAGAGAATCAGAGATTCACATCCACAAGCAGTTGTCACACGGTATTTATAAAGCATTAGCTAGATAAAAGTAGAATAAGAGCTACAGAGAGAAAAAGCTTTAAGGACAAAACAAAGGGGAAGACTGCTGTGGAATGAAGCTAAAGTTAAGGTAAAGTAGAAGAGGAAGGTAAAAGGCTCATGTGAAGTCAGCTCTTACAGTCAGCCTGCATGCTTACCCTAGGGACAAACCCTTTAGTCTGGAGCCAAAAGGATGAGCATGTCTGGTGATGTCTCTGGATCATGTCTCTATCTCCAGAGAAGAGCTATAAAACTTAGATTAGCAAAATTGCTCACTGTCATTTTTAACTTTTTAGTGATGAGGAGGAGGAGGAAGAGGAGACTGTGCACATGGGAAATGCAATCATGTCATTTTACTCAGCTCTCATAGATTTACTTGGACGCTGTGCACCAGAAATGCATGTAAGTTCATTTTACCACTTGCCCAGAAAATGTAGGATATTTGTAAACAGTCTAGCTAAACAATACATGTCTAGCTAAACCTTTGTGTATTCCAGGCCTTCTTCCCTTCAGAAGGTAGACTTTATGGCTTCTTGCAGTATCTAAGTAGATGTATTCCCTTCAAACTGTAAAGAAAGAACCATGGTTTTTTGATTCCCTTATGCTTTTTTGTTTATCTAAAATTTTGATCATCTTTACATGACTATGGAATCAAAGCAAATATGAACTACAAGTGTTGCACAATTAAGTGACCAGTGTAATAACTGAAATTGACCCTTGATTAATTCTCTAGAAAGCCATAAAAATAATTTTTATAAGAATGTGATAGAGGGCTGCTTTTTATGTGCATCGATGAAACATGGTACCCACACCACATGAATATTTACAAAAATATGTAAATGCCTGTAACAGCCATGTGCAAGACTTGGTTTTATTAGATTGACTGTTGCTTGTTGTTGCTTAAAATTCTTTAGCAGTTTAAAATCCTCTATATATCTCAATACAATAAGAGTAAGAAGTTTGGCTTGCAGCCTCCCTGCTTATTCTTACAAAAGCTATTAAGTTTATTAGCTATATGTAGTAGCTCTCTATTGCCAGACACAGTAGTTTCATGTTATGAAAATTACTGGTGGAGATTTTCAGACACAGGTTATGAATACCTGATTTCTGCTAGAATGGAAAAGAATTGCTCACCTCACTGTAAGTGCCTTTTTGAAGATTTTACAGCATAGAAAAAATAGAAAAATGCATGCATCACATAGGTCTGCATCCATTTGTAATGTAAAAAAGCAAGTTCAAAACATGTCACCATGGGTTCTCCAGGTAATATGGGCATTTCATAAGTTTTGGGTTCATCACTATGTCTGATCGATTTAGGAATCATACTGATGTGGAATTTTTGGCATTGTTGACAATTTATAATATTGTGAAATCATTGATATAAAAATAAGAACAGATAGGAAAAGTAGGAACAGCTGAATTTGACAACTTCATTCGTTCTTGGATAAATTTAATTTCTGTATATTTTCTTCCAGCATTTGAAAAACATATTAATAGAAACATTTTGAGGAAATTTTTATCATGTCCCTCAATACTATATTTCTTAATTGATAAATTTTTCTAACAGCTTATTCAAAGTGGAAAAGGGGAAGCTATTCGAATCAGGTCGATTCTTCGATCTCTGGTGCCAACTGAAGATTTGGTGGGGATTATAAGTATACCCCTAAAGCTGTCCACAGTTAACAAAGGTAACTTCAATACTTTTATTAGACCGTTTATCTTTTATGAAAGTATTTTACCATGTTAGCCTCCAGATGAAAAATAGAGCAGTTTTGTTAGAGTTGAAAGTAAGCAGAGAACTGTTCTGCAGATTTTAATTAGATCTGCATCAATTAGAGCTGCTCCAGTGGCACAGATATTTGCTCCTGTAGAGCAGAGAATGTAAGAGTGTAAGAAATACCTTAAAGGATCACACTGATGGGCCAGTACTTTGTCTCCAGCAGTGGCTCTAGAGATGCTACCTCTTTAGGTAAAATATTTAAGCTTGGGCTCATCCCTTTGTATTTCCACATTATCCAGTCATTTGTAGAATATTTTACCATTAATTTCTAAGCTTTCATTTAAGAGTGAGAGATAATTAAATTGCAAAACAATGGGGTTTTTAAAATAATAAAAACTTAGTATTCTAAATGATTCTTTTTCTGCATAGAACAAAACTGAACAATATAATTTTCTTTGATTATGTGACTTTACACATTAAATGTAATTATTATGTCTTTCATTGCCTTGTTTCTTGATTTATTGATTATCTATGATTAAAAATGCCATTGTATATTTGTGTAGATGGCACAGTAAATGAGCCAGACATGTCTGCCAGTTTCTGTCCTGATCATAAAGCACCCATGGTACTCTTCTTGGACCGTGTCTATGGTATTAAGGACCAAAGCTTCCTCCTTCACCTACTGGAAGTTGGATTTTTACCAGATTTAAGAGCTTCTGCCTCTTTGGATACAGTACGTATTTCACTATTGAGTTTAGGTGCAGTGGCTGGATATAGGGGCTCTGTAAGTGTAAAAAACTGGAATTTCAAGTCAAAATAGCTTTTAAAAAAAGGTCTTATCTGCCCACAATTAAAAAAACCCCCAATAATAATTAACTTACTAATAATTTATAATGCACAAGTCTGATTTAAGCATTCAGTAGCACCTTGTGAAGTGTGAAAGTAGTTTAAAATATTTTGGTACAGGCTGGACAATAATACAAGAAGTACATTGAGTATCCTGCAATAGGCCTAATGATTGCTTTTATTTCATGTTTGTTTCCAATAATTACACTGAAAATCCAGGTGTATGAAGAAATTGGGATGACAAGTGTTATTTCATGCTTAGTGGAGTTTTCCAACCTGTTTAAAAATAAAAGCTGCTATTGGTTCTGAGTGCAGGGGTACAAGAGACAGGACATAAATGGATATCTTGGATTTCCTCCATTTGAAAAAGAAACTGCTTTAATCCTCATGTTCATACCAAGAATCACATTAGCACCCAGCCACTTAGGACACCTAATATTACATCATTATGTTTTATAGCCTTCATATTGAGTGACCTTTATCCAGTGTGATACTAACAATCATTTACTACTTCACACAGGTTTCTCTAAGTACCACAGAGGCAGCTCTCGCACTAAATAGATATATTTGCTCAGCTGTGTTTCCGTTACTCAAAAGATGTGCTCCCCTCTTTTCTGGAACAGAGCATCATGCCTCTCTGGTTGACTCCATGCTTCACACAATATACAGGTTATCCAAGGGACGGTCCCTCACAAAAGCTCAAAGAGATGCTATTGAGGAATGCCTGCTTGCTATTTGCCAGTACGTATGATACTTGTGTACAAATTAGTTTATTTTGTGCAGGATTGTTATTTTAACAACTTCTTTCTTTGCCTGTAGTGTAGACCTGAGACTATTTTATTCTTGCATGAAATAATTGACCAGTGTTATCTCAGGAGCAGAAATGTAGATTTGTCTGTTCACTTCAAAGGGTTCGGAAGTAGCACAATATTCTGTGCTATATCCTTCTATAGGTAGATGGTGAGATTCCTTAAGCACCTAGCATTGTTTTTTCAAAATATTTTTAATGAGTGTTTTCATATCTCAATATGTAAATTGACTTCAATTTTTATTTCATTTACACTGAACTGCATGAATTTTGCTAATAACATCTATTTTTTTAAATTTACAGCCACTTACGTCCCTCTATGCTACAACAGCTGTTGAGAAGGCTGGTTTTTGATGTGCCCCTGCTCAATGAATACTGTAAAATGCCTCTCAAGGTAAATACTATAGTTTCTGTACATGCATCCAGCATAAAATTTGAAATTATGTGGGAAGTGCACCAATAACCATATATACTAGCTCTTTTACTTTACATTTTCCTATATGATAGTTCTTTCTGTCAATTTTTCGGGAGCTGAGCAGTCACAGCCAAGAGAGTGTACTGCAGGTGCCTTTTGCAGTGTTTTGAATAACACTAAAGCCATCAACTACAAATGACAGGAGTTAAACCAATTTGAATTTGTAAAACTTTTAATCAGAATCTATCATGTCCTGCCTTATACCCATTTCCTTGTCTCTGATTTTATCCTGTGAGCTAGTCTATACTCAAATGGTAAAAATTCAGAAATTTTGCTACTCCCTGTAACCACTGAGAATCCTACAGCAGGAGCTGGAGATAATACAGGCTTTATACTTTCACAATATGGGCTCTGCTGCTATTCCAAAAAGAAAATCATTATTCTGAGACATTGAAAATGAAGAATCAGACACAAATACTACTCCTCTTGTAACTGTTTAACGTAACAGGTTTTTATTTTCTTAAATAGCAATATTTCACATGTATTTTTATTTCTTGAAAATCTAGCTTCTGACAAATCACTATGAGCAGTGCTGGAAATATTACTGTCTGCCTTCAGGAATGGGAAGCTATGGAATTGCAGCAGAAGAAGAATTACATTTAACTGAAAAACTTTTCTGGGGAATATTTGATTCCTTGTCTCATAAGGTAATAGCTGCAATTCACATTACATTATGGGGTGGGTATAAAATCTTTACAGCGATCATTTGCTGTGCCAGGATCAGAAAGTTCCTATTTTAAGGATTGTTACATTTAATATGGGAGATACAGCAAGGAATGCTTTTAATTAAGTGAAAATTTGAATATTGAATTTTGAAAGGCTCTCTCCAAGCTGATTAAATGTCAAATCTTTGCTTGATATACTTGTGAACTTTACACTACAAATGAGATGTGTGTGTGTGTGTGTGTGTGTATACACACATAATGTTTAGTTCTCACTACATTAACATGTCAGTGTTGTCTGCTCTCCCATCTTCGCTCTACTAAACATTTTAAATTACTTTTTACTGACATAAAATTAATTTTGATAAATACATGTATGTGCTTATCAAATTGTCGGTATATGCAGAATAAATTTACATTGTCTATCTTCAAATATATATTTATATTTCTTTAGTTTTCCATTATTGCCCAGCTGAAGAGATATGATACAATACACTACGAAATAAACTCTTTTCCATTTTTCTGTTACAAAGTTTGATATTGGGACTTTTTAACTTACTCAGTTTTTCTCTCAGTAAGAAAAAGTTGCATTTCTGGTATGAGAAATATCTTACTGAGTAATACAAGTACTTTTTGTGCTTGCTTGGGATCAAAATTTAGCCCAACCAAAAATCAATTTTTGCTTTAGGACAATAAAAAATCCTATTCATTGTATCTCACTGAATTTATGTTCTCTTTCTAAGAAACATATTTAGAGTATTGCTCCTCTAGGCATTCTGATTTGTAATATGGACATAAAAAGGGTCCCTGCATTATTCTATAATGGCATTTTAAGCTTAATTTGTATTTGATTTTAGTAACATTTACCCCTCTTTGCTGCTTTCACAAGTTTGAAGTGTCAGGAGTGCCTGATGCAATTAAATGTTTCCAATTAGTGCATCTTAGATTTTAGCAGATAAATTGACATGATATGTTCCTGCCAATACTGGTGGGTGTCTATGGCAACATTTTTTATTTTTCTGTAAATAGTTGTTAGTCCAGTGAAAGAGCAGTGTAAATCTGATCTGCTGACCTACAGTTTTCTCTATCATTCTTTTTTGTTCTAAGATATTTACAGGTTTGATGTCATTAAAAATAACAAAATTACTTTGCTGCAGTAAATCACAATTTCCTTTAATAAGCATATTTTAAAATAAAATAATGCAGGGTGAAAGAAAGGCAAAATGACAATGGCTTCTGCTAATTCTGCAGGAATTAGTAATTTTAGAACTAAGGCAATGTTTTACAGAGGATTAAAGCAGACAAGCCTTTATCCTCGCTATACAGACCTTCATGGCCCAAAGAAAGCTCAAGTTGAACTCATATTGCATGTATGTACACAGTGTCAGCACACTTGTGTCAATCTGAGTAGTGTTAAGCATATATCATGTTGATAAAATGAAAAATGGATGCCATGCAACAATAATTTTGCTCTATGTTTGAATTTTAAATGTGACTTACTGTTTGTTTGCATCTTCTAATATTTGTACATGGCTATGGCTGCCTGGATTTCACTAACATTTTGCATGTTTTTCTATTGGATTTTCCAACCAGTTCCTATCTCTCCTGCAGAAGTATGATCCAGAGCTCTTTCGAATGGCTTTGCCTTGTCTAAGTGCTATAGCTGGTGCCTTGCCCCCTGATTATTTAGATACACGAATTATGTCAACTTTGGAAAAGCAGACTTCAGTGGATCCAGAAGGAAATTTTGATCCCAAACCTGTCAGCACATCGAAGTGAGTTATGTAATTGACAGGGGTTTCCTTCCCTTAAATATTTTTATACTATTTGTTATTAACAGCTTTTATCTTCTGTAGGAAGGGTTGGCTGGTGATTGACATATTACTGGTATTAAGACTTTCAGAAGTAATAGAGGGATTTTTGCATCCTTCTGCCAGATACTTCACTGCAACATGTCCTTTTTACCAGACATAAATCATATTCTTCTCAGCCCTGAACAGATGTTACATATTTCCATCTTATGTCTGCAGAGAAAATAGTAAATTCAATATTCAGTATGTACCCTATTGCCTAATAGTTCAAATGTTTGGGATAGATTAATTAGAGACCACCATTATTTTGCGTATGCTTATGACAATTTGTACAAGATCAAAAAAATCTGGTGATTCAATTGGTCTGTATCCCAATTTTTAAAAAAACTTCACTTAATTTTGAGAATTGATCTGTGGAAACGGGATATGGCAAGATAAGCAGATCATGCAGTATGATTAAATAGAAATTTGACCTTCCTAATAATCTTATGCTTTTAAAACACAGACTTTATATTCAATAACTGAGGATCACTAGCTCAGTCTTGCTATAAAAGCCTTATTCTTCCATCATTATGCATTGTGAAACATTCATGTTATTATTCTGTATTAAGAATTAACAACAAAATTACCTGTAGATTATAGTGAAGCAGGTTTTGTTTCTTTGTGATTTCAGTTGCTAGAAAGTGTAACTGGACTGTAGTGTACTTAAATGTTCTCTGTAAATGCCATTATAGCTATGCCTTTTTTGTGGCTTTTCTTTTAAAGGATAGGGAGTTGTCATGCCAAATGCTTTGCCTTCGCTTGGAGGTGAAGCATTTTGATTAGTGCTATATTATGCTGACATTTTTTTCATAAATCAGATTTCAGTAACTTATGATTGAATGACCATAGCCCTCTTTGCTTACAGCCTTGTACTTCCTGAGAAGCTGGAGTATATTGTAAGCAAGTACGCTGAACATTCCCACGATAAATGGGCCTTTGAGAAGGTAGGAGTTATTTTAAGACTGGCAACTGTCCAGGACTAGTAAATAATGCCTAGTGTGAATATTGAAACTGGGCAGTTTAACTGATAGCCTTGTTCGGAGTATATGGATGCCCACATATTTATTTTGGGATATATGGAAGAAATCTTTTGCTTAAGAAAATGTATTGCAATTCATTACTTTTTCAAAGAAATTATTAGGAGACACTTGAGGGGACTGAAGAAAGGGAGTTGGGTTTGGGTTGTGTTTTTTTTCTTTGGGGTTTTGGTGATTTTTTTGTTGTTCTGGGTGAGGTTTTTTGTTTGTTTATTTGATTTTTGTTGGTTTGGGGTGTGTCGGTTTTTTTTAAAATAAGAATATATAGCTCTTTAAGCATCACTTTGCCTGGTAATGGTGAAGTAGCTGCATGATCTAAGAAAGTACACCTAATGTAATTTTTTATTTCAGATAAGTAGTTGTAGTTTTTCTTTCTTCTTAGCTTTAAGAAGCCTGTTATGTATTGAAATTCTCTATAACTTTCCAAATACTCTGTCACTGTGTCATATTTCTGTTTCATTGCTTCTACAGAACTAAAAGAAAACAAAATGAATTCTTAAATTATTTATCATAACAATTAACAACAAATGAATAGCAATTTTATGGAAGAGCTGTATAAAATAATTCTCTTGTTTGGGGGCCTATGTATGCAAATATGTAAAGGAAGGTACACATACATATGCATATGTAAATATACACAGAATAATTTCAAACCATAAATTTCAGTTACTATTGCTTAAGGTAAAAAAATTCATTAGTTACATTCTTCAGTTCTTGGTCTGTTAATGTTACCTGTTCTTCTCTGTGTTTCTGACTTTCGCCTCCCACAGAACTGGGACAAATCTTTTTTGCCTCAGTCAGTGCTGGCTCAGTGCATGAACCCTCTTCAAAGGGCCCAGTGTAAGTTAGGCTCAGGACTGGTCTCATGATCCTACTGCTCATAGGTGACACCCATTCTGTCTCAGGCATGTTTTGTTCCTGTGTGTCCACGGATGGATGCACTCTCCTCTCCTGTGGCACTGAGCAGCTCTTGGAGTGCATTGGCAGTTTGATGTGACAAAGGAAACTGGCTAATTTGCTCTCACTCATCAATGTTTTTCTCATTTCAGTGGGGGTTTTGCTTGGTTTTTTTCTTTTTCAGACTAATAGTGGATGGAAATATGGCGTTTCACTGGATGAAAATATGAAGACTCACCCATTAATAAGGCCTTTCAAAACTTTAGCTGAAAAGGTAATAGAGGAAATTGCAGCTGCATCAATAGGAAGTAGATTGATTTGTGTGCTTTTAAAAATCCATTTCAAATTCAACTTGTTAAATGTCAGGCAGAGGCACAAACAAGAATTCTTACAGTTAATAGGTACAACTTTATACTAAAGTGATTTTTCAGTTAATCTTACACTGAATCTTGTATAATTTGCTTCCATTAGGCATAATGTTCATTGTTTCTTCATAGGCCAGGGCAAATTTGAACTCAAAAGTATCAGTAACACAGTTTTTTCAGCCTTCTATGGATAAGAAATGACTGGCAGAAGCTCCTGGAGCTAATGAAAGTGTAATTTAACATATCTGAAGGCAATTTTGTCTTTCAGAAAGAGGGTAGAAAAGTGTAAAAAATGCGTAGGAGATGATTCAGTTAAAAATGCAGAAAAACATTTAAAGTATTTTGAATTTCTTGACTAGGCACAAATGTCTTCTAGTTGTCAGAACAGTGAAGTGATTTTTAATTCTGTTACTTATTTTTGTAATGATTCACTGGGAGACACAAGTCAGTTACAGATGTCCCTCTTCACCACATTTTTCCTCCTCAGAAAATAGACATGACAAGAATGAAGAGAGATTAAAAAGGTTGAGTTTCCTAAGGTTTGTAAATTGCTTTGGAATCTTTGGAGACAAGCCAAAGCATTGTTGGTTGTTATTTAAGCAGTTCAAAGGAAATTTTCTGAATTGTCTGAGATTAGAATTTTTGAACATAAAAATCAGGTCTATCCCTAAAAGCTGACATTTTGAGCAACTGCTTTATGGTATAACCTGAAATACTTTTATTTAATTGATATGAAAAGTCTTAATATGGCATACTCAGAATTTTGCCACAAATTTTCAGAATTTTTCTAACACTTTTACTTTTCAAAGTAGTGTTGGAATATGGGCTGTTGCCTATTTTTTTATTGATAACTGCGTTTATATGAAGAGATGCATAGTTCAGTAACCTTCTGTATTTGCGAGTGGATATAAATACAGGAAGACTAAAAAAAAGTCTTTAGTTCTTGATGCATTTGAAGAGACATACTTGTTTAACTAATTTATAGCACTCACAGTACCACCATTTCTTTAATTTTTTGTGCTGATGGAATTAATGAATAAGTTTCCAGGGCTCACTGCAGTGCTGTTAGTTTCTAACATGTATCCCAGCAATAAAGGCCACCAAGAATATATTTCTTTAATTGTAGGTATTTCAAAGCTTTTCTCTCATGCAAAAATAACTATATTTTGTGTTGTCATATAATATACAAATTTTCTATACTTTTGTGGCACATGCCACTTAGCAGAGAAGGACAGAATATTTTTATTGTGCTTTTGCTACTCACTAAATACAGAAAAAAATATTACATTCTTTTCTTCAAAGGAAAAGGAAATTTATCGTTGGCCTGCCAGAGAATCATTGAAAACCATGTTGGCCTTGGGATGGAGCCTAGAAAGGACCAAGGAGGGAGGAGAAGCAATAATACATCAGCGTGAAAATGAAAAACTCCGTAGCATATCTCAATCTAGCCAGGTGAGGTAGAACACCTTAAGTTTAAAAAACAAAAGGCCTTTTCATCAATTTACTAATAAATTATAAACAATTATGCCAAATTTATATTCTTTTAGTGAAAAGAAACTTTTAATTGTAGAGTTCTGAGATTAGAAGTAATGTCACTAGAGGGGATTCCAAAAAGCTTTTAAGACAATGAGGCTATAAGAGACCATAGGTATTAATTTTCTTAGAAGAATTTAATATCTTTTTAATACAATCATTCAAAGAAATCAGACAAAGTATTTAAAGTCTTTCATTTTATAATAAATTAACAATTTTTTTTGGTCAAACAGAACATTTTAACATGGGCTTTTCTTAAGATTGTAATTATGACTGACAAAAGAGATAGCACATTTGATAGTTGGGTTTGGGTTTTTTTAATGCTAAGGCAAAATTTTCAGGTGATGATAGTTTTTTTTCCATTTGTAGATTTTTTTTGTAATCAAATGTTGTGACTGCTCGTCAATATGTCTTGGAAGAAGAAAGCTGTTTAAAATTGTTGTTATTGGGATTGTTAACAGCAATTATTATTGCTGTTGAAATTGTTAAGTGTTGGGAAATTGTTATTGTACCCCTCGAGGTGAATTACACATTTTTACACAAATATAGTGAGAGTTAATAACCAGCGCATTGGGCTCAAGTCCTGGAAGGAGTGTGCAAAGCTGTGTCACAAACAAACTCCTTGTGCACCCTTGCACCAGCACTGATCCTGAGAGCATCAGTACCTGGCACATTAAGCCTTGTGTTGGGCTCCTTCACCGGGACAGTATTTACCAAAAGGAGCCCCTGAGCCCTCCATTACAAGACAATACTTGAGCATTTCTTACCTCTTCAGCAAACCTCACTCCCTTACAGGAAATTCTGCTGTCTCTGGAATCTCTGCTTCCAGCCACTTGAACTTGTTCTGCTGTAGGGCCTTCTTGCCCAAGAAGATGCATGATAAAGACATGACAGAGGAGAGGTTTCCAGCTCATGATTAACTTGAGTACGCATTTGAAATCAGTGATTTATATGTAACCTTTCACATTTAACATGCACCTCTAACAGGTTTTTGAACTGGAGCTTTCTCATTTAAACCAGTTGAAGATTGTGTTAATATATTACACTCCTACTTCTTCTTAGTCTGTAAATTCCTCGAGAAAATAACTTATTTTTTTTGTTATATTGTCTATCCTTAGCACAGGACTCACTCACAGGGTTCCCACATGGTTCTGTCACGTTTTGAAGGCACATCTTCTATGTCTCATGATTGGTCTCCTCCTAGGTTAAAGGCTTAGTTCTTTGCAGCTTGCCACCTATAGTGAATGGAGAGATCTAAGTATCTGCATGCTTCCACACTAGCAAACCCATTCTCTTTAACATCCAATGCCTTCAGTACATTGTCAAAATAGGTAAACAGTTTCTACCAGAATTCAACTTGGAATGGTGTTACTCTAATCAGGTCAATGACAGAGAAGTTGTAGTTGAATATTTGGTTCTATTGTCTGAAATTATGTTATCTGAGAATAATTTTCTTTTCCCTTGCAGGGAAATGGGTACAGCCCAGCACCACTTGATCTCTCTAATGTGGCACTTTCTAGGGAGCTTCAGGTTCGTATTTGTGTTTTGCATATATTATGCTGAAAGGAATGTATGTACTTGGTTTCATTATTATTAAGAAGTTGAATTTTGTTAAGTTTTATCACGGTATTTCTGACTGCAGTTATGATGAACTGTTGTAGAAAGAGTACATGCCATTTACCTATTGAAAGATGAAATTTCTACTGTTCATGCCATTGGTGCTTCCAGAGTTCCCAGAAAAAAATTAAGCACAAAGCTAGGGAAGGGGCTGTTAACAGCATGTTATGAGTATCCTGTGCTTGTGCTGACTTCAAAGAACAGCTGAATATAGAAATTCCACTTAACTATGATATTTCTTTATCACAAGAGTGTAGACTTTACTCAAGACTGTAAAATTATGTAGCATAACAGAATTTTTAATTGTCACCTAATGTTGCTTCTTGTTCCTTCTGATGCTAATATAGGGAATGGTTGAGGTAATGGCAGAAAACTACCATAATATATGGGCCAAAAAGAAGAAAATGGAGTTGGAAAGCAAAGGTAAGCCACAATCCTGCAAACCATATCAAAAAATACAAGGAGAATGAGGGAGAAGAAACAATCTGAAAGATGACCATGTAAGACAATCAAAAATGATTAGTTCCTTTTGTACATGAAGCAGAATAACAGTAGAAAACTTACAGTTCTTTCAACTTACTAAAGGTGGAGGTAGTCATCCTTTGCTGGTACCTTATGACACATTGACAGCCAAGGAGAAGTCACGGGACCGTGAAAAGGCACAAGAGCTGTTTAAATTCCTTCAAGTCAATGGTATAATCATATCTCGGTAAGTCACACGTTTTTTCAGATGCCTGCTTGCATTCAGTGCACAAACCAGCATGTTAATCTTATTTCACTGCAGACTGGCAGATACTAACACAATTAATCTTCAGCAGGTCTTCTGTGAATCAGAGTTATTTTTGTGTTCAGAAAGACTCTTCTAAAAGAGCAGATTCAGAAAACATTTTTCATAAGTATGTGATCATAGTAAATACAAAATGCAACAGTAGGGTAATTAAAAAGAAGATAATTTAAAATGTCTAAGTTAGCAGCCAGCAGTGTCAGTGGGAAAATTAATCTGAGGTCTGATACTGAAACATATCTATTTAAAACTGCTTTTTAATCCAATTTTTTTAAAAAAATACTGCTTTGAGTTCTGTAAAGTAATAAGATAAAGTGGCTACTTTGTGGGCATTTACTTCTACTCTCGCAAAAGCATAGACTTCCTTTAATGTAACTTGAATGGCTTCATTGGCTTAAACCACGACACTGTGTCTCAAAGTAAGCTGGCCTGTGGGGACTTCTTACTGTAGAGTGTGGCTTTATATAATGGAATTGTGAATTACTATACTGTAAGTCTCCTCTTTTGTGGTACATGAAACACCCAAACACATGGGAAACCTCAAATTTCTGGCATTAAACATTTTTGTCAACTAAATTGTACCAATGAACAATTTTTTCTGTATGTGCATAGAGTCAGATCTTACCTGTTTTTATTTATTTCTACTTTTCAAGTCTGTGTCTGAAAGTATACTCAAAAATTTATAAAAATCAATTTTTAGGATCTGCAAAAGTTAAATTTGTTCACTTTAAGAAACAGTAACATTTCTATGAGATAAGAAAACAGTTCCTGGTATACATTTCTCTATTACTAGAGAGAAAAATTCCCTCCTGCCACATATGTACACTCTCAGCCTGAACCCAAAATGTAGGTATGCCACCAAATATTTTTGTAACCTCCATAGTTGCTTCAGAACTACTGAATAAGAAAAGCTGCTCTACTTAGTGCAAATAAATGATCTTCTGAAACACCACTGAGATTTCTCAAATTGTGCAGCTGCATGTGTTTGGGTCAGAAAATCAATTTTTTCAGGACAAATCACCTTGAAAAAGTACGTTCAAACTTCATTGATATGGTCAAAGAGTTTGCAGTGATTGTCTGTATAAGGATGAATCAGATTATCCTCTTTTCAGTGTTTTCTTCAGATGAATATATGCATATGTACATATATATATATAATCTTTTGAAGTACTCATTGCAATTATCACAATGCAAGATGTCATTCTTGAAAATGTTGGACTAATCATTAAAACATAGGAATTGTTTATAATTGGAAACGTATAGGCGGAACAGCATGTGTGCTTTATATATACCATCTGCCTCTGGTTTGGGGGTTTTTGTTCTGTTCTGAGAAAACTTTTGAAACACTTTGTGTGTTTATGACATACAGATAAATCTCTCAGGCCTTACTCTAGTATATATTAGAAACAGCATAGTATTTTGTTAAGCATCTTTAAATCTCTCCAACGTCTTTGGATATTGTTTTTTATACTTCATAGACCTATCAACATATTTAAATATTTAGGAAACTATGTATAATCTCTTAAGGAGCATGACTTCTTATAAACTCAAAAAGAAATTATTTACAATGACCTCACTGAAAATACAGATAAGTACCTAGTCTCCTTTGTGAGAGTGAGGCAGCAGAGGATGCCTCTCAAGCATACACAGCTGTTAATTAATATTAATAAAATTTGATTGTACAGGTGATAAATTAATAGGGAGTCATCAAAGTGTACAAATTAGAACTCTTAAAATAGAATTTTTATTAACTTTTTTCACAAATTAAAGTAAGACGGGAGGTTAGAGTCCTACTAAGTTTGTGTTTAAAATGGGATTGAAATGTCTTCCTTGGTTCTCTGGCTGTGCTCCCCCAGACTATAACCATTTCTTTCCTCTTAGCTGTGTTCTGACATGGTTAAGAACACATTTTTTTTATTAGATTTTTTGTTGCTAAAATTTCTGCTCCACCAACCTCCTCCTAGAACTATTTTTTTTTTCTTGGATTTCTCTTATAGCTGTTTTTAAACTGCTAGCCTATGTTCCATTTTACTTCCCTAATTTACTCCCATACCAGTGGTAAGGAATCTCAGTAAAAATGACCATTTTCTTATGCCATAGGTGTGAGTCCAAGCAACTTCCCTTTTTTCTTGTTCTTTTCTTGCTTTTGCCTCAGTACCACAAACTACCAGTTCCTTCCTTCTTCTCTGCTTCTGGCACACTGTTCAGCTCCTCTGTAGCCTCTGCATGTCCTTTGGCCAGGCCATTTTCTCTGAACTGATAAGGGCTGAGTCTTCCTGTCTGCTGCTATTTGAAGAGGCTGTATAGAAGCAGATGAAGAAGCCATTTATGATTAACCAGAGGTTTTCCTTAGTGTCACTCAGTTACTTCCTCACTTGATAAAGCAAGGAACTTCCTCACTTGATAAATTAGATGTCCTGAGTGTAACCCACCATCTATCAATAGAAAATCTCAATCAGAGTTTAGATCTTTTGATATTGAAATAAAGAGACCATGAAGAAGTTGCAAACGAAACAAAAGTACAAGAGAACCTCAAGGAAATGAAGATGGAAGAATTAATGTCTTGTGGGAGCAAGTATATTTGAAAACAGAATAAATTTTTAGAAATGTATAGAATTAGGTCACTTCAAAGGGTGAATGAAAAAATATGGCCCTTTGTGCCTTTGTTCCAAGTTGCCCTACTGACCCTGGCACGGGGGCAGCTCTGAAGGTTCCGTCTGTAGCCTCGCCGCTACTTCGGAACTGATGGGTTCTTTTCACTGAGACACCTTCACAGACGGTGAAAGTGAGGCAGAAAGAGTGACCCCGCTGCAGGGTTTGGACTGTAGGTTTTATTGCTTCATTGTGGGAAGCAGCCAAGTCAGGTGTCCTGACCTGGTAGAATTCCTCAGCAGCAGGGCGTCTCAAGGCCTCTGCCCCGTGATTTTATGGGGAGCAGGTTCTTACAAAAGATAAGAGTAAGGTCCAATAAGAAATTACATGGGATGATACAAAATGGGACAGACAACAGTTATCACCAGTGGGAATAGGGGGCAGGGGGGAAAGTTGGTATTCAGCCAATAACTTGACCAGCTTCTCAGAATTTTCTTGAAGAAGGGAAAAAGCCTTGGGGTGAGTGACAGGCCTAGGGGGGGGGGGACTTTGACTGACACATACAAATTCCAGGAAAAAACAAAGGTGAGTTTTGGGTAGGGGTTTCATAGAGCAAACAATTCACTAAACTAAACAATAGCTAATAANAGTGACAGGCCCTAGGGGGTGGGGGACCTTGACTGACACATACAAACTTTGGGAAAAAACCAAAGATGAGTTTTGGGTAGGGGTTTCATAGAGCAAACAATTCACTAAACTAAACAATAGCTAATAAGCATAAAAAAGCTAAAATGCAGCACCACAAAAAAAAAAAAAACCTCTGTTGTCTGGAATGCCAAGACAGAAAGCATTGTTTGCAGATTTGTGGAATGAAGAATGAGGAATTTATTCCTCTCTAATATCTTGTATGATCAGCCATGATTTAGGTAATGAATTCATCTTAAAGAATAAATAATACATGCTTCTTTAGAAACTATTATATTCTGTTGAAATTTTTCAAATGTTTTAATAATATAATAGTTTGTTACTTACATTTAAGTTTTAATTTAGTAGCTCAAGTAATTTTGGCTTTGTTTCTTCATAAAATTAAAGGACAAAATGAAGTTTAACAGTGATTAATTGAAGGAAGTGTAGTACTTAGGCTGATTTTTGTAAAGATGCAACTGCTGACTTCCCAAACACTTGGAATGTAAATGCACCAGCAGTAGAAATTGAGTGGACCAATGCATTATTTTTTAGATTCAGATGCATGACGGCTTTGTTTATGCAATAAGGTAGCACTCTAAAGTTCTTATCCTAAAACACTTGTATTTTGGATACTTTAGTCATAAGCTACTATACCTCTTATTAACATCAGTTCATTTTTCTCTATTTCTTCTTAGATAGTTGATAATTAAGAGTTACCATGGTCATTTTCTCCTCCTCATGAAAATTTACCATAATAAAAGAATAAGGCATTTAATGCTTCATAGCATTGCTCAATGCTACTTCTCTTCATCCTTTTCAAAACAGAGGCCTCAATGACATGGAGTTGGATGCTTCATCCATGGAAAAGAGATTTGCCTTTAAGTTTCTGAAGAAAATTTTAAAATATGTTGATTCTGCTCAAGAGTTTATTGCACATTTGGGTAAGTTGCAGATTTTATTTTTAGAATCATTAGAATTGTTGAAATTTAAATATTTGAATGATAGGTTTACAATTTTAGTGGTAGATATCTTATTGCTTTTAAGAAACTTAAATAATGTCTTAATTTTCAGAATTAAATCTTGAACATTTGTAAGTAGCTAAACTGTTTCTGCTCTTTTATTTTTATTTTTCAATGTATTTTATTTTTCAAGTCTATTTGAAAGATCTGTTGTGTTATTTATTATTAGATAGCTTCTTATTTGTATCTGCTTTGATTATATCCTTGCAGAAGCCATTGTAACCAGTGGAAAAACTGAAAAATCTCCACATGACCAAGAAATAAAATTCTTTGCTAAAGTGAGTGATTATTTCATGTTCACATACATTCCACTATACAGAATATGTAAATTTTTAATGTTAGACTGTTTTTCACATAATAGAAATACATCTTTTCCATTTTTTAGGGTAAGTAATCAAACTGTCATCAAATATTTTGAAATGTCTTCAAAAATATCTCAGTATATTTGCTGGATTCAAATATTTCAAAATACTTCAATATATCTGTTTTTATACAAGAAGAAACATAAAAATTAAAAGGCAGATTATTCATTGCATGATATTAAATATTCTCACTGAATATATAAATTTAATCTGATTTTTATTTATCACAAGATATCACTGAATTGCATATCATCTAAGTAGCAGAAAGAAATACTCATATGCAGTATTAGATCCAAAACAGATGTCTCTGTAGAAGTCTGCTTATTAATATAATTTTGAATAGAATTGTAAGATCAGGTTTTAATTTACATGAGTTTGTGTCCAAAATAAAAAATACAGTTGTTACAGAACTAAAATTCTTTTTATGAACTTTGACCAATCAGAGCATTGCTGCTACACTTACCATTGTGCTCTGTAAATAAATACATTTTGTGTCTATGTTTCTTAGGTTCTTTTACCATTAGTTGATCAATACTTTACAAATCACTGCCTCTACTTCCTGTCTTCTCCATCAAAAACCCTCAGTAGCAGTGGATATGCATCAAATAAAGAAAAGGAAATGGTAGCAAGGTAAGTAAAAATTTAAGATATCCACAGTAGGGTTTAATTCAGATAACTAAAGGTATCTTCTTAGATAATAGACAAAGACAGTTCAAAAGATTTCTTTCCTCACCCGGAAAGTGAATATTTTATTCTGTATGAGAATGGCAGTGAGTGAATAATAATTCTTCATCTTGTCATTCTTTATTTTATATAAATATATATATATATATATATATACGCACACACAATTAAAGAGTTAAGTAAATGTCACGATTATTTATTTTACAATATGTAATTGTAGCTGGTAACATCAAAATACTAATAAACTATTCTATATAGCTTCTATACAAAATTACTTCTGCCCCTGCACAAGTATTACTGGAATTTAATAATTTTTGCATGTCTTTACTGTTTGGATGGAATCAGCCATTTGACACAAAGTTATTCTAGAAAATTCTGTTAAAAATAATCACCTTTTAATTTAGAAAATGCTGCCTATATGAAAATATGAACTTCTCTTTTCTGCAATTAAAATTTTAAAATAATATTAAATAATATTTAATTATGTTTTAACTATTACTGTAATTTAATAATTTGCCAGTTTTTTTCTTCCCTTTGTGGTGTGCTGCTAGTTACTTTCTTTTGGAAATTTTGTATCATAGTATTTCAAACTCTTTTATTCTCATGCTTTCTTAGTTTTATCTGTCAGTTTCTCAGATGTCTTTTACTTTCCTTTGCTGCATTGATCAGAGTGCTTTTTCCAGTGGAAAGTAGATATAAAATTTGAAAGTAAGGTTTACCTACCTGTTATTACAGAAGATCAGGCCTAGGACTCATGTTCCTAGATTCCATTCTTCAGTTTATCTCTCAACACATTTTTGCATTTCTCTAAATTATTATTACCCTTTGTTTCCATCTTCTTTGGGGGTGGCAGTCCTTATAGAGCAGTTATGTGTAAGAGTGGTAAGTCCCCAAGATTCTGCTTTACTCAGATATTTGCAAAGCTGCAAGATAGTCCTTCAGGAGCTGGGAAAGAGAGCTCAGGCTCAGGAGGACGGAAGTGTCACCTAATTTCATTTCAATTTCATGCTTCCTCTCCTGTTACTTCCCTAAAGTCAGTCAGGTCTTAATGAAGGTAGAAGGATGCATTCCAGGGCTATAAAAGTAGCTTTACAAAGGCACATGCAGAAGTTAGATGTCTAGCACATATATCTGCTGGTATAACTGCAGAAATATCTTATAAATCTTTGTGCAGCTTCAAAATGTTGCTCTACTTAATGCAGTTGATTGTTCTCATGTATCACTCAAAGTACACCTTCCTGGAACTATGTTCTGTTTTCTTTTTCATATTCCTACTATTCTTTACCTCATATTCTAAATAAATCTCTTGTCTTTGTCTTATCTTGTTTTGTTCTCTCTGTTCTTCTTGACTTCAGCCTGTTCTGCAAACTAGCTGCTCTTGTTAGACATAGGATCTCACTTTTTGGTAAGTTGTTAAGAAAGAGCCTGATAAAAATTTAAAGAATACCTAACCATTGCTTCTAGCTTACCCAAAGATTTTCACAAATATAGGCAAAATTCTATTAAATGATCCATAAGCTTCTCATGAAATTAGTAATGGTATTGTTCATGGCTCTGAAGCTAACACTTAATAAAATACACAAAGTGTTGAAGCAGAAAGAAATAGCACATTGTCATATCTCCAGTCTCCATGAAAAAAATAACAGTGCTTTGCAGTTACTTTCAGCTTTTCAAAAGTAATCTTACACTAATTATTTTGATTTCTGTCATCCAACTGTTGAATCCAATAGACTAATTTCTGAACACATAAAAGGGGATGTAAGGAAAAATAATACACCTCTTACAAAGATATTGATAAAAAAAATTAAAGAAGTGTAAAGAAGTATGTACTAAAGACACAGAATTCAGAGTGTTGCAAGGTTAGGTGGTGAAAATGTGCCCAAGTAGACATTAGTTATTCTGTTCAGTTCCTAATGGAAATTGACTTAAAAAATTTGGTTCTAGAATTAAACTTAACTCTGTCTCTGGTGATCCAAGGTGGGGGACTTAGGTAATGTCCTGTTTAAACTGTGCATGTCCAATAAGGTCATTTTGGACCATCAGATGATGCTGTTTCCTGTGCTCTCATAGTATCTCTTTCTATCCAGGTAGTGATTCTGCTACAATGGTGAACTGCCTGCACATCTTAGCTCAGTCTCTTGACACACGGTAAGTTTACAACATTTGTGCCAACTGCAAACTACAAAGGTTTCACAGAGCTTTTTAGAAGCAATGGGATTGCTTCTGTATTTTTTATTTTTTTATTTGTAATCAATGATCTTAACAGCATTAACAATTCAGATATTGCTGTCCATAGTAGCAAATTTTGTCTGAAGTGTTTCACCTACATTTTTCTGCTCAATGTCTGTCATTCAAACACTGAAAACACTTCTCAACATTTCCAAGTTCATTTGAAGATTTTATGGGGAGATGTAAATGCCATGATCATTGGAACTGAAAATAGTGATACCTGCAGATATTAAGAAAGTCTAGTGCATAGTGGAAAATTTGTCATTAGAAACATGCAGAGTATATTAATATATGGGCATAGTTACATTTGCGAACTTTTACTGCTTATCACTGAAGTGATTATGTAGATTAAAACAGAGGCCAGAATAGTTTTCTAATTTGAACAGTTTTCTGGCCTGGTTAAGTTACACAACAGCCTGATAATGAACTTACTGTGAACTTGTGAACTACACTGGAATCTTCATTGAGGTGTCAGAGAAGCACACAAAAAGTCAAGGAACAGGACTGTGATTCTGGTATTGCAGTTGCATTTTTTAGCTTTAGGGTGCTTTGAAGTATTCTGACTTTCACACCTAGTTGCTGTGGCTCCCATAAAGCTATAGGGAGTGAGAGTTGGAAGGTTTTGAGCATATTCTTTACAGGAGATTTCTCATGATTTTCAACATTTACTGAAAAGGCAGTATGTTATTCAAAAGCAAATCACAAAAACCTGGAAAAGCAAGACTATGGAATCAAGGTCTTTGTTGTTATTATTTAATCAATACACAAAGAAAATCGTTGCTTATACTTCTATTCAGATGTAAGTGCCTTTTTCTGTTCATAATGTGAAGTTTCGTGATACGTGTGGGTATCTTCAAAGACTGGCAGAATACATGTACATGCATCTCTGTACAACTAAATATCAAGGCAAAGTTGATGTTTTTTCGCTTTTTTTTTTTCAGAACTGTTATGAAATCAGGATCTGAGCTTGTTAAAGCGGGATTGCGTGCCTTTTTTGAAAATGCAGCTGAAGACTTGGAAAAAACTTCAGAAAATCTTAAACTAGGAAAATTTACTCATTCACGAACACAAATCAAAGGTGTTTCACAGAATATCAATTATACTACAGTAGCATTGTTACCAATCTTAACATCAATTTTTGAACATATTTCACAATATCACTTTGGAATAGATTTACTTTGTAAGTATTTTATTTTAATTTTGAATGTTATTGTGTTGTAATGCTACAAATGCTTTTTAGTAATGACTGCATGGATTCAGAGGATGGAATTCTGTTTTCAGTAACATGTACATTTTCAGAATTAATTCTGAAATTAGCAACATATACCTTATTTCTAGTACATGTTCAAAAATAATACTCAATAAGCCTAAAGTTAATTATGTACAATATTTCTCCAAACATTGAGATGGAAATTAAAATATCCCTTTAAATGCTGTCTTAACAAATGTGTGGATGAGTCTAGTTTTCTACACGAAATTTGTATTTCATTATATTAAAGGAGTCACCTCACTATAAGTTCCCCGTGGATTTTTCCTTACATGCGAAAACCACTGTAGGTCTTTGAATTTAAATTTTCCCTGGTTTTAGCATCTGTTATTTAAAAATTATTGAAATGACTCCTTGAGATTCAGCAATATGCTGAATTGTCTTATTACGTTCTAATGTTTCTCATGTCTGTAATTATGTTCCAAAATTTCATACATATTTAGGTCATAATTAAAAGATAGATAACCATGAATATAATTTCTTTTTAAATATGGTGTATCCTTAGATCATGTGCCTGAAGGTTAGACAGACAGAGTGATGTTGTTTAGCTTAAAATTTTACTCTGTGAGTGTGATAACCTGGAATATCTTAGCAAGTATCTGCTGTCCTCTTGGAATGCCTGATGATCTGGTAGGCTTTGGAATGAATGTAGATGATGGACCAGGAATTAGAGACATTCAAGGTAAATACCATGTGGAGTATAGACAGAATGATCAGTGATACATGTGCTAAAAGTTTTAGATACTGTTTAACAGATTCCATAAAACAGATGTTTGATATTTGAAAAGTAAACCTTAAGCTGAATAAATACTGATGTATTTTTATTTTCCTCTAGTGGGTGATGTACAAGTTTCATGTTACAGAATCCTTTGTAGCCTCTATTCTCTTGGGACTGGAAAGAACATCTACGTTGAAAGGTATTAAGTGTAAAACTCAGCATGCAAAATTTTCTCTTCTTTAGGAGTCTGTTGCTTAGGTAGTAAAGCAGCTTAGATGGAAGATGAATTTGAAAGAGTGAGAGATGTTTAAAATACACTTTCCATTGAAAATAGTTGCCTATACTTTAGCATTCAATCTCACAGGGGAAAAAACCCTCAATAGAAGTAAATAACTTATCCTGCATATGGCAGTGTATCTGCACAGAGTCTATTTTTCCCATAGGAAAAGCTAAATTTTTCTTTGGATTGCCATTAGGTTCTCAAAGTTTTCTGCCACATATTGCTGTGATAAGTAGGCTGAGTACTAAGAAGGAAGCATCTGTTTCACACCTAAGTCTGTACAGGGCTCTCAAAAGAGTTGTCCTGAGCATAAAATCCTGAGGATATGTAGAGTATTCTGACAAACATTAACTCCACAGAGGAAACCACTAGTTACTTGTATTTTAAAAAGACTAAGGTCTATAATTCCTTTAAGTATCTAGCTGCTATGCTATGTTTCAAGCCCTTTCATCCAATAGAAGGGGATCAAATCTGTATATGTTGTCTCAGAAAAGAGAATTGTAATTGCCTAACTGTGTATCACAAGACAGGAACCAAGATAAGGATAACCCATCTTCATACTTGCAAAAGTTTTAGGTTAGGCAATTTTCGCTGCCTTTCTTATGATGAAAAATTCAGGATCCATAGGGGGAGAGAGACTAAACTGGAAGAAATTCAAGTCTGTAGTCTGATTAGGAGAGGCTTTGCCTAGTGTGAGGAATGCTGATCTGCAATTCCTTCGTCCCAGAGTTAATTCAGAATTCTTTCACACAAAATGCAAGAAGTGGGTGGACAGATCTTTCCTCCCACTCTGCATGCATGCACGTGTGCACAAGCTGTATGTTCTCATTCAGGCATTTATGCTGATCTCTAATCACAAAGCTATACTCTTTTTCTTCTCTTTCTGGGCTTCAAAATCTTAAATACTCCTTTACACAGATCTGATAGGAAAAACAGGGAGTGCCTTACCTCTTCTCTAACTAGCAGTCAGGGTCTCCTCACAGGAAATGAAACATGACTGTGTTTGAGCTGCCATTCAATAAGAAAAGCTCACAGCACAGGCCTTTACTTGATTGGAAAAATCTGTAAGCACTGGACAGTTTCCTTAAACATATCAATGGTAGCAGCATCACCTTTGCCTGCAGCAATTGTCTTCTTAGAATGGAAAAGTCATCAGATTAGACATATCCAAGGAAAAAAATTATTCTCCTTAGGCTGTGTGAGAGGTTCTCAACTGTGGATTTCATTTAGTTTGTTTTTCACTAGTCTCAGGGTTCTAAATTACAGTTGTAGGCAGATATCAGTGTCTGGGTGGAAAGTAGGATTTCAAACACAATGCCCAATATTTCAGCAAAACTTAGAAGTGAGTGATGGAGCTGACTTGAACAGTTATTCAAATTAAGTAATGTTCCATTTCAGGATCAAGTTGCAGGTTTTTCTCCTAGGGAATTTTGGCAGGGACATTAAGAAGTTTTACCTTTCATTGCAGAATGAGTCATAGTTCACTTTTCATAGATAAATATCTCTTTTTATGGCTGAAATAGTTCTGCTGGCTGCAGGGGCTCAGAACTAATTCTTGATTCAATTGCTGCTGCTGCCTTTTTAAGACAAACTTCCTCTGTCAAATATTTTATCCTTTGTACAAAGTCTGTTTAGCTTCTTTAGGATATTGGAGATGTTTCTGATTTTTCTGTGAACATTTCTTCTCTAAAAGTCTCTGTGGTTCATAAATGTTGAGAACTGGATGCAAAATGCTGTAGCTCTTGATTACTTTGAGCCCTAATACTCTACTGATTGGATATCTTTCTTCACGGTGTTTTACTTGTCCTGGTGCACTAATAGATGATCCTTGAAGAGATACCTTTCCCTCACTCTTGCCAGGAGTTGCCTCCAGGGACTGACAGTTTCTGCCCTTTTCCCAATCCCTTTTGCAATGCTCACATCCCAGGACAGGGATCCCAGATGCTTGGCTTCATTACCATCCAATTTCATATTGTGGGCCATGATATCTCAGCACTGGAGCAGTCTTACACAGTGCAGCAGCACTACCTCACCTACTGGTAGATGAAATCTATTCACACATCTTGCAGCTCACCAGGGATAGGGATCAGGTGATTACCTCTCACCCTGAGTGTTCCTTCTTGTGAGGGCCCTACTTCCTCTTCCTAAGCAAACTGATTTTTCTGTCTCGTATTTTTTCTGCTGTGTAGGGGTTACTGCTACTGACACCGGTTGTTCCTCTGGTTCAGCTGCAGTTTGAGTGGCCACAGTGCATTGCTTTCCTCCTCCTCACCCTGAGGGTGCTGTCTAGTATCAAGCACTGTCCAAAAATAGTAGCTAGAGCCCAGCATGTTGCATAACTTTGCACCTCCCTGAAACTGCCACAGCAGTTTTCCTTCAAATATTCTGCCACTTTATCAAGCACTGTAGTTGCTCTGGGGTGAACTTCAAAACCATTGGAGCAGAATCATCCTTCAAAAGTTGCCTGATTTTCTTCCACCTTCCACTTGACTATCCACCCATGGAGCAGATCTCTGAAATACTCTCCTAAAAATCTCTTTTGTAACTCCACGGTGCAGACCAAAGCAAGAGGACCCAGCAGACCAAGTAATAAGAGCATGGTTTTCTTAACATCCAAGGGAAGTTCAAAACCCTCAGAAGCAGTTGTAACAGGCCTGAAGGAGGATAAGGAGGTGGAAAGCTGGGGAAAACTATCCATTCTCTTTTTCCCACAAGCTGGGTACAATGATTGATTCCCTGAGGTAGTGCCCAAGGTAAGGGCACTGAACGCATATCTCAAATGACCTCCATTGTCCTTGTTGTTATCATGTCATAAGCTGATATTACACAGTGCAGCAGCAAAGCAATCCTGATCCCTCTCCCTACTCTGAAAAATATCACCATGAGGAGCACATGTTGCATGTATGGGAATGTATGCAGGGTTAGGTACCACAACCACATGAATTGGCCAGGCAACATTTTGATCAGCGGCTCTCGACCTAATACAAGAAATGCTTAGATCACATTTGTTTCCTACCCACTCTGGTCAGATGTGTTGTTCTCATCCTTTCCTGCCCTATGTTGAGTGCCAAATAAAGGTGTTGGTTTCAAATGGTACTCCCTCAGTATTTCTCACAGAAACACCCCAAACCATGTGCCCCTTGCTCAGTCCCTCCTCCCCTGTCCCTATGGTAGACAGAGAGAAGAATTGGAGGCAATAAAGGTAAATGTCATGGGTTGAGATAAGAGCAATTTACCAGAAACAACAATAAAATAAGGAAATGAACAGTCAGAGCAACAATACTAACAATGGTATACAAGAAAGAGGCAAACAATTCACATGCAATTTCTCACCATCACACAGGACCCCTGACAATGTCTGACCTCTAAGGAGCCCTGTTCTGGCAAGGGCATGAGGTGGTATAGAATAACCTCTGGGTCCTGTCCATGCCAAAAATTAACCCTGTCATGATCAGAACCAGAACACTGGTGGAGGTGGGGTTTTTTAAACTGCTTTTCTTGCACCACTGTGATCTCTAGTAGTTCTTTTCATGTGAGAAATTAATTTTTTCTAAGTTGTCAGATAGTTCCTAATGCTTAAAAAATATTTAAAAAATCAACTATAAATACTATTACTTCTTTTTACCATGTATGCTAGACACTGAAAGCCTGGCGAAACACTTTTCCTCTCAGATGACTTTTAGTGTCTCTCACATACAGGCAGCGTCCCGCACTTGGTGAGTGTTTAGCATCTCTTGCGGCAGCCATTCCAGTAGCATTCCTTGAACCTTCCCTCAACCATTACAATCCACTGTCTGTTTTCAACACAAAAAGTGCAAGAGAAAGAGCAAGTAAGTACTGTTCATCACCGAAAAAAAAAAAAAAAGCTGTTCACTCCATTCCAACTAAATAATAGAAGTTATGCAATGAAAAAGCCTTGAACGCACGCTTCTGCAGAGAGCTCCTGCTACTGATGTTTCATTGCTTGCCATTTTAGCCTTGCTCTACTTTGTTGAGACTGTGCCAACGATGTTCTCTTTCAATATTTTTTGATATTTTTCCGAACATGATATTTGAATACTTTTTTAAAGATGCATACTGTAATATTTAAAGCTTAGTTGAAGATCTACATATCTACATTACAAAAATTTTTGGCAAAGTACAATTGTGTTCATGTAGCAAAGTGCAAGAGGTATAATATCTGATTTAGGTGAACAGGAAAATAATTTCTATGGTTTTGATGTCTAACCAAAAGTTTTCCAAAGCAGTTTGGTATAGGGCACTCCTAGCAGAATATGATCAATTCCATGAAACCTTGACAAAAAATGGACCTTGACAAGTTGGAGAGATAGGCAGAGAAGAACTGCCTGAAATTCAACAAAGGCAAATGTAGAGTTCTGCACCTGGGGAAGAATTATCCCATGGACCAGTCCAGGCTGGGAGCTGACCTGTCGGGAAGCAGCTCTGTGGAGAAGGACCTGGGGGTGCTGGTGGACAACAAACTGTCCCTGAGCCAGCAGTGTGTCCTTGTGGCCAAGAAGGCCACTGTGACCTGCATTAGGAAGAGCAGCAGGTTGAGTCAGATGATCCTGTCCCTCTACTCAGCCCTGGTGAGGCCTGACCTGGAGTGCTATGTCCAGTTCTGGGCTCCTCAGGATGAGAGAGACAGGGAGCTCCTGGAGTGGATGCAGTGAAGGACAACAAAAATGATGAGGAGGATTCATCCCTCTTATAAGGAAAGGCTGGAGGAGCTGGGCCTGTTCAGTCCCACAAAGAGAGGACTGAGAGGGGACCCCATGAATGTATACAAAATATCTAAAGGGAGGATGTCAAGAAGATGGAGCCAGGTTCTCCTTGGTGGTGCCTAGCAACACAAAAATCAGCATAAAAATTGTGAATTATCATGAATACAATGTCCAGAGTATAACAAACATTAATACAAGCTTTCTGTTCTGCACTTTTACATAGCACAGCTGATAATTGCAGGACACCTTAGGATAAAGCCATAGCTTTATGGCAGCTGTTGTTTACATTATGCACATCATCTGTAAGAAAATTTATGAAAGGACATACCCATGCATACCTCAAAATGTTACTATAATTTTGCCTGTGCAAGATGATGAAGGAAAAAAAAACCTGAGCCATTCGTATTTAGGGTTTAAACATAGGTGTTCTCTTTCATTTTGCTAATTAATCTTTTGGTTTTCTACCTTTACTTGCAGTTTTAGGTATGCCTGATACAGTAGAAGAAATGTGTCCAGAGATCCCTCAGCTGGAAGGACTAATAAAGGAAATAAATGATTTAGCAGAGTCTGGAGCAAGGTATACTGAAATGCCTCATGTAATTGAGGTGATCTTACCCATGCTATGCAACTATTTATCCTACTGGTGGGAAAGAGGGTCTGAGAGTGTCCCTCCGAGTGCTGGGCCTTGCTGTACGATGATAACGTCTGAACATCTGAGCATCGTCCTTGGAAACATTCTAAAAATCATTAACAACAATCTGGGAATAGATGAAGCATCCTGGATGAAAAGAATTGCAGGTACTGTAAATATTTTTGAACAGTAATTGTACTAATAACATTTAATTACTTTGCTACACTTTACCTTATTACCCAATGATATAATAACAAAAAACTATAACTAGAATGATCATGATAGAAAGATAAATAAAAGATAAGTAACAATAAGTTTATATTAACATAAGAAATATGTTTATATTTTTTTATTAGTTATATGCATGCATTGTAGCATCACTGTAAGTGGAGAGTTTTCTATTTACCATAAGAGATTTTGAAAATCTCCTTCTCTACGCATTGTACAAGAGCCTTAGTGTTTATTCTGAAGTTGTGAATTCTGTTGATTTTCAAGACACCTGAATTTTACAGTAGAGGGTATAAGTGCTGTGAATGCTGTTCATGAAATATCAGGACAAAATGGAAAGAAAGTGTAAATGATGAAATTATCTCGGGAGTAATTAAGTTCAAAATTAGTTGGTTTGCCTGAATAATTGTGTGAGCTATTAAATAATCTGAAAGTTTTTTTCAAAATGTCACATAAGTATCTATCATGCTAAAGAAGTTTACCATATCCAAATTTTATCATTCATACTATACAGTGTAAGAATATAATGTGCAATAACGTGGTTCAAGAAAATCTATGTAATGGTAACAATTTCCTGCTAAATTTGAATATCCAGAACTCATTAGTACTGTGTTTTTGGTATTATTTTAAATGCGGGAAGGTCTTTAATAATAACAAAGATTCCACTAAAATTTAGTATGTTTGCTGCTTAATTGTAGAGAGTATTTCTTGCAGTTTTGTAGATTGTTCATCTACATAAGGTGATAATATACTCAAGTTGTTCTTGCAACTTTGGAGTTTTGACTTGCAGAGTTTGCTTTTTATTGCTACTACTTGTAAAAAATTGATCTATGACTTTGAATTACTCATTCATTCTCTGCATCCTAACTTGCCCAAGGCAAAATAGGTAAAGGAATTCTTCCAGAACATTATCTTCTGGTGGTTTTCTGACATTGGATACAAAAATACCATCCCAGACACAAAACCCTCAAACAAAACAAAAAGTATTTTTGTGAGGATTTGTGTCTCAATCCTTATTTTGCATAAGTTCTTGGTTAGAGACTAACTAACTAATAGGGCTTGCCAAACCCATGATAGTTTAATTTATATAAGACTGAAATACTTACTATCCAAATCCACAGTCTTTTACTCTCTCAATACACAGTTTTTATAAAGCTACATTTATAGGTCTATCAATAATTTTATGGTGCAGAAATTTATGAAGCCCCATAACCTTTACTGTTTCTAGAACTTCAGCATTCATGTTAATATAATGAAAACCACAGGTTATGCATTAATCATAGAATTATCTGTATTTTCATGTACAGTTTATGCTCAACCCATCATCAGCAAAGCCAGACCTGACCTTCTCAGATCTCACTTTATTCCAACACTGGATAAATTGAAGAAAAAAGCTATGAAGATAGTGATGGAAGAGGAGCAACTGAAAGCAGACAGTAAAAATGACACCCAAGAAGCTGAGCTACTCATTCTTGATGAGTTTGCTGTACTTTGTAGAGACCTTTATGCCTTCTATCCAATGTTGATACGTTATGTAGACAACAACAGGTAAAAAACCCTAATATTTAAACTCATATTTATTACTTAATGTACTGGAATCTATGATCAGACAATCAGGAGGAACATGGTTCACTTGATGTTAGGGTGAGAATCAGATCCTGCGGGTTTTAAGATTCTTAAATCTTAATCCTGAATAATTTAATATTCTTAAAGAATGCTGCACCTTGAATTCACACCTTTTGCTGAAATGCAAATTCCTAGATTAACTAGAAAAATGTTACCTGATATATTAAATAGAGACTGTTATATTAAACTGTCTTTTAAAAAATATCTTATTTTAAATTATCTTATTTTTTGTATTTAGAGCTAATTGGCTAAAGAAACCAGATGCTGATTCTGATGAACTCTTTCGAATGGTTGCTGAAGTTTTTATCCTGTGGTGTAAATCACATGTAAGATAAAATGTACACTTTTATTTAATTTCATTCTGTCTTTAAATATAAATGTGGTACATGCAGATGAGTTAAACCTCTGGTGATTTATTTTTTTCTTTAGAATTTTAAAAGAGAAGAACAAAATTTTGTGATTCAGAATGAAATCAACAATTTGGCATTTTTAACAGGAGACACCAAGAGCAAGATGTCTAAAGTAAGTTAATAAAAAATTGTGGATCAGGTAAATCTACACTATGCATTTAAAATGTTGACAGAAGGCTCTGGCAATCTACTCAGATTGCAGCTGCTCTGCTTTTAGAAGAAAAGAAAAACAGTTTTGCTTCTTGTTGACAGATGTGACAACATGGAAAACATAGTCTATGTACCTTAGAGTTACTCACTAAATGTTTGCAAATACCCAAAGAGGTGAGATTAAAACAAAAGTCTTAATTTGAAAAAGTTGCACATATAAGAAAATATGGGCTGTATTATAAAATATGGATTATTGAACATTCAGGAAAGAAAAAGGTACTCTATTTTGTAAAAGCAGGTGAAGAAACATTGCTTCATCATTTTCATGTGAATATCAGTCTGTATTATTCTGTCAACTGTGATGGAGCACTGCTGTCTTTACATATATCTCTTTATTGATATACATAGTGTGCTACATGTGCACCATTTTTCTTGTTTCTTATCGATTAACACATTCATTTCTTTTTTGCTAATTTTCAATATGACAAGATGCTGATATGATGGCTTTGACATGCATCTTGTTACCTGTATAATAGAGAAATTGTCATGGTAATTGTCAAAGGCTGCTTTGACCTTAGCTGAGGAAATTGCCTTACTCAGCAAAAGCCAGATGAAGTCTATTTCCAAGTTGGTGTTGGTAAATATAATGAAGAAACCCTTTCTTATATTCATATTTATAATGAGTTTGGAATAATCCTATTCTGAAGGTGTAGCAGAGAAGTAGCATTTAAAGTTTTGCATTTCACTATATTTTGGTTACCTATAATCTAGCTACTGCAAGTCCAATTTCAAACAATAGAGAAGCAGATACAATGTGCTGTTACATTTCTTAATTATCTTAAAAAACGTGTTTTAAAATGTTTTAAAGGTTTTTTTTTTCTTTTTTTCTTTTTTTTTTCTTATGAATTCTTAGTTTTTGAAACCTGACTAAGCCAAACCCTGATACTGGAATTTTTACAAGCATAAATACCATATTATCTGCTGGTCATTAGTTCATGGTCAGCACTTAAAAACAAGTCCAACTTTATAAAGAATTCTGTATTTGGAGATAAGGAAATTTTTTAACCTGTTTTCTTATTGTCAAGATGCAGCTTATCAAAATTGTTTGATAGAATTGAATGTCTGTATCACCCCTATTAACAAGAAAAATAGTGGGCACATCCAAGCTATGTGAGGAGCAATTGCACAATATAACAGAGTATAATATGTAACTCTATACTTTTATCATATGGCAATCATTGCACACACATTTGTTTCGTGTATTTTAACATTTGTACATTACAGCTGGCCTGAGGAGAAAAAAATAGATGTACTTTCTTTTTTTAGACATCATAGATTAGAAACAGTATATTTAATCTAAATTATGTCCCACTGCAGTACTGATTACAGAATAATATGAAGTAAAGCGTTAGTGTCATGTTGTTGTCAGTCTGGCATGGCAGGAATAAAAGAGGAGTCTACAAAATAAGGAATAAGTAGGTCTCATATTGCTCTGATTTTGATGAAATCACACAAATTTAACATGAAGAATCTCTGTTACCCAAATCTGATTTTGAGATTATATTTTCAAATGCCTGTTGTGTATATTTAAGTATACAGATATACTATGTATGAATAATTGTATGAATATATTTGTAACAGATATAGAGGCATATGTAAATACATTTTTATTCTGATGAGAATATAGTACAGAGAGATTCTGGGGGTTTTTATATGCATATAATCTTTTGCAAGCATTAATGTCAACTTATGGCATTCCAGGACACTGTCCATGGTTATTGCTAATAAAGGAAGAAAGAAAATACTGTATTGTTCATGACTGAATATTTTATTAATATGGTACTGTAATGGCAGGCATGATTGCCGAACAGCTGATAATTTAGATATTTGTTTCATCATGGCTTAAATACCATGATGAAATATATGAAGTGGCTTTTAGAAGGGTTGTATTAGTTTTCCATATATCCTTTCTAAGCAAGAAATTGCTAATAATTCATAATATAAAATGTAAGTGGTTCAAACCCAGCACATCCTATAAATGATAGACATACATCTAGTTTGTTTGTTTTGTGGTTTGGT
>VWYP01033543.1:2110-13826 GCA_013400435.1 Pycnonotus jocosus
GGGGGGGGAAGGGGGGAGGAGGAGCGGAACAAACCATTCCCGGCTGCGGGGGGAGCGGGCGGGACCAGCGGTCCGGAATGGCGGGGGGGAGCCGGGCTGGGAGCCCTCCCTCAGCCGGGGAGGGGCCGGTGTCACCCTGGGCCAGAGGGGTGAGGGGACACAGCTGAGGGCCGTGCTGAGCAGCAGAATGGGATTTTGTCACTGTCACAGAATTCCAGAGCGGTTCGGATTGGAAGGGACCTTAGAGCCCATCCAGTGCCACCCCTGCCATGGCAGGGACACCTTCCACTGTCCCAGGCTGCTCCAAGCCCTGTCCAGCCTGGCCTTGGGCACTGCCAGGGATCCAGGGGCAGCCACAGCTGCTCTGGGCACCCTGTGCCAGGGCCTGCCCACCCTCACAGCCAACAATTCCTGCCCAATCTCCCATCCAGCCCTGCCCTCTGGCACTGGAAGCCATTCCCTGTGTCCTGTCCCTCCATCCCTTGTCCCCAGTCCCTCTCCAGCTCTCCTGGAGCCCCTTCAGGCCCTGCCAGGGGCTCTGAGCTCTCCCTGGAGCCTTCTCTTCTCCAGGTGAGCACCCCCAGCTGTCCCAGCCTGTCCCCAGAGCAGAGGGGCTCCAGCCCTTGGAGCAGCTCTGTGGCCTCCTCTGGCCTGGCTCCAGCAGCTCCACGTCCTCCTGATGTTGTTCCCAGGGCTGGGGCAGCTCTGCAGGTGGGCTCTCACCTGAGTGGGGCAGAGGGGCAGAATCCCCCCCTCCCCTGCTGCCCACGCTGGGGGCTCAGCCCAGCACAGGGGGGGTTTCTGGGGTCAGTGCCCATGGCCAGGGCAGGCTGAGCCTCTCACCCACCAACAGCCCCAAATCCTTCTCCCCAGGGCTGCTCTCCATGAGTTCATCTCCCAGTCTGTGCTCATGGCTGGGATTGCCCTCACCCTGCTGGGCTGGCACCTGCCCCTGTCCTGGCTCTGTGCTGGGTGGGAACACCTGGGATTTGGGGTCACATTGGAGCCGGGCTGTGGCCTGGGCTGACAGAGGGCTGTGAACTGCCTGGAGAGCCCAGGGGCCTCCTGGAGAGAGTGGGGCCTCACACCTTGGAAGGGCTCCAGTCTGGATCTCTCTCCTGCCATGCACTGCTGGAGCTCAGGGGTAACCCAGAGCAGCTGATGTCCCTGTGCAGATCACCCTGCCCACCTTCAGAGGGTCCTGGAGACACAACCCCTGAGGATTACAGACTGTCCTGCACCACAGAGGAAGAAATCCAGCAGCCCACTGAGAACTGACTTGGCCAAGCCCAAGAGACCTTCCCATCTCACACCTGAAAAACGCACCCAGGATCAGATTTAATCAAGAGATGCAGGAAACTCTTGGGATTTTTGCCCTCCACTGCTTTTTCCCTTTTTCCAGCACACGTTCTGTGGCTGGTGGTGGCTCTGGGCCCTCTCTGGATACTGTCCCTGCTGAGACCAGCTCAGGGCCAACACACACTCTGAGGAAAGACGTGTCACTGACACTGAACTTGCCCATTGTCCCTGCTCAGAGTTCCAGGTGCAGGAGCAGCTGGAGGCAGGAACAGGCTGGAGGGAATCCCCAATGCCAAAGGGAGATCCTTGCTGCTCCTGTCCTGTATGAAGGGGTGAGGGCAGAGAGGAATGCACAGGACCCTCAGCCACGAGTGTCACAGGGATGACACCTGGATCCCATCAAGGCTCCTTGTCCAGCATCACCTCATTCTCACAGAATGGCAGAATCCTGGAACAGCCTGAGCTGGAATGGACCCACAGAGATCAGAGTCCACCCCTGTCCCTGCACAGACACCCCAACAATCCCCCCCTGAGCAGCCCTGAGAGCGTTGTCCAAACGCTCCTGGAGCTCTGGCAGCCTTGGGGCTGGGACCATTCCCTGGGGAGCCTGGGCAGTGCCCCAGCAGCCTCGGGGGGAAGATCCTGTCCCTATTGTCTGACCCAACACCAGCCCCCCTTGCAGTTGTGACACAAATCAAACCCCAAATTCCCCTTTTCCCCAAGATTCCGTGGTTGGGGCTCTTGTACCAATGCTGAGCACAAGCAAGTCCCGCTGACTCCAAGGAAAACTTATTTCAGGGGATGAAGGTTTTCCAGCCGCATCCCCACCTCATCCCCTCCCCGCTGCCATCCCTCCGGGCGCTGCCGCTGCTGCCTGACTCCGGCACTTCATTAGCACCAATTTGCTCTCGTCACGCTAAGTGGTGCTGACTCGGGAGAGGACTGAGGAGAACCGAGCAGCCGCCAGCACTCCCAGGGCTCCTGCCCGGCCCTGCCTCACGACAGCAGCTGCTCCAGACCCCGCAGCAGCTCCCCATGGCCTGGTCTCCACCGGAACAATAAAAGCAGCCGATCCTGGTCCAAAAAAAAAAGGCCCGGAAAGGGAGGAAATAGGAGAAATGGGGGAAGTGACTTCTCAGCAGAGCCGTGAGCTGATCCCGGTTCCCCTGGGTGGTGGGGGGAGCAGAGCAGGGCACCACATCTGCCTTCACAAAGGTGTCTGGAAGAGCAAGTGGAAAATGAAATCTCTGCAGAAAGGAAATGCTTTTAACAACAAACTCACCTTTTAAAGTCATGTAAAACTGTTTGGTGTCCCTGAGAAGAGTTTGGTGGCTGCCACCAGGGCCAGAGCAGCTCGACTGGAAAGGACAAGAATAAAACCAGGGCAAACGTGGAGGGATGGAGCCAAGCACAGCAGCAGCAGCCACAGCTCCTTTGTATCACTTCAGCCTCCTTCAGACCAGACAAACCCGTCTGCTTCAGCACTGGGAAAGCTGAAAATGCCACTCATGGAAGAAAAGGCCAAGATTGAGAAGGGCAAGACAGGAAATGAGCTCTCCTGGGGGCTCTTCTGTGTGTTGGGGCAGCTCTGATGATCCCAAATTGGGAAGAGATGGAATCCTCATCTCAGGGAGGACCCTTGTCAACCTCCTTGTGCTTCCCTTTCCAGTCCTTTCGCTCCAGATGCCAACCCCTGGAAGCCCCTGGGCTGTGGGGAATGTCTGGGGTGGTCGGTGTGGGCACCTGGCAGAGCCTTGCAGCCCCATCCCAGAGCTGCTCCCTGGGATGAGCCACCGAGACCTTGGCGTGGGAAGGGAAGGGAAGTGCAGGCGGCAGAGCTTTGTCTCATCTCATCTCATCTCATCTCATCTCCTCATTTGCAGCGTTCAGAGGAAGATTTAATTTGCTGGGCTCGGGGAAGCGGCTCCCCCTGCAGCGCTGGCTGCATACCAATGACCAGGGGCTCTCCTCGTCCTCCCGAGCTGCCAGGGACACCAGCGGGGAAGCCTGGCCCCACCGAGATGGGGACACGTGGCACAGGGACACGTGTGGGGCTGGCAGCTCCAGCTGGGCCGTGTCTCTGCAGACACCTTGCAGCTCCTGACCACATCTCTCAGACTCTGAATGGCCTCTGATGTCTTTTTTTCACTACAGAGTGGCTCAGATGCTGTGGGACCGCGGCACCCAAAATTCCCCACAAGTTTTGGAGCCCAGAAGGTGCTTTTTAAATCATGTGCTGCTGAAGTCTGGGGGATCCCAGGAATGGGCACTGCAGGGCAGGCTCTGCTCCGTCATTCCATGGTTGGCATCACATCCTCTGTGCTCATCTCTGTTTGGAGCCAAATGGGGTTTCAGGGGGAAAAAAGGCAAAAAGGAAGTTGAGCTTTGTTTTTTGAACACTTTTCCTTTGTTCTATGCTGCTGCCTGTCCCGTCAGCATTGTGTTCTCCCAGAAGAGAGAAGATCTGAATTTCTGCTGGAGACCCCTATTTGTGACAGATCTCTTTGGCCTCTTTTCCTGCAGTGCAAAGAGAAGTCAAACCAAGCTCTCACAGTTGCCCCAGCACCCAGCCAGCCCCACTGTGCACCAAAGCCTTTCTGGTTTGGAATTAAAGCTCCCTGGTCTCTGCTCCAGACTCTGCTCCAGCTCTGGGGGAGCAGATGCCAGAGGTTCATTCAAACCCTCTCTTTGCTCAGAGCTGAAGCTCCCAGAACCTTCTGGAACAGCAGGGTAGGGGCTGAACCAGTAACACCCAGCCCCCTTTTCTGGGAAAGGGAGTGAGATCACAGAGCCATGGAATTGTTGAGGCTGGAAAAGACCTCTTAGATCAAGTCCAACCAAACACAGCACCACTCCCATGCCAAAACATGTCCCCAGGTGCCACATGCACACAATTTTTGAACACTTCCAGGGATGGTGACTCCACCATTTCCCTGGGCAGCCTGTGCCAGGGCTGGGCAACCTTTCACATGAAGAAATTTTCCCTAATATCCAATCTCAACCTCCACTGGTGCAACTTGAGGTCATTTCCTTCTGTCATTTATTTCTTGGGAGAAGAGACCGACCCCCACCTGGCTACAACCTCCTTTCAGATCCCTCTGCCCCTTCCAGGAGAAGGGAAAACTGAAGCAGTCCAGGGCCTGGGCCCATCTGGAAGGCATGGAGAGAAGCCAGCTTTGCTCAGGGCCATTTCCCACCCAGTGCCCACCACTGGAATCAGCCCATCCCACCTTTGCACCAGGGAAACCCATCCCCACCTGGCCAACCACATCCAGGCTCCCCCTCTCCGTCCCTTCCTCCACCTCCCTCTGAGCCCATAAATGCTCCTCGGTCCCCTTCCACCCCTGGGAGATGATTTGACAAGGAGAAAAAGAGAGAAACTGGTGGGTTTTGTGCAGGTTTTCACCCCCCCCATACCTTGCTTACAGCCATCGTGCTGGCTCTGAAAGCCTCTGGCTGTCTTTTGTGATTTCAACAAATCACCAGCACTTAAGCAAAGTGGGCAGAAAATTACAGGTTGTATTGCAAGTGAATGGAGAGGGAGAGCACGCTGGGGCCGAAAACCAGAGGTTTGCGGGTATAATAGAGAAAGCAGGGACTTGCAGGCTGCAGAAACCTGCGAGGCCATCAGGTATTAGTTAAATGCTTCGTGGGGTTCACGCTGCGAGGCATAATCGCAGTTCCTGAGCAGCAGCCATTTGATTGTCTCTATTATGTCCCCTCTGAAATGATTTGGGAGATGTTTCGCTCGGAGCTGTCAAGGTTAAGTCAAGGAAAACGCGCTCCCTCTGACACGAGGCTCCCGGGGGACAGAAACCCTGGGCAGAATCCTCCGGGGAGGAGGGGGGGATGCCTCTGCTTTTGGAGCTCTTTCCTCCTGCTTTCCCTGCCCGAGGCTCCTCCTTGTCTTTGCTCCTTGTGGTTTTTTCTGCAGCCAGGGCGGAGCTGCCTTAGGGATGGGGTTGTTTGGATTGTGTGCCTGCTGTGTGGAAGGATTGTGCTGTCACCCTGTCCCACTAGGTCTGGTGTCCCCTCATTGTCATTTCTGGGCTCCTCGGTTGGGTTTGGAGGGCATGAAACGAGCTGGGGAGGGGTTGAGGGAAGAGAAAACCCCCACTATGGGTGAGCCCAACCCCTCATTACCCAACAGAGCATCCCCCGTCCATGGGAGAGCTCGATCCATCTCTCCCATGGTTGATCCTGGTACTGCCAGGGTCCTCTGTGCCCCAGGGGGAGCCCAGGAACAAATCCTGTCCTTTGGGGACACGATGCAGAGGAGGGGTGGAAATGTCCCCATCCCCACGGACCCAGAGAGCCGGGAAGGACATGATGGAGAAACAACATTAAACCAAGGCTGGGTTGTTTGGATCTTAGAACTTGGGGAAAAAAGAGATTTTGGAGCACAAAGAAAATACCTCACCCCCGGCTGCTCTGGGGGGGAGTCAGAGCCGTGCCCCTGGCTGCCCCTTGTCCCTGGCTGCCTGTGGGGACATGGGGACAGCCACCGCCAGCCTGCCTGGGAAAGCAGCACCCAGGGGATGGGGAATGGGAAAAAGATCCTCCGTTGAGGGGTTGATGGCTGCCGTAAATAGATCTGAGCAGCGTCCCCATCGATCGCTGCTGTGCGGAGCTGTAATTAGATTGAGCTGGGGGAGAGGGGTGTTGGGCTGCGTCAGCAGAATGGGAAATTAATAAATAAACAAACCAGCACAGGAAATGTGGGATGCGGCCACCGGCGGCAGCGCAGGCCAAAAATAACCCAAAATAGCAGGGGCTGAGGGTGAGGAGCGGGATGGTCCTGAGCACTGCCTCTGCTGCAGGAGCCCAGTTTGACCAGCAAGGCCCCGATGGTTTGCGTTTGCCTGGGAGTTCACAGTTATTAATGGGAGACTGGGCTGTAATAATCACTCCCAAAAAAGGACTGGGAGGTTGGAAAGATGAAATCCTGTCCAGCACTGTGGTGGGAATGGGTGCCAGCAGGCAGGAGAGCAAGAGGACAGGCTGGAAGGCCAGGGTGACAGCTGGGTCACATCCACAGGCCTCGTGGGGACGTGGGAGATGTTCCAAGTGCCATCCTGAAGGGAAAAAGCCCTGTGGATGGAGTGTGAGGAGCCCACCTTGGCACAGGAGGAGCTGAGCGTGCCAGGGGTGCTGGGAGGGTGTGGGGAGGTGGGTGAGGGGCACAAGTGTGGGGGGATTTTTTCTGTTTGTTGTTTGGCTTGGGGGTACATTTGGTGGGGGGAGGAATCTTTTTTTAAATTCATGTCTGGGAAAAAAGAAAAAGTCAAATTTTCTATAAAGGCTTTTTTTGTTTGTTCTTTTTGCAAGCATCTGATGGTCATAGGGTAGGTTTCCACATTCTCTGCTGGCTGTTTGAGTAAGGTACTCCTGGGACAGGGTCCCCTGGCGTCACTCAGAGTGTCCCTTTGTCCCTAAGGATGGTGGTGTGCAGCCAAACCTGCCTGGGGGGGAGAAGGGGAGGGGAAGGTTCTCCACTGGCTTTACCAGGGGTGCCTGATTTGGACTGAGAGTGGTTGGTTGTGTCCAGCTCGGTGCCTCCCATCCCCTGCCCAGTGGAACCAGAACTGGTGGCTCCCAGCACTGTGTGGGGACAGGGCCAGGACCAAGGCCAGCAGCTGGGACACAGAGCTAAACCTGCTGGATAAATTGCTTCAGTGAGCTCCAGATGTCCCCAGCTCTGGGTGGAAGGGGTGGATCTCATCCTTCTCTCTCAGCTCAAGGTGATGTGAAGAGGGCTTGTAGTGGAGGCAGCTGAGGAGCTACAGGAGGAGGAGATTTCTTGTTTAGCAGTGAGGAAGAAATGACTCCAAACACCCTCCCACTACTCCTGGGCTGTGCACTGCCTCCCCTTTGGCTGTGGAGGTGTGTTTGTAGAGCAGGAAGGGGTTTAGCCCAAGGAGAATATCTGTGTATCCATGTCCTGTGCTGCCCCATCCCTGCAGCATTTCAGCCTTGGCTTTTGGCCCCTCCGAGCTCTGTGCTTGGAGCTTGGAACTTGCTTTGATCCCTCCAGGCCAAAGAGGCTCCTGAGAGAAGCAAGTTGAAATCTGCCACCCAGACAGCAAATGTCTCAAGGGCCTGTGCCCAGAAGATCTGAACCAAGAAACCCCAAAGGCTGAAAACTGCTGCTGCCCCAGGCAGGAGCGGGATTTCCTTTGGGAAGGCTTTAACCCGCAGTTTGCTCTCTCTTTTCTGAGCTTCCCAGGAGGAAATGCTTTGTCCCCAGCCATGCAGGGTCAGATCCATGCCCTGCCTTGCCCATGGCATCTCAGCTTCCTGCACTTCTGTGTCTGGCTGAGTCCTGAGCAGTCAAATTTCTGAGCACTGAGATCAAACCTCAACAGCTCCAGGGACTGGATCGGCCACCTCCACCATTTAATAGTTTTTAGGAAAATATCATAGCAAAGGTCTCCTTGTCCCACCTCTTCAACTAACAGTGTGCTTGATATCCCCACAATTAAAATTCATATATTTATTTATTATATTCACTTCCCCCTCTGCCCTCATGCAGCGTGCTGGGGTCAGGGGGGCTTTCCTGGCTTCCCCACGTGAGAGCCCCTCTGTGCTGACCTTTGGCTCGAGCCAAACCTGCAGGGAAGGCTTTTCATTCAACGCTGACAAATGTGCCAGAGGATCTGGTAGCAAAGGCACACAGGGGAAACAGAATTTCCTGGAGCCTCCAGGGACTCAGGCAGGAAAATCCCTTCCCAGAGCAGGTGGATCCATGATTGGTCCTTCCAAGATGATGCTGTGGGATTAAGGCTGCAGAGTGACCTTTCCATAATGTCCCTGTCCCCGGCTCTTCCCTGCATTTCCGAGCTGGCAGCTGGATGTGGTGGCCAAGGGACACCAATTCCCTGAGTCCTCCAGGGAGATCCACAGAGGTGATGAGGAGGCAAGTGAGACCATGCTGAGGGAGGATAACCCCCCAAATTTAGGGCTGAATCGCAATAGCCAGTGCAGGGGTTTCCTCAGTGTCTAGTCCCAGGCTCAGCTGGAGATGCTGGGACTTTTCCTGGGCTTCCCCCAGGCTTTAGCCACACTGGTGTCACAAGAGGCCATTGTCCCTTCTCAGCAGGGAGGAAGAGGAGGGAGCGGTGGGACACCAGCCAGCGAGTTCCCTGGAGGGAAGGGCCCGGATTTCGGGAGGCAGCTGGGCAGCCTGCAAGCGGGGCAGGGTGGGGAGCCCCAATTAACAGCCCTGTTCTCTCTCTCTCTTGAACGTCTCCAGCCTGCAAACGCAAGGAGCAGGAGCAGCAGAAGGACCGGAGCCTGCAGCCCAAGAAGCAGCGCCTGGTCTTCACGGACCTGCAGCGCCGCACCCTGATCGCCATCTTCAAGGAGAACAAGCGCCCGTCCAAGGAGATGCAGATGACCATCTCCCAGCAGCTGGGGCTGGAGCTCAACACCGTCAGCAACTTCTTCATGAATGCCCGCCGGCGGTGCATGAACCGCTGGCAGGAGGAGCCAGGCGCCAACCCCGGGGTCCCCTCGACGTCTACAAGCACTTTCTCCAAAGCATGATGTGCCCCAGCCCCCCCTGCCCCTTCCTGGATGTCCCCCTCATGACAAAGCCAACCCCAGACTCACACGCATGGCCTGGCAGGGGTGAGTGCTCCCGGGGTGGGTCTGTTAAGCCTCCCAAACCCTCAGCTGGGTGTCCCCCATGGACCTGGGCCTCGGGCCACCTCCTGCTGCCACGTCCTGCCAGCTGGTGGAGCAGGGACACGGTTTGTGAGCAGGGCAGCTCCATCCCCAGGAGGGCTCAGAGGAAACCCATGGAGAGCAAGGGGTGGTGTGGGATGGAGGGAGGAGTGAGGCACCCCTGGTCCTTGGGGATCACAGAGCCTTGTCTTGCCCTGCCCATGAAGGTTTTTGGGGAGAGGGGCCTGTCCTGACCTTTCAGCCGACCTTGATCTCTGTCACAGCCACCCTTACAGCTCCCCCTGGGGAGGGGAAGAGGTGGAGGTGACACAAGAATTGGTGTCACAGGCTGGACTCTGTCACAGCCCCACTGGACCAGGGCCAGACCTGCCGTGGTTCAAAGGGGACTGAGCAGGGAAAGAGCTCCCGGTGTGCCTGGAGGGCTCCTGGGCTCTCTGCTTGCTGGGGGTTTTCCCCTGCTGAGGTGCAGTGGGTTCCCCAAGGCAGCCAGACCCTCTGTGCCAGCCCCACATGGCACTTCCATCCCTTGAGGGGTTTGGAGACCTGGCTGAGAACATTCCCATTCCCCCCGTTCCTCTATGGGCATCTCCCTCTGACCCCCCTGGGCACTCCCAGGAGCACCCATCCCGCAGGCCCCCCATGCACCCACAACCCCCCACCCACCCACGAGAGCACCCCGGTGCCAGATCCCTCCCAGAGAAGCTCCACGGTGAAGGATTCCCCTCCTGCCTCCACGGACCCGAGCACCCCCATCCCGAGGGGACCCCCGCTGCTCCCAGCAGGTCAGAGAAGCACATTTTAGCTACAGGAATCGGGTATTGAAAAATAACAATTGTTCGAAAGGAGACGGGAGGAGAGACTTGGAGCCAAGGATCTGATCTTTCCCGGTGACTGCCTCCACCTTTCACCTCTGGATTTCTGGTTCACTTTTCAGCTGAGGAATGGACACAGACAAAGCAGATTTGTTGGCTTTGGGGCTCGCCCCATCCACCTCTCGACACACACTCTTGCCCCCTCCTGTCCCCCCTCTTCATCTCTGTTACCAAAGAAATTACAAAACCAAAAACGCAACAACAACCAAAAAAAAAATTCCCTCCTGGGAACTAACGTTGGTGCACGGTGGGAAAAGAAAAATCCAGGGGATCTGGTGGTGAAATCCAGCCCTGGGTGTGAGAAGGGGGAAAATTCCCCGACAAGATTGAAAGGGAAAAAAACCAACCTCCCCCCCAAAAAAGGAATAACAACAGAAACCACAACCAAACAAGCTCAACAAAAACCGGCAACTTACCAAAAAGACACCAGAATTTTTTTTTTTTTTTTGTGCCAATTAACAACCTGCCTTAAATACGAATTTCTGGAGCAATGGTACTTAGCTTCAAAGGGATCGTTTCCTCCGAGCTCTCGATGGTGACTTGTGCCATATAAAAAAGCAATCACGAGGCCAAACCCTTACAATCAGCCCTCTCCCAGCCCCCTGAGGGCTCCTTGCCAGCCCAGGGTGTCCTCAGGAGGAGCAGGAGGTGCCCCTGGGGACAGGGAAGGGCTGGGAGAGGCTTGGGGATGAAGGGAGAGGCAAGGTCCCCTTCTTCCCCCACCACTTGGGGAAAAAAAAAGAATCCTCCGAAACCAACCATCAACCAAAAAAGGAAAAAAAACCCCCAAANGGCCCTCAAGGATGCAAAGACATTTCTAGTGAGAACCCGAGACTAAAGGCTACCTCACTTGAGTTTTCAATTTTTGTGATTTGAAAATCACGTCTGATACCAAAGATTTTGTTGCCTTGTCTGGTCTGTGCTGGAAACGCCACTTTCCCTGCTCCCCATGGCCAGGCTGGCCCAGANCACTCTTGAATTTATGCGGGTAAAAAGTACCATCTGTGTTCTAGCGCTATGGTTTCTTCGATTCACTTTACTTTGAGAGTGATCAGTTGTGTCACAGGAAGGCACCTTGTTGAAAAGAAGGAAAAAAAAAAAAAGGAAAAGAAAAGGAAAGAAAAGGTTCATCAAAAAAAACCCCAAAACCAAAACCAAAAAAAAAAAAAAAGGAAAAGCACCCCAAAATAAAGAGAAAAGAAAGGACAAAAGAATGAAGAGAGAAAGGAAAAACCCCTGCACACGAAGCCCTGCCCGGGCAGGGTCAGAGGACGTCTTGAACCAAAGAGCTCCTGGGGTAGGTGGGCGGTGGAGGGGCTGGGGGTGTCAGGCTGGACACGGTGACACCAAACTGAACCAAAGCATTGCTGGAGAGAGGGCGGGAGAGAGGGATGGAGAGAGGGAAGGGGCAGGTGCCACAGCGTGTTTTGCCAACCAGAACCCAAAACCTAATGGGAACCTTATCCCTCCGGGACCCCGCTTCCCGCCACTGATTTTTTCCCCTGATGTTGTTTCTTCGTCTTAGTCGTGACGTGGTGACGATGGTGGTGGATTCCTGAACCCCATCGAGTAGTATTCAAGGGCTGAAAAGCCAGGAAGGGGGCCTTGGTTTGGGAAGTGAAAAACACAACAGGAAAAAAAAAAAAAATTAAAAAAAGGGAAAAAAAAAGGAAAAGAAAGAAAAAGAAAAAAAAAAAAAAAAAAAAAATTAAAAAAAAAAGAGTAAATGCCACAGGCCCTCAAGGATGCAAAGACATTTCTAGTGAGAACCCGAGACTAAAGGCTACCTCACTTGAGTTTTCAATTTTTGTGATTTGAAAATCACGTCTGATACCAAAGATTTTGTTGCCTTGTCTGGT
>VWYP01033543.1:13838-76433 GCA_013400435.1 Pycnonotus jocosus
TTCCCTGCTCCCCATGGCCAGGCTGCCCCAGAGCCCCCCGGCCCAGAGCCCCCTGGCCACCCCCACCCCCAGCCCCAGCCCTGTCGAGCCCCCAGAGAGCGAGGGAGGAGGCGAGCGAGCGACCCCGGGATGGCAGCGTGGTAGATGAGTGCCTTTTTCTTGTACCAAAGGTGTGTGGCCATTTCTTTGCTCCTCTGCTTTGATCCTAAAGACTCAGCGTTACCTCAGCTCTCCGCAGGGACGGATTCCCAGGGCTCTCGTAGTCTCTGGGTGTTGGGATGAAGGAAAGGAACCCCAACCCTTGTCCTAATTGAAGAGAAAACATCCCCCTCGCTGAGGGAAAGGTGCTGGTTCCCCAGCATGTCCCCACCTCTCAGATGTCCCTGTGTCCCCCAGCCTGGTCCCCAGGGTCCCTCCATGCCCCAGGAGCACAGACCTGGTGTCCAGGGACGCTGCTGCCAGGGAAAGGCTTTGCTCCGTGTCCTTCTCCAGCCTCTCAGTGCTGGACCCTGCAGGAGCCCTCCAGGTGACAGAGTTTCCTCATGGGCTGGTTTTGCTTCGCTCAGCTCAGATTTGAGCTTCAGTTCCCACTTTTGATAGCACAGTTTGTGGCATTTCTGTTTGGACAGACAAAGGCAGGAGCAGTGGAAAGCCTCACCCTGAGCTTTCTCCAAACTCTTCCTTCAGGGAATGGGAGCTGGCAATCCTTTCAGCAGGAGCTGTTTTCCAGTCCCCAGAGGGGCGTTTTTGGCTCACTGGGGAGGATCTGTGCAGCCAGGTCTGCTCCATTGTGCCCCTTGGCTTCAGCAGAAGGCAGCAGGAGCTGATGCTGTTCCCCAGCAATCTCCAGAATGCCCAGTTTAGGGAAAATTTGGGTTGAATTGTACCTGCCTGGTTCAGCCTCCAGCCAAGGTGACTCCTTCGAGTTGGACTAAACTTGCCCAGGGCCAACCCTGATGTGATTCTTGGGGTTGTCCTGTGCAGGACCAGGAGCTGGACTTGGTGATCCTTGGGGGTCCCTTCCAATCCAAGAGATCCCAGAATTCCAGGATTCCAACGCCCCTGGTGCGAGCAACCCCATGGGGGTTCCCCATCCTGCTGGGCAGCCTGAGAGGGCCGGTCAGACCCTGTCACCACCTCCCTGTCACCTCCCTGTCCCTCCTGTCCTCCTCCACACTATTGCCTTGGCCTGGCCCTCCTGGCCACGCCACCCCCCTTGTCCCCAGTCCCCACCTGGCTTGTGATACCAAAGACGTTCTCTATGCAGGAGAAAGCCTTCAATGCCACCCAGCACAGACCTTACAAGCCTTTGACAATGTTCTCTGAAATACCTCAAAATATTTAATGTATAGTTTATGTGATAAAAAAAAAAAAAATTACTTAGCTAGTTTTTGGAATTTGTGACTTGAAGCTTTATACTGTTAAATTATAATTTTGCAGAAGACGGCATGTTCTTATTTCTTTGATGCGTTCAATGGGAGACATATTGAATGTTAAGGAAATGAAAGCTGGATAGTTTCACGATTTAAAAAAAAAAAAGAGAGAGAAAGAGAGAGAGAGAAAGAGAGAGAGAAAGATTAAAAAAAAAAGGACCCTTGGAGTTTACAGATTTCATATTTAAACAAGTCCTTTTAAAAAAAAAAGAAAAAAAAAGAAAAACTAATAATGATGACGATACCTTTGCGTTCAGATGTGTTACTTTTCTCTGAGTCATGTCGTACAAGAGTATTTATTATATGTGTTCTGTGTTCAAATGTAATTTAAAGAAGACAAAAAAAAAAGAAAAAAAAAGAAAAACTAATAATGATGACGATACCTTTGCGTTCAGATGTGTTACTTTTCTCTGAGTCATGTCGTACAAGAGTATTTATTATATGTGTTCTGTGTTCAAATGTAATTTAAAGAAGACAAAAAAAAAAGAAAAAAAAAGACAAGATGAGAATTTGATTTATGCATGAAAAAAATATACTCTTTCTTGAAGTAATGTAATAATTATTGGGGTGGGGTGGTCGGGTGGGAGCGGGAGGGGACAAACTGTGCTTTTTTTGTCCACGAGTTTTTGGTTGATGAAGATTTCTCTGCATGGATCATGGTTCTGTTCCAACTCACAACCACGGCAAAGTCATCATTTATCCCCTCAGTTTCCTCCTCCACCTCTTTTGTTCCTTTGCTCACCCTGAGAATTGCTTGGCAGCCGTGGGGGGAGGCAGGGGCTGCTCGGGGGACCCCCGGGCAGGGTGGGGGGCACAGCCTGGCCCCGTGCCCAGCAAACAGGGTAAGGGAATCTGGGACACGGGACCCTGCTGTGCCCACTCCTCCTGCCTCCCCCTGAGCTCTGGCTCCTCGCTCTGCTTTGTGTTTTCTGTTTGTTTGAGGGGGGGTGGTTTGTGTTTTTTGGGGTTGGGTTTTTTTGCTTTCTCCAGCTCTGTGGGTCAAATCCCGAGTGCAGCCAAGAGGAGGAGAGACAATCAGCCACCACCACAACCTGAGCTGGCAAAGCCACGGGGCTCCCCGTGTGCTCTGAGACAAGGGAAACAGCCCTGGGCACCCCAAAAAACCCCCTCAGGGCTGAGACCTCTCCAGATGATGCTCCCAAATCCACATCCTTGGGATGACCTCCCAGGCCTGCCTCTGCCCTTGCCTGCCACTGAAAGAGGTGCTGAAGATGGTGCTGGCCCAGCTGGCCGCTGGGCTGGAGTGACCCATTGCTGGGCTGGAGTGACCCATTGCTGAGCTGGAGTGACCCATTGCTGGGCTGGAGTGACCCATTGCTGGCCTGGAGTGACCCATTGCTGGGGTCTTTGTCCTCAAGAGTGTGCTTTGGGTCAGAGGCACACCCAGCACTCTGCCCCTGTCAGGCTCTCCTGTGCCACCAGCCTGCCTCTCACTGTGCAGACCCCTGACTTGGCTGAAGAAGAAGAGTCCAGGCACTGGAAGAGCCCCTGGAGGATCCCAACCCACCAGAAGGTCTCAGGGCACTTTGGAAGGGCTTTGGAGCTTTCTGCAAATGCCCAGAGTTCACCCCCTGAGGGGCTCCTTCCTCCCCCTGCTCCTCCTCCTCTCCCTGCTCAAAGACAGGAGCAGAGGAGCATGGAAAAGCCACATCTCTGGAGAACAGGAGGGTGGTGGGGACCTGCAGGAGGCAGTGCTGCCATTCCCAGAGCATTTCCCTGAAACTGCTGCTTCCTCAGCCCTTTCCAACCTCTTTACCACTTGAGGTGGACCCAAAGCTCAGCTAACCATGAAGGAAGAGATCTCAGCTCCTTCAGGCCCCACCAAAGTGGCCCCCAAAAGCCAAGGAAGGTGTTTCTCAGTCTGCAGCTTTTGTCTGGTGCCACCACCCTGCAGCCTTTGCCACCAGCACTGCAATGCCCAGCACCAGGTGGTGGTGGAAGACCCACTGACCAGGGTTTTTAGGAGGAGATGATGGTTCCAGCAGCACCACTCATCTGCTGACCAACCCTTCTGCCCTCTGGGGAGCTCAACATCCCCACCACGCCCCGTTTCCTCCTCCAAGACCTTTTCCACCATGAGAAACTTGAAGGCCAAGACTGCAATTACAGCTGCAAGGAGGTTTGGACACAACCCCAATCACGAGTCCCTGGACCTTACAGAGACCAGCTGGATTCCATCCTGGATTCCATGGCTTGGGAGACCCTGGAGGAGACAAGATCTGAGCCCTCATCCCTGTCCTTTGGCCCAGCAGGGCTCTCAGATCTCAGCCTGGATGTGGCCCTGCCTGCTGCCCACACCAACCAAAATGCCTTCAGGAGCAACTTGCCGTGATACCAAAGATTTTTTTTTTTCCCTGCAGGTAATGACAATCTGAGCTCTGTCCTAAAGACAATTCTCTTGACCAGGGTTGCACCCAAAGGGCATTTTTGTGCTGTGGGGAGCAGGAGTGAAAATGGGGCCCTGGGAACTCCTCTGAGGGCGATGGAGGGCAGTGAGGAAGAGGAAGAGACCTGGCATCTCCCACTAAAACCTGCTGGTTCACACTGGCCACTGTCCCCTGCTTGAATTGTGCAAGTTTTCAGGGATTTGTGTCATTTCATGACCTGTGATGCCCCCGGCCATTCCAGTTCTTCCTGGAGTGGAAGTTTTGCAAGGATGGCTTTTGGTACTTTGAAACCCCAGTGCCAGCAGTGGGACAGTGGTGTCCCCATCCCACCAGGACAGCAGGAGCCTCTTGGGGTCGATTTTAAACATTTTTACCCCACTCTGGCACAACCAGAGCCAAGATTTCCCTGCTCTAACATCAGCTGTGCCAGTAGGACTTCAGCACAGAGTGAGAGAAATGGCTTTGCCAAAAATTCACCATTGACCCTTTTTCCTGCACATCCCAACGTGGGGAGGACAATCAGCTCCTCTTCACCTCTCTCCCCAGCCCATGCTGGGCATTGTTGGGTTGTCACTGCCCTGTCTGCCTGTCCCTGTCACCACCACCTGTCCCCAGCACGGAGCTGGCTCCTTTCCCTTGTCTCAGAGGACACCCAGCCACGGGGCCAGACCTGCACGAGCTGCCACAAGGAACCTGCCTCCTCTCACATCTTTCTTTGGCATTTTTAAAGAGGGGAGATTAAAAATGCAAAGAACACAATTTGGGGTTGGTTTGGTTGCTTTTTTTATTTTTTCCCCTTCGATTTCTAAGGGAAACAAAGGAGTCAGACAGAATCCAGCCTGGCCAGGGAGAACCCACAGCCTCGGCTCTGCCAGCCCAGCCTCCTCCAGAAAACACTGCTCATTTTTCTGTAGAGCAATAGGTGACACTTGTCCTCGTCCCATGCAGTCCGAGGGCCACATCTCTGAGTTTTTAAATTATTTTTTTCCTTCTAATTAAGTTAATTTAGTTTTTTTTTTTGCTGCTGCTGCTGCTGCTTCATTGTTACTCTCATGGGATAAGTTTTATTCTACAGCGAAATGCAATTGTTACTCTTCTGTGTCTTGCAACTATATTTGTTTAAGCTATTTACAAACATTAAAAAAGAAAAAAAAATAAAAAAGAGTCTTATGTGTCAGGCACTTTATCCAAACTGTGCTGTGTGCTCTGGAGTTTGTTCCTTGTTCTTTGCAATGACTCACACAGGGGAAGTTATCAGGAAACTTAACTCCAGCCTGTCAACAGGTTTTAAAAGAGAGAAAAAAAATTAATCTCTATTTGTTCATCCTCTACTGGTCATGACTGTGTTGTATTTCTGCAGCTTTCTGTTTCTTCAATAAATTATTTTCTAGTCATTCACCCTGGCGTGTGTGGTGTCCTGTGGTGCTGAGGGGTCACTTCCCTCCCCCTGCCCCCTTTCACCACCTCTCTCCTAGCACAAACCTGGCCTGGGACATTCAGGGATCATGCCCAGGGCACTGTGGAAAGTTTTCTCCCCCTGTTTTCCACCTGGCAGCTGCAGCAGTGAGAGCTTTCCCAGAGGAAAGACTTTTATTTCTTGGCACCATCCAGGCCCTTCTGGCCAGAGCCCAAGGGAAACACTTTAATTCTCACAAAGCCAGTGCAGATGAGGCCAAAGCACTTGTAAAACAAACCCATCAGATCACATGGGCTGCAGGCAGGGCCAAGCCCCCGTGGATGATTTAACTGCACCTTTTTACCCAAATTTCTTCTCCTACTGTGCCTTTTGCCATGGCACGAGCGCTGCTGGCACAGACCGAGGGACCACGGGACCTTTCAGTGCCACTTTCACCCTTCATGGCACTGCAGAGATTTCCAGCATAGGAGAGAGAAGCCAAAAAGTGCTTTTAATTAAAAACCGAAACTCATAGAAAGGGTGACCCAGTCACCAGTCAGTTGTTGACACACAACTTCTCCAGCAGCCACTGCTGGTGGCCCTGGCTCTGTGGGACGTGTCCCCTGTGCCCAGCAGGCAGAACCTACCCACACCTCCCCCAGAAGTGCTTTTTTGGGACTTTGGAGAGCCTGTGGCCATAAGCTGTCCCCAAAGGTGGGGACACCAGACCTGGGGCAGTGCTGTGGAGATGGGGCAAGGCACACAGAGGACACTGCCCCTTGTGCAGGGTCAGCAAAGGCAGGAGCTGGCAGTGGTGGGGAGTGACAAGCAGGGCTGCAGGAGCCAGGCTGGTCTGCCTGGAGAAGAAAAGCCTGTACGTGACCAATTAATCAATCAATCAATCAATCAATCAGACCTCACTTCCTCTCCAGAAATTAGGGAAAATTTTGAAGTTACACTGCTCGAATCTGAACCACCTGGGCTGGTGGAGGTGACCCTGCCCATGGCAGAGGGGGGGATGAGATGAGCTTTAAGGTCCCGCCCAAACCATTGCAGGATTCTGTGACATGTCCTGTGACAAAAAAGCCACAGGATTGACACCAGCCCTNCTGGCTTCCTCTCCAGAAATTAGGGAAAATTTTGAAGTTACACTGCTCGAATCTGACCCACCTGGGCTGGTGGAGGTGACCCTGCCCATGGCAGAGGGGGGGATGAGATGAGCTTTAAGGTCCCACCCAAACCACTGCAGGATTCTGTGACCTGTCCTGTGACAGAAAAGCCACAGGATTGACACCAGCCCTTGGTGGAGAACACAAAACAAGAACACAAAACAAGAACACAAAACAAGAACACAACCTTCTTCCTTCGTGCAGCCGCTGCAGCTCAGTCCCCTGTGGGTGGGAATGAGCAGGGGTGAGGGGCTGCACCCCCACCCAGCCCCACTGCTGCTCCATCGGGACATTTCATTAATTGAGGGCTGCGTTAATGAGTCTGGGTCAGCAGCACCGCTCCTGTGGGTCCAGCCTGGGCTGGGATGAGCCTCGCCCAAGAGGAAGCCGCGGCTCCGAGGGCTCGGCAGGGGAAAGGGGGCTGTGCTGCCAGCCGGGGGTCGCAGGCGAGGGGCACAGCCTGGTGGCAGCGGGCAGCGGCTGTCACAGCTCCAGAGCTCTGCAAAGACCATGGGCACCCAGCGTGGGGGTCACGGAGCCACTGCAGAGCTCAGCACCCTCAGCAGGAGCCCCCCAGGCTGGGCCAGCCCCTCTGCGACCGCAGGGGCTGCAAAACCACCGAGTGGGATGAGAGGTGACCCCTGAAGGAGGGGAGCAGCCAGGTGTGCTGTCCTGCCCTGTCCCGGCACGGTGAGGCTGATGGCCAGGGCAGCTACACTGAGGGGCAATGAAGGCAGGACACAGCCGGGGCGCCCTCGGGGCGCGGGGGACCCGGGGCGGTGCCGTGGGTGTCCCTGGCAGGCAGGCTGGCCCTGGCACTCAGGCTGGCCCTGACACTCAGGCTGGGCCTGGCACTCAGATTGTCCCCAGCATGCAGACTGGCCCTGGCACTCAGGCTGTCCCCGGCACGCAGATTGTCCCTGGCACTCAGATTGTCCCCGACACTCAGGCTGTCCCCGGCACGCAGGCTGTCCCCGGTACGCAGATTGTCCCCGGCACTCAGGCTGGCCCCGGCACGCAGGCTGTCCCTGGCACGCAGGCTGTCCCCGCGGGTGATGAGGCCGGCGTAGCCCTCCTGGTGGGAGAAGGCGTAGCTGGAGCGGCGGTGGAAGGAGCCGCGGGGGACGTGGGATCGCAGCTCCACCGGGGGCTCCGCATCCCGCTTGGCCTTCAGGTGGATCTTCTGCAAGGACATGTGGAGATCAGGGCTGGGGACATCTCCCAGGAGAGCCCTCACCCAAACAGGGACATGAAGGGAGCGTAGGGGCACCTCCACCAGGGCATGGTTTGGCTCCCAGCTCTACAACGACCTGATCTTCCATGGGGATGAGGAGTGTGGGGATTCTCCTGGGGATCTGCAAAGCTCATGGAGCTCTGGAGCACAGTGTCAACCTCTGCTCTCACACGGGCTGGGGACACCTCCCAGGCAAGCCCTCAGCCCAAGGTGGGGCACAGGGTAAGCACAGGGACACCCTCCACCAGGACTGGGTTGGGATCTCAGCTCCACCAGGACAGGGTTTGGATCCCAGCTCCACTGGGACAGGGTTGGGATCCCAGCTCCACTGGGACAGGGTTGGGATCCCAGCTCCACCAGAACCCAGTTTGGATCCCAGCTCTACCAAGACTGGGTTTGGACCCCAGCTCCACCAGTACAGGGCTGGGATCCCAGCTCCACCAGGACTGGATTGGGATCCCAGTTCCACCAGTACAGGGCTGGGATCCCAGCTCCACCAGGACTGGATTGGGATCCCAGCTCCACCAGGACATGGCTGGGATCCCAGCTCTACCAGGACAGGGTTTTGGATCCCAGCTCTACCAGGACGGGGTTTTGGATCCCAGCTCCACCAGGACAGGGCTGGGATCCCAGCTCCACCAGTACAGGGCTGGGATGCCAGCTCCACCAGGATGTCCTTTTCCATGATGGGATGAGGGATGTGGGGACTCTCCCAGGGGGCTGCAAAGCTCACAAGCTCTGGAGCACAATCTCAACCCCTGTTCCCACCTGGGACTCTTTTGAAGGTACAACCCACAGCCCCGGTGGGGTGAGCTCCACCAAGGCTGGGGTGGCACCAGGACCTGCACCAGACCCCAGACACTCCTGGGGGCTCCAGGAGGACAATTCCTTACTGCAACCAAAAGCAGACCCTCTCCCAGAGCTGGACAAGGTCTCTTGGCCCAGGCCCCCCTGCAGGGCCATGGAACAATTTTGGGAGAGGCCCCTGGAGTCAGACTTGGTGCCAGTGTCACGAAGGGCCACCACGAGTGGGACCACCAAGGAGAGGTGACCTGTGCCAGCACTACAGTCCAGGCTTCCCTGGGGACCTCCCCTTGCCATCCCTCACCAATCCCAGCCACCAACACTGGGGGGGAGCAGGGCCTGCCCCTGGCAGCCCCCCCAGCCCTCACCTGCTGGGTGCTGGCTGTGCCCAGGATGGCACGGAAGGCACGGACAGTGAGCGAGGGGAGGGTGCTGACCACCAGGGACAGCAGGACCACGAGCAGGACATAGGGGTCAGTCAGGGCATTCCAGCTGGCATCTGTCAACACAGAGGTGATGTTCAGGGAGGGAAGGTGGAGAGGGCAGAGGGAACAGCCAGGAAGGTGCTGAGGGCTCTGAAGAGGAGATGGCACCTAAACTGGAGTTGGGAGTCAAGACAGCAGTTCAAGGAGTGGCAATGAGGAGATGATCAACAGGGGGGAAACAGCTCCTGGCACTGAGGCCAGGGAAGGGAGGGGCCATGGGGATGCCCAGGGCACCTCACCTGGGAAGCGGAAGATGGCAGGGGCTCTCCTGAAGGCATCAGCACTTTGGGTCAGGAAGGAGAAGAGGCAGAAGAGGAGCAGGCTGGCTGTGACCATCAGGAAGGACAGCACTGTCCAGTACTGAGTGTCCAGGACAATCTGTGGGGACAAGGGCAGAGCAGGCAGAGCACACAGGCTCATGAGGGCCGTGGTGACTCTGTTCCATTCAGCTGCTTTGTCCAAATTCCTCCCCCATCCCAAGGAGATCATCCCACAGCCATAAAGCCACTGGGGACAGTGCCAGAGCCCAGGGACCCTAAAGGTCTGCTGTGGGGCAGGATGAGGGAGGGCAGATCAGTGCTCACCTCCACAAGGACTGACAGCAACGCTGACAGGGCCACTGTGACAGAGAAGGACTCATAGTCACCCACAGCCTTGGTGCCAACGTGGTCCTCGAAGGCCCAGAAGGCGACGTAGAAGCTGATGAGGGAGGTGCCCACCCCGTGCAGCAGGGTGACACCAAAAACACGGTAATTGAAGAGCTCATCCTGCTGCCCCACCACGTAGAGCTCAGGGAATTCCAGGCTCTTCTTGGCACTCACATCCTGCCAGGAGAGAATCCCAGAGGGAATGCAGGGATTGGGGGAGGGAGAGAATCCCAGAGGGACTGCAGGGACTGGGGGAGGGAGAGAATCCTAGAGGGGATGCAGGGATTGGGGGAGGGAGAGAATCCCAAGGGGATGCAGGGATTGGGGGAGCAGGATGGGGCCACTCCACCCCCCACACCCTCTGGGAGAGCTGCAGTGGGTCCCTCTGCCCAGTGGGTCCCTCTGCCCAGTGGCTCTGGGGTGACTGGGGACAGGCATCCCAGGACTGTGGCTGAGCTCCAAGTGCCCACCGAGCTGCCAATGCCACGTCCTGGCACAGAGGGCTGTGGAGATGGGTGCAGTGACTGCTGGGCTGATTCCCACCTGCCGAGGGTGGCACAGGGCTGGGTGAGCCTGGGGAAGCCGTACCTGCTCCAAAAGGCCCACGGACAGCACGGGGTAGGCAGTGTAGAAAATGTTGTAGAGTGCAATGAACCAGCCCTCGTACAGAGGCTAGAAGGGAACAGGGAGGAGCTGTGAGCTTGCAGGTGCTTTGGAAAGACTCACAAAGGGTGTCCAGGCCCCAGGACACTCAGATCCAAACATGGAAACCCCCTTGGACTTGCCCCATCCCCTGCATCAGCCCCACACTGTCTGTAGGGTCATGCTGCACACAGAGGTGGGGCTGGAGCTCCACATGTTGCCAGTCAAGTGATGATGGCCCTGGGGATCACAGCTCCCATTTTGGAGGAAACCAGCTGAATGCACATGGGATCCTGCATCTGTCCAAGACTGAGCTGCAGCTCACTGGGAGATCCCAAGTTTCCCCAGGTGCTTTCCCAATCCAGCCAGGTAAAAAGCAGATAACCAGTGCAGATAACCACTTGTGTCTCAGTCAGGCAACCACAAGAAATTGGACATGGCGAGGGAGAAAAGGGGACCAAGGTGGTGAGGTGGACACAGAATGACAGAATCACAGAGTGACAGACAGAATCACCAGGTTGGAAGAGACCTCCAGGATCATCAAGTCCAACCCGACCCTAACCTCAACTGAACCATGGCACCAAGTGCCACATCCAGGCTTTTCTTAACCACACCCAGAGATGGTGAAACTGCCTGTCCTCCAGGCAGCCCAGGCATGATCCCTGCAGGGGATCCTGAGCAGGGGCAGCTGTAACTCTGCTGTAGAGCCCTCCACAGGATGGATGTGACCCCTGCACCGCTCACCTGGGCCGTGAACCCGCTGTGGAAAGCAAACCACACCTGGGCCAGGAGGCCAGCGAAGGTCTTGAAGAAGAAGTAGCGGAGGAACTTGCAGACACGCAGGTAATTCCAGCGGCCGTGCACGAGCAGCAGGCGCTGCAGGAAGCGGAACTGGGCCAGGGCGAAGTCACTGCACTGCACGGCCTGCAGCCCCTCCAGCCCGCTGATGCCCACCCCGATGTCTGCGGCTGCGGGTGGCAAATGCACATGGGGAGCTTTGGGGGGAGCTGGGGGCTGGATTTCCCCATGGGCTGTGCCCAGGAATGTGAATCCAGGAGTGACAGACAAAGGGGACAAGCCCCCTCTATCCCGTGTCCTGCATATTCCAGAGCACAGCCCCGTGTCAGGGCTGCTGGGAGGGGCAGGGATGGCTCTGCCAGCTGCCCACCTTAGGGTTTGAAGGTTCATCAAGGTTCATCCCAGGTGCCAAAAGCACATGGGCCACCCTGCACTTGTCTCAGGCTGGTCCCTGTCCTGTGCCTCTCACTCCCCTCCCAGCACAGCAATGTGGGGAACAGGTTTGGGGCTTCCCCTCCCGGTTCCTCACCCCAAAGGGGAGGGTGACATGGTGGAGATGACAAATGGGGCACCACCATCACCCGTGGGACACACCAATGCAACCCCGACCTCCCCGTGCCCGAGCCTCACTTTTGATCATGTTGACATCGTTGGCCCCATCCCCGATGGCCAAGGTGACGGCCTTCTTGTGCTTCTTCACCAGCTGCACCATCAGGGCTTTCTGCTTGGGGGTCACCCTGCAGCAGATCACAGCCTGGCAGCTGGTGGCCAGGTCCACAAAAGCCTTCTCCACCAGACCTCCCTGGTCCTGCACGGCCTCAGCCCGGTCACAGCACAGCCACCGCCACGGCCACCCCTTCTTCTCCTTCAGCACCTCTCCCGTGTGCAGGATTTTGTCCTTGGGGGAGAGCACAGGTGCTGGGACCTCACCCAGAGCCCTCAGAGACATCAGCTCCTCAGCAATGCTCTTAAATGCCCCAAAAGAGTGACCCTGGTTTTCTCCAAGTTCATCACAGAGCAGGTGCTGTGACCATGAGCCCAGTATGTCCCAGTGTGACCATGAGAGCTTGTGCTCACCACCCAGCCTGTGTCACCCAGAGCACTGGGCAGCTTTGGTCAAAGCCCCCCAGCACCGAATGCTCAGTGCAAGGTTGTTCTGCTCTCCACCCTTCATTCCCCAGCCCCAAATGGGCTTTTCCCACCTTTGGGGCAGGAGGAGCACCACGTCCTGCACATGCTGGTGCCACCCAGGACTCTGATACCCCCAGGGCAGGAACAGCCATCAGGCAGGGAGCAGAGAAGGGCACCCAGGTGCCACCTTACCAGGAAGTCCCCGCTGATGATGATGGCTCTCTTGTGGCACGGAGGCTCTGGGCGCTGCTGGGAGAGGTGGTGGCTGCACGGGGTGTCCCCAGAGCCACTGAGGTTGTTGTTGCTGTCCCAGTAAGCCTGGAGGATCTCGCTGTGGGAGGAAGGGGGGTTGGACACGAGCTGGGGACACTGGGAATGCTGCTGAGACCTACAGTGGGCCCTGGTCATCTCAAAGCTAGGGAGAAGGGACCTGGTGGGAACAAGAGGAACAAAGAAGAGGTTCACTGATATCATAAATCAGCCTGGTTTGGAGGCTGGAGAGAAGCTTAAACCCCTTCTGGTCAAAGCCTGCTGAGGAAGAGCATGGGGTGGGAGAAGAAACAGATGGGGAGGCCTGGAAAAGCATCAGATGAAGACCATGGATATCCAGACTGGCACAGGGAAGGAGAAGCACCTCTGGCTGAGCTGAGCTCTGCCCACCCTGCCCTGGTTCCTCTGCCCTCGAGCGTCCTCAGCAGGGACAGCAATGTCCTGAGCCAGGAGGTGATGATTCCTCACCTGACCTCCTTCTCCTCCAGGATCTCCATGTCGTCTGTCAGCAGCCTGCAGGCGTAGCCGATGTTCATTGCAGTCTCTGCAACACCCAGCTGTCAATGCCCCATGGTGCTGCCCCCCAGCCCAGGGCAGCCCCCAGCCCTTGGCTCCAAGAGCCCTTGGTGGGCAGCAGCTCCTTCCCCTGCCTCAGTTTCCCCTGGCAGGTGGAATGTGCTGCTATTGGAGAGCAAAGGGAGCAGCAGGACCAGTTCCTGCCCACTCCCACTGGCCCCTCTCCTCTCTGGTCCTGGCTAGGGGAGAAGCTGAAATGTGCTGGGGGGGTCTGGGGTGCCTCCACTGACCTTGTTTGTCTCCTGTCAGCACCCACACTTTGATGTTGCCCAGTTTCAGCAGCTGGATGGTTTCAGGGACTCCCTCTTGCAGCTTGTCCTCGATGGCCGTGGCCCCGAGCAGCTGCAGGGGGTGACTGGGTGTCATGGCACGGGGCAGGGCAGGACACAGGGGTGGGAATCACTCCTGGATCCAACCAGCAGCCCTTGATGGGGGTAGACACAACCTGACAGCTACAGCTTGGCACCCCAGTGTCCACTGGCATGTCACAAAGTCACCCCTTGGGGAAAACCCCCTGTCCTCCCAGCCAGGGAATGGGTGTTGGCTTGGACACTTCACCTCCTCGTTCTGGAGAGCCAAACCCCCTGTGCCTGCCCTCTGGGGCACAGCGTTAGGGTTGGGGTCCTGGCCCCAGCCCCAGCCCACCTGCAGGTTCTGCTCCATCTCCTCGTAGAGCCTGTCCAGCTCCTGGGCACGGTCCTGCAGCAGCACTGCAGCCTCGCCGTGCCTCCGGCTCCAGGCACGGAACTCAGCCTCGCTCACCTCCCTGCTGGCCACGCACAGCGTCCTCAGCGTCTCCTCTGCAAAGCGCTGCCGACAGGAGACATCAGGACTCTCCTCCCTCCCCAGGATCACCCTCACAGGACCAGGGCATCACCCCCAGGCCGTGGGCAGAGCCAGAGACACTCCAGGACCTGAGCGTCTCTCTGCGGGCTCTGACTGCCTTCCCCCATCCCACAGCATCCCCACGAGCATCCCTGGATGCAGCTGGTCCATGCAGAGCACCGGGGGTGGATTCCATGCCCTCTTACCCCCTGTCCCACATGCAGGTGAGGCTCCTAGAGCAGAGGGCAGAACCGAAATCCCCAAGGCAGAGGGAGGAAGAGCAGCAGGGCACTGACTGCAGGACACCCAGCCCAAAGCCAGCAGGAGGGGGAGCAGTCCCGTCACCCTGGGCTGGGCTGGGCTGGGCTGGGACTCACATCCAGCGCCCTCTCGGTGAGGCTCTCATTGTGCCCTCGCCTCCGCAGCCGCTCCAGGATGACGGTGTCGGCACCCTTGGTGTAGAGGCGGATGGTGCCCTGGGGGTCTCGCACTGGCACGGGGGGAAGGACACTTTAGGTCCCCTCAGAGATGGCTCCCCTCCATCACTGTCCCTGCTCAGAGGCCACACTGGCCCGTGCTGGCCCCCACAGGGCACCACAGGGCTCGCTGGTGCTTTTCCACCTGTGGCCATGGGAAGCACAGGAGCATCCCCAGATCTGCACCACCACGGGGCACAGTCAGGCCTCAGGGACTGTCACTTCCTCACACAACTCCTCTGAGCCCTGGATTCACTTCCTCTCTCTCGGCTGCTCAAACCCTTCTCAGCCGCCTTGACCAAGGTGAGCAAATCCACAGGGATGACCAGGATGACCCTTAGGAGCCCGGTGCCAGCTGTGGCCACCTGCAGCCATGCCAGTGCCATCCCTTGTGGTGCTGAGCACAGAAGTGACCCTGGAGGGGCTCCCTGGCACAGCCCAGCCCACTCACCCAGCACAGACATCCTCTTGCGGTCGCTGCTGAAGTCCAGCATGGCCAGCAGCTGGTATGTCCTGGTCCTGCCCAGCTCCCTGATGGTGATGCTGTCCTGTGTCCGGCCCAGGAAGACGTAGCCCAAATCCCTGGCTGCCAACACCAGCGCTTCCTCATCCGGGGAGGCTGCCTGGTAAACCAGCTGGTCTGCAGGAGAGCAGGGGGGATTGCACACAGACACTGCCAGCCAAACCCCGCTGGCACAGCTGCAATGCCCGGTTCCTGCCCAGCAGCAGCTGTGACACCCTGAGCTTCCAGGCTGGGGAAACTCAGTCCTGCTTGTCTTGTCCAGAGGGGGCCTTGGGGACAGGGCCTGGGGTGACAGGACACAGGGAATGGCTTCCAGTGCCAGAGGGCAGGGCTGGATGGGAGATTGGGAAGGAATTGTTTCCTGTGAGGGCAATGAGGCCCTGGCACAGCTGTGGCTGCCCCTGGATCCCTGGGAGTGTCCAAGGCCAGGTCGGGCAGAGCTTGCAGAAACCTGGGACAGCCAGACACCTTAACCCCAAAGTGTCCCTGCCATGGCAGGGGTGGAACTGGCTGAGTTTTGAGGTCCCTCCCAACCCCAACCATTCAGGGACTCCATGACCCCTTTTGCTCTGCTGCCCCAGACAGGATCATCCCCCTTGTGCTTCAATTCCCCCCCACGAGCTTTAAAACACCCCCAGACCCAAATCCATGGCACAGGGACAGTGGCATGAGCTGTCCCCAGGCTCTCACACCCACTGCTCCCCACAGCTGAGCTTTGCTGGCCTCACCAAACCCCAGCACGGCCCCGAGGGGCAGCTCAACCCACCGCCCCTGTTCTCCACCATGACGGTGTGGCAGAGGGCCAGCAGCCTCAGGAACTCCCTCAGCACCGGGTCCTTGTCCCTCTGGGCGGCTTCCAGCAGTGTCACATCACAAACATCCACCTGCTGCTCCCCGGGGCGCTGCCAGCCCAGCCCCGAGCCCTGCGGGAGGATGCAGGGGCTGAGCTCAGGGCTCCGTGTCCCCAGCAGTGCCAGGGATGTGACACGGTGGCACTCTGCTGGCACAGCCCCACAGGCTGAGCCCAGCCCTGCGCTGCCCACACCAAGGGGGTGAGTGTAAAACGGCTGGGGATGAAAAAAACCCGAAAAATCAGAACTGCATCATTTTATAACCCCGGTTCCCCTGTCCTGAATGGCAGCTGAGGAGGGGCAAACTCCCCTCTGGACCCTGATGGGAGCCCCCTGAGCTCCTCAGCACCCCTGAGCTCCTCAGCACCAGGCTGTGCCTGGTGTCACCGGTGTCACCAGTGGCACAGGGGAGGGGGCTCGTACGCACCGGTGGCTCTTTGTTCTCACGGGCTGTGCCTGGACCTGCCAAAACAAAAATAATCCAGTTAACAGAGGGCTGCCAGGGGGCTTGGGGCAGCTTCTCTGGGGTGACTCCTGCTCCTGCTGGCCAAAAAACCAGCAAAAAGGCAAAAAGACAAGCACCAGTTCAGCTTCTGCTCAGGGTCAGACTCCACTGGGATACCCAGGCCTCACTTTTTTGGCTTTTTGTTCAGATTTGCGCCATGATTTTAATGTTAAAAATTCAGGCCCACTTTCAGCTGCACTTGCTGGGGTATTCTGCATTTGGGTGATGCTGCTCCACAGAGGTGGAATGTGCCACACCAGGCAGGGGAAATTTGGCTTATTCCTGCCTAAAAGCTTTGCTAGGGGTTTTTTGGCCCTCCTTTTTGCTTTTATCACTGTCCATTTGTCTCAAGCACATGATACTTATCTCAGGAAAACAGGGCCTCATGTTAAAGCTTGGCTCTGCCCTGCTCCTTAAATTTCAGTAATTAAGCATCATGATGGCTCCTAAAGTGAGCCAAGAGCTGGATTAAGTACAGCAATGAGAAGAGGAAGGACTCGGCAATTTTCAAGGTTTTATGGGGAAAACCGAGCAGAATCATTAAAAATAATAAAATTTTAAATGTAAAAAAAAGGTTAAAAAACCCCAAACAGGCAAATAAAATAAATTTTAAAAGAAAAAGAGTAATTACATATGTTCACTCTAATTAAAAAACTTAAGGACAATGATAATTTCCTCGCCTCCTCCACAGGTCACCTGAAAGCCTCAAAGTGCCCAGATTTGGCAACCAAGCTGGAGATTCCCCAGAAAATGATGAAGAGAAAAAAAAGCAACAGCTCCTTTTTCTCTACAAGACCTTAAAACAAAATTCCCTGGCCTCTCACAGCCCCTGTCCCGTTTCTCCTCTGCCTGGGCCAGCAGCAGCTCAGGGTTCAGGCAGGATCCACCTCCCCCACACCAGGTTTGGTGTAGCTGCCCCAGGCTCCCACCCCAGGCTCCCTTTTTATCAGGGAGAACTTTGCTGGTCTCAGCTGAGTTTGGGGCAGGAAACCTCTCCCACGCTGGAGGCCAGGACTGTACCCTGACTCCCTGTGCTGGGAACACCACACCAGTGGGACCTCGGGCATGGTGGGGCCTGCAAAGCCCCAGAAACGGGGAGGTGAGGACAAGGAGAGCTCCTACAGCACCACCAACACCAACCCACTGTCCCAAGCACTCAGGAGGGGTGGAAAGAACCAGCTCCAGGCTCGTCTGAGCCCCTCCAAGCCCATCCCAGCCCGGGTTACCGTAGATGGTGCCATTAACACAGCATTTCTTGAAGCTCATGATGTTCTGTGTCAGGGTGCCCGTCTTGTCTGAGAAGATGTACTCGATCTGGCCCAGCTGGTCGTTGAGGCTGGTGCTCCTGGCTTCAGCTGGGATGTCCTTGGCACCATAATACATCTCCAGATCCCAGTTGATAAAACAGCTGTTCACCAGGTAGATGAATTCAAACCTAGGGAGGCCAGGAGGAGAAATCAGGGAGGAGGAGATGGTGTTCCTCACAGCCCAGGGGCACTGGGGACCTGGCACAGGAGGGGAAGGCAGGGGGAGGTCCCACCTTGATCCTCCTGCTCTGGGTTTGGGGCAGGCCAGAGGGTTTTCATTGCCTGTGGCCGGGCTTCCAAAAAACTCATCACCCACTGGGTGCCCTCTGGAATTCTGGCCCTTGGTGACCAAACTCACAGATCTGGAGGTCCAGCAAAGGGCCCAAAAGTTTGGAAACAGCTTTTTCCAGCATAATTTGGGATTGTTGCCTGCACAGAGCAGCTGTGCCCTTCTCCTCCCCCACCCTGCTGCTGGCCATAGAAATCCCAGGAATATCTCAGATCCTGCTCCCAGGGAGCTGCACCTTCCTCAGAGCCATCCCCAGCCTGCCCACGATTCCCAACAGCAGCCCAGGGCTTGGATCCCTGCTCTGCTTTTCCCCTGGGAAGATCTCCAGGCACATCCTTGGTGTTTGTAGGACACACACCCCATCCACCCTTCCCCTCTCCTGGCTGAGGGACCCCCTGGGAATGACCTGGGCCACACCCTGGCCTAATTTTGGGGCTGTGACCCAAGTTCCAGGTGAGGGGCGAGGGCAGGGGGTGGCTGCTGAGCCCTGAGCCCTGCTGAGCTCCGTGCTCCTTACGTTATGTACATGGACATGGGAATGATGACGCTCAGGAGGATGGTGAAACCCCAGAAGGTGAGGAAGGCCTGGTGGGCAGGGCTGCTGTGCTTGTAGAGGGCAGCCAGGTACCCGTGCTTCTCCTGGAATGTCCTGGCCCAGAACCCAGAGGCGACGGCGAGGCCCAGGGACGTCACCAACAGCACCAGGAAGATCTGGGGTGGGAAGCCAGCATGAGAATGTCCCAACATGAGAAAGTCCCAGATCACAGAGCCCACCAGGCCCTTCTCTAGAAGGCTCCAGGGAGAGCTCAGAGCCCCTGGCAGGGCCTGAAGGGGCTCCAGGAGAGCTGGAGAGGGACTGGGGACAAGGGATGGAGGGACAGGACACAGGGAATGGCTTCCACTGCCAGAGGGCAGGGCTGGATGGGAGATTGGGAAGGAATTGTTGGCTGGGAGGGTGGGCAGGCCCTGGCACAGGGTGCCCAGAGCAGCTGTGGCTGCCCCTGGATCCCTGGCAGTGTCCCAGGCCAGGCTGGACAGGGCTTGGAGCAGCCTGGGACAGTGGAAGGTGTCCCTGGGCATGGCAGGGGTGGCACTGGATGGAATTGAAGGTTCCTTCCCACCCAAACCATTCTGGGATTCTCTGATTCTCTGAACACGTTAAACCCAAGATATTTTGGGCCAAGTACTGCCAGATGAAGAAAAGCAGCACCAGCCAAGGAAGAGGCCTCTGGTGAGGAGCCCTGTGAGCCCCCCAGGAGCAGGGCAGAGGTGTTTGCAGCACACCCACCATGATCACCAGCCGATCCATCAGGTGGTCCAGCTTGGTTTTCTTCCGCTTGATCTTTCCACAGTTCCTCATGATTTTGGAATCAAACCCTGGGCAAGGAACATTTCCAAAGTAAAAAATGCAAGTCCTCAGAAGGTTCACCTGCAGGTCAGTGTGGCTGTTTCCCTCCACAATGACACCTCCCCTCCCCTGAGGAGCCCAGAGGAGACCCTCCCTCTGTCATGTCCATCGAGCTGTGGCTCCAGGCTCCAAAATGCGATGCTCAGAGCAGCTCTCACCCCTCCCTCTCCCCACAGCTCCCCATGAGCTGCACTGGGTGGGTTGGATCCGGGATGAGGAGATGGTTTGGTACCACCTCCCCTCCCACCAGCGATCCCAACCCCACCAGGACACCCCGCGGTGGCTCCTCCGCCTTGGGAGCGCCTGGGCAGCTTCAAATCCCGGTGATGCCGGGGGATTCTGTCCCCTCCCGGCCCGGGCAGGGACACTCACCCGCGTAGAGCACCAGGCCGTAGCAGAGGGCGGTGTTGCGGACGCGGCAGCCCCGCAGCAGGATCCGGTCGCTGTCCAGGGCGTGGGTGCGGCCCCGCCAGCGCAGCGTCCCCGTGAAGGTGTGCAGGCGGCTGTTGGGCTCCTCGCATGTCACCCGCCCTGCCACGGACACGGTCAGGGCACACAGAACCTCCCTGCCCTCCCAGCCCCACGGGCACCCCAAAGAGGGAGGCTCAGGGTCTCTCGGGGAGATTTGGGGTTTGTCAGGGCATCTCTAGGTGGGGTTTGACCCAGTTCTGGGTGTCTCAGTTCAGGATGGACATTGAGTGCTGTGTCCAGCTCTGTCCCCTCAGTTTAGGATGGACATTGAGTGCTGTGTCCAGCTCTGTCCCCTCAGTTTAGGATGGACATTGAGTGCTGTGTCCAGTTCTGTTCCCCTCAATTTAGGGAACATTGAGACACTTGAGTGCATCCAGAGGAGGCACCAAGGCTGGTGAGGGGCTTGGAACACAAACCCTGTGAGGAAGGGCTGAGGGAGCTGGGGTTGTTCAGCCTGGAGAAAAGGAGACTCAGGGGTGCCCTCATCACTCTCTACAATCCCTGGAAGGTGCCTGTGCTCAGGTTGGGGTTGGGCTCTTTCTCCAGGCAGCACTGGCAGAACCAGAGGACGCAGCCTCGAGCTGTGCCAAGAAAATTTAGGTTGGATATCAGGAAAAAGTTTTTCACAGAAAGAGTGATAAAGGACTGGAATGGTCTGTCCAGGGAGGTGGTGGAGTCACCATCTCTGGATGTGTTTAAACAAAGCCTGGCTGGGGCACTGGTGCCATGGTTTAGTTGAGGTGTCAGGGCTGGGCTGGACTCGATGACCTTGAAGGTCTCTTCCAACCCAGTGATTGTGTGAATTCTGTGATTCTGTGATTTGGATGGCTCAGATTAAGGCAAATGGAGGTGCTGGGAGGTTGGTCAGTGCAGGAACCTTGCTGGGCTGTGAACTGGAGAAGGTACAAACACATCCCCCTTCATTCCCAAGGCCCTGGAGAGGGGAGTTCTGCACCCTGTGGAGGAGCAGCAGGGGCTGAGCTCAGGTTTGGGAACCAAGAGCTTGGTTCCAATGGGAAAATCAAGATCAGGGCAGGGGGAAGGTGCAGAACGCTGGTGGATCCATGGCAGAAGTGATGGGAAGAGCCTCCCCACGAGGCCTTTGGCTGCAGCCTCTTGTTGGACTGATGGGGACAGGGGATCAGAGAATTCCCAAGGCTGAATCCATCCCACCCCAGTGGATCAGAGAATTCCCAAGGCTGGATCCATCCCATCCCAGGGGATCAGAGAATTCCCAAGGCTGGATCCATCCCATCCCAGGGGATCAGAGAATTCCCAAGGCTGAATCCATCCCACCCCAGTGGGAATCCATCCTCCCCCCAGCAGACTCACCATCAAAGGCAGCCATGCTCTCCTCGCTCCCCAGCTCCTGGTGGGTGACCAGAAGGGCCTGTCTGAACTTCAGGTTTGTTTCCCTGTGAGCAGGAGCCAGGGAAAGGAAAATAAAACAATCCTGTGGGGTGACAGAGCTGTTCATCCTCCTGTCAGGCCCACAGGACAGAGACAGCCATTAATTACCAGGTAATTACACAAGTGGTGGCAGTGAAGTGCCAGAGAGGGACCTGTGATGCCAGACGTGGAGCAGTGGTGCAGGAAGAGCCCAGCGACCCTGCCATTGAATCATCCTGCACAGGGAGGGGGCAGGACGGGCTGGGAAGGAGCTGGGGGATGGAGACACCGGCCTGAGGTCACCAGATGCTCTGTGGAACCCTCACCAGAGCCTTTGGACTCCCATTTTCAAAATTTGTGGGTCAAATCCACATTCTGGGCTGTCTGCAGGTTTGGGGTTTGGGAGGATCCCAAACATCCTGTGGATTCCCTGAATGTTCCCAGCACTGGCAGGTCCCCAAGACCAGGGTCTCATGTCCCCCCATGGCCAGAGGGGTCCCTGTCCCTGTCCCTGTCCCTGTCCCTGTCCTCACCCATCAATGTCAGCGGTCTCCACGTAGCACAGGCTGCTGGGCTCGGAGCTGCACAGCAGGAGCAGATCAGCCTTGAGGAACACAGAAAGGGGACAGAGCACCTGGATGAGCCCCTGGTGGCCGAGTCCCCCGCAGGGCACAGCCAGCCCCGGGCTCCCCTCACCGGGACGATGCTGTCCTTGCGCAGCCGCACGATGTCCCCGACGCAGATGTGGCGCCACTGCTGCCAGCGGAAGCTGCGGGGGGATCCAGGGTCAGGCCTTAAGTTTGAGCTTTCATGGTTTTTCATTTTCTGTGCTGCTCAGGAGTGTCATTCTGAGCCTTATATCAAGTGCTAGTGAGCTCTTTTCACAGAGCACGGACACAAAACAAATCCTTTTCCTGCTGCACACCAAGGACAACTTTCAGCCCCAAAGCACAACCAAGGGTGGCTGAAGGGAGGAACAAGAAGGATGGGACCTGACAGCCTGGAGCTGCAATGGGACAACTCAACCCCAAGGTGCAAATGGAACAAAACTTATAAAAAATGTAAGATCTTGTGACCAGCCATCCATTTTGGGACCATTCTTAGCCCACCTTGGGTGTGGCCCTGCCCTGCCCAAGGTGAACCCTTCAAGGCCTTTCAGTAAATCCCTGCTTTATTCTCCTGCTCTGTCCAGTCTCTGTTTCAGTTCAGCCTCCCCAAGGCATCAAGGAGACACCTTTTTGTCCCTGCAGAGCAGTGGGGCTGTGGGCTGTGGGGGTTTCAGCCCGTGTCTGTCCCAAATTCCTGGAGGATTTGGGTCTCCAGATTCTTGTGCACCTCCAGAGGTGAGGGCTGAGCACCGAGGGTGGCACAGGACCCGTGTGTCACATCCATGTCCCTCATACCTACAGGTGACAGGGACTTTCAGCACCCTGACCACAGGTGGGAAAAGCTCAGGTTTCCCTGGAGCAGTGCTGAGCAGGGACACGGCTCCGTGGGTTGGGTGTGATGATCTGGAGGAACTCTGGGGCCAAGGAAAGCCTCCCCCAGCACATCCCAGCAAACTGGGGCTTTTAAAAACCTGCTGCCCACGACTGGAACATGCTCAACCCCACAGGAGGACCTGTAGCACATTTTGGGAGGTGCTGGGAGCTTGCAGAGCCCGGGACAGTCCCACCAAGCCCCTCCTCAGCTGCTCAAGCACTCTGAGCCCTGCAGCTGCTCTGCTGTCCCACAGGGTGTGGCAAACACGGGCACAGCTCCCCAGAACAGGCACAGCTCCCCAGAGCCCCTCACCTGCTGCCAGCCAGGATTTCACAGGGCCTGCTGTTGATGTTCCTGTCACTGCGGTGACGGCCCTGCATGCAGGACAGACAGAGAGGCCAAAGCACAGGACTGGGTCATGCCAGCTCATCCTGTCCCACAAAAACAACCCCCTGATGCCACCACCTCCCTCCTCACCCCAGGGCTGCGTTCAGAGCCATGGTGAGATGTGTTCTGATGAATAAAGAGGCTGAATTCCTCTCAGGTATGTCTGGGGGCCAACCTGGCACTACAGCCCGTGGTCAGGGTATTAAAGGTGACAGAAATGGGGGCTTGGACCCCAAGGAAAGCGGCCAGGGCATCACATCTTTCCCAAGGGAAAATAAAAACAAACGTGGATGTGGTGGAGGAGAGGATACCTCAGGACTGATGGATGGCAGCAACTGCTGAGCCCCTCAGGTCAGCTCTCAGCACAGGGCCCCTCCCTGGCAGTGTCCCCAGGGCCACCCCCTGACTCACAATGTCATCGATGAGGTCCCGCAGCCCCCGGATGATGAGCAGGCAGCTCAGGGGGAACAGCAGAGTGTACCAGGGCAGCGTGGAGATCTCAGGGAAAGTCTGGAGAAAGAGAATTTTACAGCAGTGACACAACTGCTGGAGTGGGAGTCCAGTGTCCCACTGTGACACAGCTCCTGTCCCACCTTGGGACACTTGGGGTGGCTGAGTGACTCCCTCGCTCCCAAGCCAGTGCCCATCTCAGAAGCATCACATCAAAACCTCTGTTACAGACACCTCTCTTGGTGGGTTTCCACCTCTTTTTGAGGCATGAAATACTCCTGGGTCTCTGACTTTGGAGGGATGAATTTCTATTTTGGTTTGGTCAATGTGAGCTTCACCTACATGCAAACCAAACCCATTTTATGGAATCAAGGAAAGATTTGGGTTGGGAGGGACCTCAAAGCCCATCCAGTGCCACCCCTGGCATGGCAGGGACACCTTCCACTGTCCCAGGCTGCTCCAAGCCCTGTCCAGCCTGGCCTTGGGCACTGCCAGGGATCCAGGGGCAGCCACAGCTGCTCTGGGCACCCTGTGCCAGGGCCTGCCCACCCTCCCAGCCAACAATTCCTTCCCAATCTCCCATCCAGCCCTGCCCTCTGGCAGTGGAAGCCATTCCCTGTGTCCTGTCCCTCCATCCCTTGTCCCCAGTCCCTCTCCAGCTCTCCTGGAGCCCCTTCAGGCCCTGCACTGGCTCCAGCAGCTCCAGGTCCTGCTGATGTTGGGAGGCTTTCATTCAAATTAACCACACTCAGCACAGGTTAAACCCCTCAGACTCCCCAAAAGACGCCAAACACCACGGAAAAGCCACACCCTGGGAAACCTTTTAGCCCGGATCCCCTGCTCTGAAGTGCACAGGATCCTCCTTGGGCAGAGCCCTGGCACAGCCCCGGTGTCCCCTGGTGCCCACCCCACCTGGAGGAGGATGACAAAGACGAAGTAGACGTTGGCCATGCGGTGGAACTGCTCGTAGAGGTTCAGGGGCAGGAAGGTGAGCAGGTTGTACTTGGCTGTCCTGATGGCATTGCCCTGCAGGGGACACGGGGGTCACTGCCACTGCCAGGGGCAGCCCTGCCAAACCAGGGGCCTGCTCTGCAAATGCCAAAGCATTCTGGTGTTCTTAGGGTTTCTCACAGCGTGAGAGATGCCTTAAAAAACATCCAAGTCATAAGGGAAAACAAGGATTTATCAGATCCAAGGGCTGCATAAAATTGAGAACAAAATCATTTTCTTGTGGTTTTGTACCCCATGTGGGCCCTTCAGCAAGAGCTGGACTCTTGGATTCTCGTGGGTCCCTTCCAACTCAGAATATTCTGTGATTCTGACTGTGATCTAAAGCCCAGCTCACTTTCCTTGACGTTATTTAGCTAAAAAAAAAAAAATTAAAAAATCTGGTTTTGCTCACTCAACACATTTTGACAAATCTTTCCCTTGATTAGACCATCAGACTAAAAAGTCTCCTTCACACAGCTCTGCTCCTTCTCCTGCAGCTCTGGGGGGCACCAGGCAGGGGGGGAGCAGCCCCTCTCCTCCCTGGGGATTGTGTTTGTGACTCTCCACCCCTCTGGAGCCCCCTCTGGAGCATCTCTGCCCTGTCCCCCCAGCCCCCACTGGCTCAGGGATGAGGGGCTGGGGGAGGGAAGCCCAAGGCCATCCTGGCTCACCGAGTATTTCCTCTTGCTCAGGCAGAAGGCAAATTTCTTCTTGACCTGCCTGTGGTAGCTGCGGTCGTTGGCCCGAACCTCCCAGGTGAAAGCTGCAAAAGCAAGAGGATGGACAGTGTCCATGGGAGCCAGGCCAGCCTGCAGGGCACCAGGAGCACGGATGGGCCCTGCTGGGGGGGCACAGGAGAGCTCCTCCTGGAGAGCTGGGGCTGGGCTGGGTCACAGGCTCAGTGACAGGGGATGGAGAGCAGGAGACCAGAACATTCCAGAGCTGCAGGAGGGCTGCCCACACCTCCCCCCGAGCCTCAGGTCACCCCCTGGGCTCTGGGTCTGGTTCACAGCTCAGGTTTGGTGCTCAGGCCGTGGGCAGGAGGAGTTGTACCACTCTTTGCTGTTCCAGTTGGGCTCATTCCTCTCCCAATTCCATTTTTGCCATCCCAGTGTGGACCTGGCCAAGCAGGGAACATCCCAGCCCTGCTCCCAACACCTGCCCCAGCTGACAGTCCCTCCTCACCCCAAATCTTCTTCCTCCCCACTCCACTTCCTCATGAAGTGTCCCAAAGCAGGGAAAATCCCCAACCCACACCCAGTGCACACTGACCTGGCAGCTGCTCCTTCCCACGTGGGCAGCCTGGGGCTGGGTCCTGCTCAGCCATGCTGGCACCACTGCCAGGCCCTGGGGACAAGGACAAGGACAAGGACAAGCACAGACACCTGAAAGCCTGAGCAGTGACAGTGTGATCCCCCTGGGATGCTCCAGCTTCCCAAGGCTCCAGGGCAGGAGCTTCCCTGTGGGAAGGACATTCTCCTGAGCAGCCTTCACCCAGCCCAGCTGCCTGTGGCAACTCAAAGACATCTTTGCCCTCTGGGGAAGTGAAGGGAAATCATCTGGAGCCATTGGTGAGGAGCTGGAGCTCTCCCTGCCCTGCCATCCCAGCCGAGCTCCCACCGTGCTGGGCCAGCAGCCACCTCCATCAATGACAACATTTCCCTCACGCTTGGTGGCTCTGTGACCTTCCTGCAGGGATGGTAGGGAAGATTAATTAATGTTTGTGAAGAGCTTTGTGATGCTCACATGAAAGGAGGCAGTGAGGGATAAAGCATTAATTACCTTATTATTAAATAATCCCACCAGAAGTCAGTCCCTGCCGTTGTTTCTTATCTCGCTCCTTTGATCACTTTTTCCATTCTTTAACCCAAAGTATCAACTTCTCTCTTACTCCTCGTGGGTATTGGTTTATCCCAACACAGATGCCACTGGCTGGGCATCCCTCCCCATTCCAGCTCATCTCATCCCAGGTCAGAGACCCAAGCACCAACAGCCCCTCGTGCCCTGCAGCCAAGAGCTTGCCCAGGAGGAGCTTTGATCCACAAAATCCTTCTTTGGCATCCAGTACTTGGTGCTGTCCCTGTCCTTGGGTCCTGAATGACACCCCTGAGCTCAGCACACACAATCCCAGAATGGTTTGGGTTGGGAGGAACCTTAGAGCCCACCCCATTCCACCCCTGCCATGGCAGGGACACCTTCCACTGTCCCAGGCTGCTCCAAGCCCTGTCCAGCCTGGCCTTGGGCACTGCCAGGGATCCAGGGGCAGCCACAGCTGCTCTGGGTGAATTTGGGCCCCAGATGTTGCCTTCTTTGTTTTCACAGCATGGCTGAGGAGGGAGGAAGGGTTTCAGGGAGCTGCTGGGGTGAGGGAACACTCCTGCTCCATCCCAAACTCCGACCCCCCCTTTGTCCCAGCTGAGGGGGAGCAGGAAGGGCAGGTGGATCCCTGGAGGGATGAGACCTCTCCCACACAGCCCACAGGAGCCCCTCGGTGCCCAGACTGGCTGTGACCATTTAGCTTAAGCAAAATAGGATTGGCAGTGAGAAATGCAAATCTCCCACCTTCCTCCAAATGCAAATTCCTCACCTTCCCCCCACTCGTGTCCTTGTCCCAGGGTGCTGCCAGCTGGGTGGGGACACCTTTCCCTGCAGACAGGCAGGGCTGGATCTGATTGCAGAGGGACAAAGGGGGGCACAAAGAAGGGACCCCAAGCCCCTCCATCTCCTGCTCCTGGACACGGAGGGCACATTGCCCTCTCTCCTCCCACCAGAGGGATGGGCTGCCCTGGGACAGGGATATGGGGGATCTCCTCAGAGGCCATAAACAGGCCAAGGGATACAGGCCCAGGGGAAGGAGCTGCTCCACAGGGACAATCCAACAGGAGACAAGATGAACCTCAGGGATGGAGAAAACTGAGTCACAAACCCTGATCCCATCCCTGGCAGTGTCCAAGGCCAGGCTGGACAGGGCCTGGAGCAGCCTGGGATGGTGGAAGGTGTCCCTGGGCATGGCAGGGGTGGAATGGGGTGAACTCTAAGGTCCAACCCAACCCATTCTAAGGTCCCAACCATGGGCAGCCAGGGCAGGGCCAGGGGTGGCTGCTGGGATGAGCCGTGAGCCTCAGCTGAGCTCCTGATGAGGAAATCCAGATCCAGGCTTGGAATTCCAGAGCCAGGATTGCAAAGGGGACAGAGGCCAAGGTGACACTCAGCCCATCCCTTGGGACAAGACAGCTCCAAGGGTCCACAGCAAGGCCCAGGAGTGTGGCCAAGCTGCAGCCAGACCCACCTTGGGGGCTCGGTCCAGAACTGAGCCCTGGCTGAGCTTCCCAAGCCCAGGGTGATGGGTGGGGGGTCCCAGGGGGCTGCTCAGGGCCAGTGACCCTGGCTGTGCCCTGGGGGCTCTGCTCAGTGGCTCAAAGCATCCTCTGCCCTCTCTCCTCGCTCCAGGACACCGATCTTTGGGGTGAGGTTGGCAGTGAGAAATTCCAAGGTCTTTTCCTGGGCTTGCTGCTTCCAGACCAGCCACATCAGGGCTGGATCCTGCCCGGAGTCTCACCAAGACACGCTGGAATTCCTGGGTTTATTTGCAGTTTTCCTGGTCCCCTCATGGTCAGGATCAAGCCTGAAGCTGCTGATCCATCGTGTCCCCACCGTGCCTGGCATCTCTGAGCCCCACTGTGCCCGGTCAGGGTCTCCATCACAGCCAGCTCAGCAGCTCCAGAGCATCCCTGCTCCCAAAGGGTGCCAGACAAAAGCTGGGCTGGCTGAGCACCTGCAGCTGGCACAGGCAGGACACTCCAGGGGCTGAGTGCCCTGCAAAGGCAGCCGGGAATGCTGCCTCGTGCCAGGGCCTGGAGCAGGGGGAAAGGGGAATAAAAGGTGATTCAAAGCACTGGACAAATATTTTCGAGGAGGTATCCGAGAAACCTCAGTTCCAAGAAAGCTCTTGACAAAGCTCACTCATCACCTCGGTAATGAGAGATGAAAACTGCACTTTGGGGAGGCAGGAACAGGCTGGAAGTTGGTGCCAGGGCTCCGTGCCAGCCCCAGCCCCACGGGGGGACACCCTGGACAGCCAAACCCTGCTCTGGCCCCAGCCCAGAGCTCCCTGGGGGGCCAGGGGGGGCTGGCGATGGCCAAAGGCACAGGACACCCCACAACCACTGCCCCACAGCTCAGGGAGGCCAGCAGTGAGCTCTTAACCCTCGGGATGATCCCCAAATCCACACCTGGGGTGCAGCGGCCGGCCCCACAGGAAATGCCCTGTGCTGGAGGGCTCCGGCTGTAAAACATCCCCGCGGTGCTGAGCAGAGCTTTGTCACCCCAAAAATGCCGTTCTGGGCTCTTGGGGGGTTGCATGGCTGGACAGAAGTCAGGTTTAAGGAGGGCCGGGCACGGCGCCACCAGGGTTTGGCCCAGGGCGCTGAAACACCGAGATTTATGTCCCTGATTTATGTCCCGGCTGATCCGACCGCGGCCACGGGAATTCTGTGGAGGTTTTGTTCCTGAAATCAGCGCCGAGCTGTCCCCAGTGCAGGGATGGGTGTGAGAGCTCCGGGCTCCCTGTGCCCGCCCGGGCAGTGCCCACAGCCGGGGGCTCCGGGTCACCTCTGTGCCCGCCCGCTCCTTCCCACGGGAACCGGCGGGGACAGCACTGGCCTGACCCCTGTCCCTTCCCGGGGCTGGCACACGGGCCCCAAACCCCTCCCGTGGGTGCTGCTGTTGTTTCCCCGATCCCAGCGGGTCCCAGTGGATCCCAGCCAGAACCATCCCGGGGACGCCGCCACCTCCAGCCCCGCTCCGGCATCGCCCCCGAGCCAGCCCGGGTCACCCATGGCGACAGGCGACAGTGCCAGGAGCCCGGGCCGGGCTGGGCGGGTGGGTGGCTGTCACCTCCCGTCCCCGGCACGCCGGAAACGCCCCCGCGCTCCGGCCGGCTGCATCATCACAGCCTCTCCAGGGTTATTTCCCCAGGACGTGCCCGAGCCGTGAGTTTCCCTCCTCTCGCCCCATTTTCCATTGCTCGGGTGAGGTCTCGGGTGAAAAGGCGGCTCCGCCACCCCCAAACGCTGCTCCGTGCCCGGCATCGCGGGCAGCCTCGGCCGAGGGGCTCTGCCCGGGCACCCCGCTCCTCCTGGGGGGAGAAGCAGCTCCGGGGGGACCCCAAGGACCCGCCAGCCGTGTCCCCCCGCACCCCCTGTCCCAGCCGCGGTCAGTGACTGTCACCGTGCCCCGCTCCCCTCGGGGTCCCCGTACCTGCACCGATGCCCGGCGACAGCCCCGGGCAGTGTCACCTGCTGCCACCTCCGCCGCCAGGGCACTGCTGCCACCCGCCCTGCCCCACGCGGGACCGTGGGGACAGCCCATGCCACACCTCCGCGGGGACCTGCCCTCCCCTGCTGCCCGTCCCTGCCCGCGGCCGGGCCCCCGCTGCCCTCCCCTGCCCGCATTTATTGTCTCGGTTCAAACCGAGCCGAGCTGCGGCGGGAGCCGTTCCTGTGGGACCTGTCCGGGCTCCGGGACACGGTGACACCGCCACAGTGTCCCTGCCACCATCCCAGGGGACAGGCAGGTGCTCCCAGACTGGATCCCAGGGCAGGGTGGGCACGGGGCAGATTTGGGCAGCCCCGGGGCTGGAGCGGTGCCCCCCGAGCCCCCCGGGATGTGGCAGCAGCTCGGGGGGCTGGGCTGCGCCTTGGGGACCGAGGAAGGCGGGAAAGGGGACAGTGAGGAAGAGGAGGAGGAGGAGGAGGCCGAAGGCACAAAGGAGCCACGGCAGCTCCGGGCAGTGCCAGCACCGGGACTGCGAGCCCAGCTGGGGACAGAGGACACCTCGTTAGTGACGCCAGCTAATGAGGCCAGAGCCTGGTGTCCGCCCCGCACTCATCCTGCTCACCCGCAGTGGTCCCGCCATCGCAGTCATGACGTTAATTACTGCCTGCAATTAACCGCAGAGACCCGGAGGCGATCACCCAGCGCCAGCCGCACGGTCCCTGGAGCATCGAGTGCACAGCCGGGAGCGGCTCCTGCTGTGTCCCCGTGTCCCCATACGTGTCCCCACACATGTCCCCATGTCCACATGTGTGTCTTTGTGTTCTCCCGAGTGTCCCCAGGTCCCCACACGTGTCACTACATCCCCACGTCCCCCTACATGTCCCCATGTCCCTTATATGTGTCCTCATGAGCCTGTGTCCCCATACATGTCCTGACATCCCCCTGTTCCCCTGTTCCCACACATGACCCCGTATCCCTGTGTCCCCATGTCCCCACACATGTCCCCATGTCCCCAGATGTGTCCCCATGTCCCTGTACATATCTCCATGTTCCCCTGTGTGTCCCCATGTTCCTTCTTTGGGTGACACTGGCAGCACCTGCCCTGCAGTGGGGACAGATTTGGGCACATTCCTGATTTCACATTCGGATTTGGGCACATTCCTGATTTCATATTCAGTTTTGGGCATATTCCTGATTTCATATTCAGATTTGGGCACACTCCTGGTTTCACATTCGGATTTGGGCACATTCCTGGTTTCACATTCGGATTTGGGCACATTCCCATCCTGAGGTCGCTCCTCAGCTCCCGACAAAGAGGGAGAAGCCTCTGCCAGGGGCTGGTGCTGAGCTGAGCCGAAGGGCCGAGCTGTTGTTCGTTGTCCCTCAGGGCTGGTGACGGTGGCACAGGTGTGAAATGAAGCTCAGGGGCTGCTCAGGGGGGTCCAGCCCCAGGGAGAGGTCCGGGCACAGCGAGCAGGTTTGGATTTGGTCTGAGCAGGGGCCAGAGGGGAGAGAGGGCAGAGCCCACAGCGGGGCTGGGCTGGGCAGTCACGGAAGCGGGACTGGTTGGGGTCAGAAGGGAATTAAATCTCAATCCATTCCATCCCCGGCCCTGGGCAGGGGCACCTTCCACCAAGCCAGGGTGCTGCAGCCTCCTTCCTCCCTCTCCCTGTGCCCATCACCTGCCTGTCCCTTCTGCGATGATCCTGCAGGGCTGGAGCAGCCCCCAGAAGGGATTTCAGTGTCTCAGCCTTCACCTGCCGTGTCCCACCCGCTGTCCCCTCCCCTCCTGCCAACCCCCTGGGCCAAGGGCCGGGGGCCATTGGGCACAGCAGGGCCCCAAACCTGGCGTGCCCCGGCTTTCACCGCCTCTCGCCGTATCCAGAGCAGCGGGGCTGGGTTTGGAGGATGGAAAGGGACTCCCACATCCACCCCGGTGTCCCCCCCGCAGGCCACACGGGGGTGGCTTTGGGCACCCGGGAACGAGAACGGTCGAGGTCACCCTGGCAACAGAGGCCAGTGAAGATGACATTTTCCCAATCAATCGCCCTCTGCAATTAGCTGACACCCCCCCGCCTCCCTTCCCGTGTAATTAAGTGAGCGCCGGGAGGCCGGGGCAGAGGGTGTCCCTGGGGTGCCGCGGGGGCTGTCCTGGTGTGTCCCCTGTCCTGGCTCTGCAGTGGCTGTCCTGGTGTGTCCCCTGTCCTGGCTCTGCAGTGGCTGTCCTGCTGTGTCCCCTGTCCTGGCTCTGCAGTGGCTGTCCTGGCGTGTCCCCTCTCCAGGAGCTGCCCCCTGGCAGCCCCTGCACTCACAGGGAAGAGTTAAAGCTCCGAGCCGGGTTTTTCCCTCTCCTCCAGGACCGAGCGGATCCAGGTGCCTCATTCTGAGCGGCCGAGCAGCTACAAAGCCCCGTTTGTCCGGAGAAAATATAATAATAATAATAATAATAACAATAATTTAGGAGCATTCCCTGCAGGACAGGGGTTGTTTCCCAGCCTGGGAGCAGCCCCATGAGCATCTCCCAACCTCCAGCTGACACCTACCTGGGCTCCCATTGGTGTCCCAAACTTTGGTCTGAAGGTGGTGCCTGGAGTGGGTGATGCCCTCAGCACCTAAAACCTGTCTCCAACACCCAAAAATTCCCCTCACTCCCCTCTCAAAACCTGTACAACCCCCTGTCCCTCCTGCCTGCTCCTGCCACCCTCCTCTTCATCCTCCTCTGTCCCCAGCCACCCCAGAGCCACCAAAGGCCAGGGGACAGCTCTAGGGAGGGGACAGGGCTGGTCCCTGGTGCTGACCCTGGCCCACCACCAGCCCCTGCTCCCCAGTCTGCCCAGTTCACCTCGCACTGGTGGCTGGAGGGTGCAGAAGGACCCCAGTCCCTGTGGTGACACAGGTGTCACTCAGCTGGCCCTGCAGAGGGGTCAGGGCTGGCAATAGGGACCCCAATGGCTGGGGAGCATCACAGCCCCCCTGCACTGCACTTTGGGGCACAGGGCCATGGTGGGGACACAGGGCCATCCCTGGCGGGGACACAGGGCCATCCCTGGTGGGGACACAGGGCCATCCCTTGTGGGAGCACAGGGCCATGGTGGGGACACAGGGCCATCCCTGGTGGGGACACAGGGCCATCCCTGGTGGGGACACAGGGCCATCCCTTGTGGGAGCACAGGGCCATCCCTTGTGGTAGCACAGGGCCATCCCTGGTGGGAGCACAGGGCCATCCCTGGTGGGAGCACAGGGCCATGGCAGGGACACAGGGCCATCCCTGGGGGGAGCACAGGCATCCCGTGCTGCCAGCCAGGACAATCCAAGGCACTGAGCAGTGACCAAGGTGCCCAGGCTCAGCACCATGGCCAAGGACCATCCCTGGATCCAGCCAAGCAAAAGTCTGGAGCGAGGAGGAGAGTGGAGGCAGCAGGGGCTGCTGTGAGGTCCTTGTCCCCACCGGCTGTGGCAGTCCCCACCGATGTCACCGTGTGAGGAGCTTTCCTGCCCGCACACACAGCATGGACACACCCCCTGCCTCGGCCCCAGCGTGCCCCGTGCTGGAGGGTCTGGACTAAATGTGGTGAAAAGCTCTTTTAATGAGAGGATCGATGACCGTGGTCACCTCTGACCTGTGCCAGGTGGCTCAGGGGCAGGGAGTGACACCCAGACACCCGTGGGTGTCCCTTGCTGGGGGAGGTGCTGCAGGACAAGGCAGATCCTGTTGCACATCCTGGAGCATCTGCAGACGGGGCTGGGTGTGCTGGGCTGCCCGGTGCCAGCTGAAGGGGGGACATGCAATGACCCTGAGCACCCGATGGGCCCCGGGCTGCCCAAAACCTCCCTCTCCCTGTGACGGGGCAGCTTTGGGGCTGAAGCTGCTTTGATTCGGGTTTGGAAAATCCCTCCATCCTTGGGAAGGAAAGGGTGGGGTCAGGGGGCAGGGAACGCCAGGCAGGGCACTCCTGCAGGGCTGGGACACTCTGACATCTCTGTCAGGGCCCCTGTGGGGCACTGGAGCCCTGGCAGCTCCCAGGACCAGACCAGCAGCACCAATTCACTGCTAGAGCTCAGACTGGGACAGGCCAGAGGTGGCTCCCATGGATTTGGACGCAGTGTGGAATCAGGAGCTGCACCCCAGTGAGGGAGGGAAATGTGGGAGGATTTGTGATCCACCAACACCTCTGAGCTCGCTCCTCTCCCCTTGCTGGGGGGAAATTGGAGCCTTGTCCCCAGCAAGCTGCTTCCTTCCACCTCCCAGGTTTCAGAGGGTTTGGGGAAGGGGAAGGAATGGGGTTCTGGGGTTCTCTCTGCTCCTTTGCTTCCCTCGATTCAGCTGCAGCAGCTGAACACCAAGGTGGGGATGGGCAGTGCCAAGGCCTGGAGCCACGCTCAGAGCCAGAGGCAAAGCCACCCAAAAGGGGTAAAACTTTGAGAGAGCAGGAAAACCCCTTCTGCTGGCGATGCCCCAACTCTGGCAGTGCCCTGGGAGACAAGATCTTCCAGGGAAAAACAGGAGGGACAGATCTCTGAGGCAGATCCTGAACATGCTTAGGTGTCATCAAATCCCAGAGTGGTTTGGGTTGGGAAGGACCTTAAAGCCCATCCAGTTCCACCCCTGCCATGACAGGGACACCTCCCACTGTCCCAGGCTGCTCCAAGCCCTGTCCAGCCTGGCCTTGTGTCCTCTTGGAGGGTCCCTGCACATGTCTGGGGCTAGGTGAGTGCTGCTCCCTTGGGACCAGAGCTCTTATAATCCTAAAAATCCCATCTGCCCCACCCTCGACCTGAAGGAGACTCGAAGGGTTCCTGTCACCCTCGAGGCTCCAAAAGAGCAACGAAGCAAAATGCTTTTGTCACTACAGGGCTTCCCTGATGTCACCATCAGGTGACCTGCAAGGGAGGACACGGCAGGAGAAGAGGGACCCTCGGGGATGGGGTGGGACTGGAGGTCACTGCCGGAGCACCCAGTGCCACCAAGACCCGCGGATTTGGCTGAGAACACGCACCAGGCGTGACTTTTCAAGCCTCCGGAGCAGCCGCTGCCACCGCCGAGCCATCACCCGCGCGTTAAATAAAACACATTGCCAGTGAGGTCATCTAATGGCCCATTAGTTTTTTATTTGAACTTTTTACCTTCACCTCTTCCTCCGTGCTGAATCAGCTCCTTGGCTTGGCACTTTAATTCCTGCCCCATTTGGGAGATTGATACGGGCCCCGGGGGGAGCCTGGGCAGGGCTGGGGGGATGCCGAGGCTCCATCCCGGCCCCGGGATGAGGCAGGAGGAGTTGGGATGTGCCCGGGCACCGCTCGGGGTGTGCGGGGTTTGCACAGAGCGAGGGTTCGGTCACGGGTTCGGTTCAGTCCAGGGGGTTGGGATCGGGGTTCTCTCTCCGGAAGGAGTGGCACCGCTTTCATCCCTTTTCCTCGGGCTCCTCGGCTCATCCCGGCGGGCGGGGGGGCTCTGCGGGGCAGCGAGAGCGGGGAGTGGTGCTGGGGGAGGCTGGGCTGTGCTGCAGAGCCTCGGGCACGGAGGGGAGTGGGGCACACGGGGGAATGAACGGCGGCTGCGAGGGAAGGGATCGAGGAAATCACGGGATGGTTTGGATTGGGAAGCACCCGGGTTCCCAAAGGGCAGAGAGGGGACGGGCGGGGACCCCTCGGGGCTGGGACCCCACCCAGCCCTCAGCCCGTGCCCGGGAGGTGCCGGTGCCACCCTGGGCCAGAGCGGTGGGGGGGGGGACACACCTGAGGGGCCACGCCAGGACCCCACGGGGACACCCCCAACCCCAGGCAGCAGAAGGGGGCCTCGTCCTTGCCGCTGTCAAGGAATCATGGAAAAGTTCGGGTGGGAAGGGACTCCAAAGCCCATCCCATTCCACCCCCTGCCATGGCAGGGACACCTTCCACTGTCCCAGGCTGCTCCAAGCCCTGTCCAGCCTGGCCTTGGACACTGCCAGGGATCCAGGGGCAGCCACAGCTGCTCTGGGCACCCTGTGCCAGGGCCTGCCCACCCTCACAGCCAACAATTCCTGCCCAATCTCCCATCCAGCCCTGCCCTCTGGCAGTGGAAGCCATTCCCTGTGTCCTGTCCCTCCATCCCTTGTCCCCAGTCCCTCTCCAGCTCTCCTGGAGCCCCTTCAGGCCCTGCCAGGGGCTCTGAGCTCTCCCTGGAGCCTTCTCTTCTCCAGGTGAGCACCCCCAGCTGTCCCAGCCTGTCCCCAGAGCAGAGGGGCTCCAGCCCTTGGAGCAGCTCTGTGGCCTCCTCTGGCCTGGCTCCAGCAGCTCCACATCCTCCTGATGTTGTTCCCAGGGCTGGGGCAGCTCTGCAGGTGGGCTCTCACCTGAGTGGCGCAGAGGGGCAGAATCCTCCCCTCCCCTGCTGCCCACGCTGGGGGCTCAGCCCAGCACAGGGGGGGTTTCTGGGGTCAGTGCCCATGGCCAGGGCAGGCTGAGCCTCTCACCCACCAACAGCCCCAAATCCTTCTCCCCAGGGCTGCTCTCCATGAGTTCATCTCCCAGTCTGTGCTCATGGCTGGGATTGCCCTGACCCACATGCAGGACCTTGGATGTGTTGAACCCACTTCTCCAGCTTGGGGATGTCCTGGGAATCCTGCCCAGCCCCTCCCAGCTACAGGATGGCTCCAGCCCCTCCCCTGCACAACCCACCTGCAGGCAGAGCAGTCCCAGACTCAGGAATGTGCATCTAGTCAACACTCTTTTATTAAAAACAATTACAAAAAGTTACAGGTTACAATCGTTCTGTACAACCCAACCAAACCTCTGGTGCCTGGGGAGGCGATGGCAGCCCTGGGCCAGGACTGGCTCTGATCAGCGATGGCATGGCTGGATATGGTTCCACTTTCCCAGGGACCCCCCAGCACCCCCACCCCAACAGGCTCAGTTTGCCTGGACCATGGGAGGGGAAATGGTGGAGGTCTCTTGGCCTGGCAGGATTCCTGCCTGCCCCAGTCCCAGGGGATGGGATCAAACCAGGCAGCTCCACAAGCAGGACACCAGCACACAGTATCCCTGCTGGAATGCCCTGGATTTTCCAGGGAAGGAGCTGCTGGGTGAGCAGGGGCTGCCTGTGGAGGAACAGGCAAGAGGCAAGAGCCAGATCTGAGACCTGACGTGGCTGCTCCAGGGACATTCCATGGCTGCAGCCAGGGGTGAAGATAAATGGGGGGATAAACATGGGAAAGAGGCAGAAGCAGGAGCAAACCTTCCCTCCCCAGATGGGAAGCACTGAACTCTGTCTCTCCCATAGCCTGGGCAGGAACAGCACTGTTCCCTGCAGGCAGTGGGATGGGGACAGGCCAAGGTGCCCCAGGACTGCCTGGGGAGGAGCAGAGCTGATGTGGAGCACTGGGGGAGCGGCAGGGAGCTGCATCCCCAAAACCTGGGGAAGAACAGGCTGCCAGAGGAAACACAGATGGGCTCAGCAGTAACTGGAGTCTTTGCAGCCCCACTTCTCCCCCTGGCAGAGAAGCCTCCTCCCTGCCTTGGAGGGCAGCAGTGGGATGGGGAAGAGTCCATCAAGCCCCCAGTGTGGGGCTGGAGCAGGACATCCCTGTCCTGGAACACAGCCCAGCCCACGCTCCTGCCCACAGGCTGGGGCAGCTCAGCAGGACATGCAGGGGACACACAGCTGTCCCCAAACCCTGAGCCCAGCAGGGATACAAAGGAGTGAGCAGGACCTGGCTCTGACAGGAACCAAACCCCAGCAGCTCCTCTGCCCCAGTGCCCCCAGCCTGACAGGGACACAGCAGCCACCAAGGGACACAATTCCAGTGCTGCCAGGGAGGGTGAGGGGTCCCTGCTCTGTGGGAAGGGGGTGAAGGTGCTCCCTGACCCCAGATGAGAGATCCAATCCATGGGGATTGTTCCCCTCAGCTCTGCTGTCCCCAGACAGCAGCAGGGGCTGGGCAGAGGGACCCCCCAGTGCTGTGCAGTCTGCCTGGGCTCTCACCCCAGGGACAGTCACACTCAGCAGCTGCTCTGTGTGTCCAGGTGCCAGACACACACAGGGGCTCCTTCGCTCTCTGCAGAACTCCCAACATGTAAACGAGTTGAAATGAAGGATTTTTCCCTATTGCTTTTGCCTGTACCAAGTCCCTGCATCAGGGACAGGCTGGTGGGGAGTCCTGCACCCTGCTGAGGCCACCCTTAGGTGCAACCTTGCCTGCACACCCCAAAACCTTGTTCCCTGAACACAAGCTTACTGGGGCCCTGCTGGAAGCTGAGGTCAGGGAAGGACTGCTTGTCCAGCCCTGGGTGATGGGATGAAGGTTCTCCCTGACTCTGGGAGCTGTTTGTCCCTGTCCTGCCACGTGGCTCCCTGAGGTCTGGGCAAGGTGTGACACCCGTGGATTCCCCCTTTGCACTGACTGCAGAACCAGGTGCCAGCCAGCCCTCAGCAAGGAGATCACCTGGGGCACAGCAGGTGGCATTTCCCAGATCCCACCTCATTCCTCTCCCTCCAGCTGCTCAGAGCCAGCCTCCCTCTTCTGCAGCTCCACAGTGGGATTGCACCAGCACCTCTTCCCAAGTGCTTGATCCTCAGCTCTTGCTTCCCACACCAGCTACACAATCCACTCACAGCTTCCTGCCCAACCTTCCTCCATCTCCCCCCTCTCCAAACGCTGCTTTGGAGCACAGAGGCAATTTAAGTTACGTTTGGAACAAAACAAAAAAGTCAACGATCTACCTTTAACTGAACCAGAAAGATCTTTCTGCACATCTCCAACCTACCTCTAACAAGCTTCTCCTAGGAACCAAGTTCTGGTTGTGCTACTCAAAACCACCTTGCCAGGCCCACAAGGCAGTGCTTGGACCACAGAGAATCCCTCAGGAGGAGTCTGAGGATCCGAGAGCCACCTCCTGGACAGGGGCACTGCAGGTGTGAGTGCAGGAGTCCTGCTGGGATGGCTGGGGAGCAGGAACATGCTGCTGGCACAGGGGGACAGAGTGGCTGTGGGCATTTATTGCACTGCTTCTTCACAGAGGTGCAGGAGAACAGCAGAGGGACAACGCGCCGGTCATCGCTTCACCTTCGCATCCTCCTTGATCTTCCACACCATCAGCTCCATGCAGGCTCGGGCGTCCTCGCTGGAGTCGTGTCCTTCCACTGGGGACACAAACACAGGCATGGCAGTGACCCCTCTGCTGCAGGGGCTGCCTGTCCAGCACAGCCCAACACAGCCCAGTCCAGCACAGCCCAGTCCAGCCCAGCACAGCCCAGTCCAGCTCAGCCCAGCCCAGCACAGCCCAGCTCAACCCAGCCTCCCCAGGCAGAGGCAGCTGCCCCCTGTCCCCTGCAGCCACAGCCACACCTGGGAGCACCCTGAGCCACAGTCGGGGATTTAAAGAATTCCACAGAATGTGTTTTATGGTTTGTTCAAACTCACCCAGTGCCAGCCCTGCCATGGCAGGGACACCTTCCGCTGTCCCAGGCTGCTCCAAGCCCTGTCCAGCCTGGCCTTGGGCACTGCCAGGGATCCAGGGGCAGCCACAGCTGCTCTGGGCACCCTGTGCCAGGGCCTGCCCACCCTCACAGCCAACAATTCCTTCCCAATCTCCCATCCAGCCCTGCCCTCTGGCAGTGGAAGCCCTTCCCTGTGTCCTGTCCCTCCATCCCTTGTCCCCAGTCCCTCTCCAGCTCTCCTGGAGCCCCTTCAGGCCCTGCAAGGAGCTTTAAGGAGTCCCCAAAGCCTCCTCTTCTCCAGGCTAAACACTCCCAACTTTAAACATGTATTTTTTTCCACTAATCCCCACACTTTTTTTGCTGGGCTTCAGCCAGACACCATCAGCTAGGAACAGCTGGGAGCTTCCCCAGCAGTGTTTGCAATGTGCTCAGGGAAGACAGGAGGGAACAGGCCCCACTTCCAACAGGAGGGTCCATCTCAACTGGCCAGAGAGAGGAGGGAGGGCAGGATCCGGCCTTGGCAGAGCCACCCTCAGCCTTCCCACAGCACTTCCTTTGTCCCAGTCAGCACAGGGAGGGGAGCAGGGAGAGCTCTGCTCTCGGAACAGGGCTCACACTGAACAGAGCTGTGGCTGAAGCTTCTTGTGCCAGCACATTGCCAGCTACCACACACATGCAGGGGCAAAACCACCAGGAGCAAGAGGATGAACCTGGGGAGAGCAGAGGAAGGCAGGGCTGAGGAGACCACACCCAGCAGGAAGTGGGGTCCCTCAGAGTCTCACCATTGTCCTGGATGATGCGTTTGAGGTAGTCGGCCATCAGCGTGCGCAGGGCGCGCTTGTAGGGCAGCCCCAGGCGGTGGGGGAACACGATGGCTGTGTCCACTACAGTGCCGTGGATCAGCTGAGGGAGGGAGCAGAGAACAGGGTGATTTCCCCACTCCCACGGGGACAGGCCCTCCTTGGCATCAGCCATGCTCCAGGTCGGTCACCTCTGGGGCTCTGTGCAATGCTCTCAGCAGCTTCCCACCCAACCAGTCTGGCAGGAGGCTGTGGCTGGATCCAGGATGACTCCCCTTGCAGGGTGTGCACACAGGATTCCCACTGCTGTGCCAGCCACACACCTCCTCCAGAGCCCTGGAACCTCACATTCAGGGCAGCAGAGATCTGGGGCTGATCCAGTTTGTGTAACTCAAGCAGGACAGGCCAATCCTTAATCCCCCAGCCTGGAGAAGCTGGAATAGCTCTGGAGTCTTTCACAATTAAAAACTGCAGAACCAGCTCTGTGTGAGTTGTAGCAACCTTTCAGCTGCTTCTCAGGACGAAGCAGCTCAGTCTAGCCAGTGGCATCCCTGCCCATGGCAGAGGATTGGAAATGGGTAATCTTCAAGGTCCCTTCCAACCAAACCATCCTGGGATTCTAAGACGGGGACAGAAGTGGGCAGGATGTACACAGCAAAGCAGGATGTACATCACATAGAGCAGGCCTGGCCTTCAGGGTGCAAACCAACCCCAAATCCTCCCATCCGCCTGCAGTGACTCAACAGGAAGTTTTTAACCAGCACCAACTCAGCAAGGATGGAATGGGACAAGGAAATTCTATCACTGAATCATATCAGAGAGTGTTTTGAGTTGGGGCTTTTTAAAGGGCTTCTACTCCATCCCCTGCCATGGGCAGAGACACCTTCCACTGTCCCAGGCTGCTCCAAACCCTGTCCAACCTGGCCTTGGACACTGCCAGGGATCCAGGGGCAGCCACAGCTGCTCTGGGCACCCTGTGCCAGGGCCTGCCCACCCCCACTGCTAACAACTCCCAATATCCCATCCATCTCTGGCAGTGGAAGCCATTCCCTGTGTCCTGTCCCTCCATCCCTTGTCCCCAGTCCCTCTCCAGCTCTCCTGGAGCCCCTTCAGGCCCTGCAAGGGGCTCTGAGCTCTCTCTGGAGCCTTCTCTTCTCTCAGCCTGGCTCCAGAGCAGAGGGGCTCCAGCCCTCTACTCCAACACCTCAGCCATGAATTGTCACCCTGCTGGAGGAACTGGGGATGCTGAACAGGTCCAGGTGCTCCCTGCCCTGCATCAAGGGGCCTGAGGACAGCCAAATGGCCCCACCTGACAAAGTCCATAATCATAGGACAGGCTGGCTTTTTTTAACACTGATTTCTTCCTCTCAGGCTAAGACAAGATTAATCCTTTGCTGTCATGAAGTGCATTCAGTGGGAGCTAAAGGAATGCGGATGAAGGCAATCCCACATCCTGAGCACAAGAGTGAAGTGCAGGGCCTAAGAGATAAACCTGTGTCCTGTCCCAACACAGATGACTCTGACAGGACCCTGATAATCCCCGCTCCTCTCTGCCTCCAGGCACCAGCTCATGTTGCAGGACAACCTATAACTGCATCAGTAACAGCTCCACAACTGCCCCAGAACAGCTGCACTTTAACAGAAACAACCTGCTCCACTCCTCAGAGTATAAAACTGCCAACGTTATGGATAATCTCCCCTGGACTGCACTCAGCTCTGGCACCCTCCCAGACACAGTGGTAATTACTTATGTAGATCAGGAAGACTGAGGAAACAGGATAATAAAGCTTTAAATAAAACTTGAAATGCCATCAGCACTTGGAACTTGCCACAGCCATTAGTGAGATATGGCTTTACTGCCACAGCCCTCAGCCATTCTGCTGTGACACCCACAGCTCTGCTGGATTGCTTTGGGCTCCTTCTTTTGGCAGCAGCTGTGGTGCTGAGAGAAAAATCAAGCTTCTGAGAGGCCAAGGCAGTCATCTCGAGCTGATCTAACTGGAAATAATGTTTTTCTGATTATGATGAATCCTCTCCAAGGCTGGGATAAAGGGTGCCACAGAGAGGTAAAGTGTTTTACAGGCATTAAAAGCTCCTGCTTCCAACCCAGCACTGGGAGCTGGCAGCCACAGAGGCTTCAACAGGAGAGCTGTGGGATAAAGAACAGCTGAGGGAACTTCTGGCATGTGAGCACAAAGACTTGGCCCTGCCTGCCACACGCTCTCCTGGTGACCCAGGACAAAGCCCTGGCAGGACAGCAGAGGTGGCTGAGGGATGGGCACACCAGGCTGATGAGGGCCAGGCAGCAGCAGGACAGGTAAAAGGTCAAAATAACTTCATCAAAATAACTTCATCAAAGTAACACCACAATTCCTAGAAAAGCTGGCACAGAACAAAGAACAGATCTGGCAGGGGTGAGAGGCAAATGATTTGGGATCAGTCTTAGAATCATGGAATGGTTTGGGTTGGAAGAGACCTTAGAATCCACCTTGTTCCACCTTCCACTGGACCAGGCTGCTCAGAGTCGTGTCCAGGTCGGTCACCTTGGGCAGCAGCAGCCACTAAAAGTTCAGGTGACACCATGAGTGACACACATGACCCCACTCCCTTGCACTTCCACCACAACCAGCTTTGCACAGGCTCAGAGACTGGAGAAACCACAGAATCCTGGAATTTCCTGAGTGGGAAGGGACCCACAAGGATCACTGAGTCCAACCCCTGTTCCTGCACAAACACCCCAACAATCCCACCCTGAGCAGCCCTGAGAGCGTTGTCCAAACGCTCCTGGAGCTCTGGCAGCCTTGGGGCTGGGACCATTCCCTGGGGAGCCTGGGCAGTGCCCCAGCAGCCTCGGGGGGAAGAACCTTTCCCTGAGCTCCATCCCAAGCCCTGACACAGCTCCAGCCCTTCCTGGGCTCCTGTCCCTGGTCAAACCATGAGAGTGAAAAGATCAGCACCTGTCCCTCCTCCTCCCCCATGAGGATGCTGAAGACAATGATGAGTCTCCCCTCAGTCTCCTCTAGGCTGAACAAACCAAGCATCCTCAGCTGCTCCTCATGAGGCCTCTCCAGACCCTTCCCCATCCTCACAGCTCCTCTGGACACTCTCTAATGGGTGCATGGCTTTTTTTATATTGTGGTGCCCAAAACTGCACACAGGACGTGAGGTGAGGCCACCCCACTACTGGTCCTTGGAAGTAAACAGTCCCTAAATTTGAAGGAGACACCTAACACCCCCCAGGGTGGGAAAGCACCACAAGGAGATGTGAAGGCAAAGGCCCAAGTTACCTTTAGTGCAAATAAGTCACTTTCCAAGCTGTGCCCTATCAAAATGGTGTCTGCACTGAACATGTTCAGCAGGACAGCCTGGACATCGCGCAGGGTGATGCTCGTGTTCTCCAGGTCCTCTTCTGTCACACCTGAGAATCTGCAGAGCAACAGCACACAGGTGGGGGCCCTTCACTTGAGGGAACACCTCAAGGCCCAAAGCCCCTCAGCCCTTAGGGAGAGGTGCTCAGTGGAGTTTCCACAAGAGCTCCCAGCCACACCAAGCTCCTGAGAGAGCACAAAGCTCTGTCCGAGGGAAGACCATCCTCACCTGGTGTTGTAATCCACCACCTTGGAGTCCGGCTTGACAAAGGTGTCATACACCACTTTCAGCTCCGAGTTGATCACAGTGACTCTCGTCAGCTCCAGTCCTTGCTTAGTGTAGCACTGTAAGGAACAGATGTGATGAGAGGCACAGGCCAACCACAGTGTGGGATCTGGGGAGCCACTCACCCAAGAGCTGCAGCTCCCAAAATGCAGCACATCTGGTGCAGCAAGGCCAGGCAGCAGCACTGCCCAGCGTGGGCCAGTCAGAGCCTGCCAGGGCTGCACAGCCCTCAAGTCAAACACACCAATCAATAAGAGCTCATTTACACCTCCAGCACCAATATTCAGAAAAGAGAATGAGGTCAGGAAACAGCTTCCCTTCAGCCACTTGTGTCACACCTCAGCCAGTCCCAAAAAGCTTTGTTTTGGCTTTGGACCCACCATTTCACAGTCTAAGGCGTAGATCCCAGGGTAGCCATCAGTCGTGGGCAGCTTCTCAAAAGTCTTCACAAAGCCATCCAGGCTCTCCTTGCGCCCATCGTGCACGTGTTGCTGAAAGGAAAGCACAGGGACAGTTGGTGATGATAAGAGGAAGCCAAAGAGCCCACTCCAACAAACCTCCATTTCAGCAAAAGTGGGGTTTTAATCATTTCTTAATGAGGAATAAGTTCTGCCTACAGTGAGCCTGAGAAGTTCCCAACCACAGCAGCCCTAATTCCAATGGCAGATCAGGGCTGGTGGCTTTGTACTGCCAGCACATGGAGGAGCAGGACAGCACGTGCCTGGGGAGAAGGAGCTTTCAGTCTGGAGTAAACCAGCCAGGAAAGGTCACACTGAGGCCTGATACTGATGTAACTCCAGCTCCTGTGGCCAAGACAAGCCCAGTGCAGGATCCTACCCCCAGACAGCCCTGTGTGAGCACGGGCAGCAGGTGACAGCAGACACCCAGCTCAGAGAGTGTCTGTGTGTGCACCCACCCACAGCACTGCATTCCACACCAACAGGAGCTCCAGCCCACCAGCACTTGAGGCAAGAGAGGGCATTTCCAGCACTCTGCATTGATCCCAGCTAAAGCTCCAGGGTCAACAAGATCCAGCAGGAAAACTCAGGGAGTGATTTCACAAGTGGCTCGAGCCAGTGCATGACTGAGCTGCTGTTGCAACAGAGGTTCTTCCACACTCCTCCCAGCACAGATCCTGGTTATCCCAAAACCTGCTTGGCAGCAGGGGTTCTAAACTGGGTGAAGTTTAAAGGGGAAGCAGGAACAGGTAACTGAGGGCAGGCAGAGCTGTGACTGCCCTTTTGCCTGCTGACATGGTTTTAGGTAAAACCAACCTGCACCACACCCAGAGGTGATGCTCTCTCTCTGTTATTCCCCAGTGGGTTTTTTGTTGTGTTGAAGTTTTGTTTGTCCCTAAATCTTCATGTGTTTGTGCACAATCACAGCAGCCTGGGCACAGCCTCCTTCACAATGCTCAAATCCATGGAATCACTGAATCCTTAAGGTTGGAAAGGACTCCCAAAATCATAAAGTCAACCTATTAGCCCCACCATGGTCACCACTAAACCATGTCCCCAAGTGCCACATCCACATGTTTTTTGAACGCTTCCAAGGATAGTGACTCCAGCACTGGCCTGGGCAGCCCCTTCCAATGCTTTACAACCCTTTCTGTGAAGAAATTTTCCCTAATACCCAATCTAAACCTCCCCTGGCCCAGCCTGAGGCCGTTCCCTCTCCTCCTGTCCCTGTTCCCTGGGAGCACAGCCCGCCCCCCCCGGCTGTCCCCTCCTGTCAGGGAGTTGTGCAGAGCCACAAGGGCCCCCCTGAGCCCCTTTCCCAGCTCCTTCAGCCTCTCCTGGTGCTCCAGCCCCTTCCCAGCTCTGTTCCCTTCTCTGGACACACTCCAGCCCCTCAATGTCCTTCTTGTCATGAGAGGCCCAAAGCAACTCCCAGGATTTGAGGTGAGGCCTCAGCAGTGCCCAGCACAGTACAGGGCTTCCCACAGGTCTCACCCTACAAGGAATGAAACTGTTCTGGTTTGTCTCAGGATAAAAGGCTGGAGAGATGAGGAACTGAGGCACTTGTAAAGCCGACATGTGTGGGCAGAGAGGAAACCAAAGCAGGATTTGCATATTTTCCTGCACAGGTCACTACTGCAGGTGAAGCCAGAGCACAGGAACTGCATCATTTGAAGTTAATGAGGCAGCTGGACCAACACTGAGGCCAATCTCTCCCTGTATCCACAGGCAGCACTGCTCTAAGGCCTCATGGCTCACTGCTTCCCAGGCACAAGGGGCCACACTTGTCCACTCTGCATGGACCCTGCTCTGCTGAGGGAATGGGGAGAGCAGTTCAGCAGCCAGGAGACAGCAAACACCTCTCCCTTGCAGCCTCAGCCCTTCCCTCCCTGTGTAATACAACAGAACTGAGCAGGGAAGTGAAAAAACCCCAACCCCATTAGGTATTTTTCTCCAGCAGTTGTTGTTCTGAAACTGCCCAATTCTTCCTGGCTGGGAGCAGGGCAGGGAAGTTGCTCCTGGTTTTGAGAGCCGAGGAAGCAGCAGGCTCGGGTATCACAAAGAGCAGCCACTGGAGGCTCCCCGGAGCAGCACGGCTCCCTCCTGCCATCTCCTGCCTCCCTGCCTAACTGCAGCAAGGACAGCCCTCTGCCTGGACACACACACGAGCTTTTCTAACCAGCTCCTGCTCCAGACACTGACTATGGTGTCTTACCACAAATATTTTCTGCTTTGAAAGCCCTTCTTCAAAACTGAAGGGTTCTGTGCTCCCCAATATCCCAACATCCCAGAATTTCACTGTGTGCTCTGCTGCTGAGCAGGCTGGGGATCCAAATCTTCCAAAAGCTGCTGTGAAAACTGGGGGCTTATAAAAAAGAGGGACTTTTTATACTGGTATGGAATGACAGGACAAGGGGGAATGGCTTCCCACTGCCAGAGGGCAGGGACAGATGGGATATTGGGAAGGAATTTGGGAAGGAATTCTTGGCTGTGAGAGTGAGGAGACCCTGGCACTCCTAGAGAAACTGATTTTTTAAAATCCTAAATTCATGTGGAAAAGAAAGAAAAGTAACAACCTGATCCCATCCAATCCGACTGTGCAGGGCAGGTTTTTATGGTGCCCAGAAAACTCTTCTGATTGTAACAAACCTTGAATTTTGCCCAGAATTCACATTCTACCTCTAGCTTTTAGTTCTCCCCTGTGTGGCAGGTGCCAAATATAAGAATGCCACTAAAACAAGTGACAAGAAGCGTGCCCAGAGAGCTGAGGGAAAGGCATGAGACAGGCTGGGGACACCAGGCTGGGACACCAACTCTCCTGCTAAGGAAAGGAAAAAGCAAAGGTTCTCCAGACAGTGCTCTGCTCTATCGAATTCCACATATGAGCAGGTTCCTTATTCTTTTTTCTAGTGCTAGGCTCCCTCAAAAAAAGTTTTGTGATATTCTGGAGTTACAACAGGCTCCTTGGGAAGGTTCCTCCTCTCATTACAACCAATGATAAACAAACAGAAAACTTGTAAGAGAAGATTTGTCCATCAGGAGAAAGTTACCTTAGCATGGGAATCTGGAAAGGAAAAGATGAGGAAAGGGGTTTGGCACATTGTTGCCAAGGCTCTGAGACTGCTCCTTAAAAGGAAATCCCTTATTTCTCATTTCTTCTGTGATTCACTAATGAACATGAGCTTTTCTGTGTCCCTCAAGATGAGCTGGACAGCTCAGGATAAATGAACCCAGCTCACTCCAGACAGCTGAGTGTCAAATACTGGATTTTCCACTGCAGAGCAAAGAAAATTTAAGTTGCACTTGTTTTATCCCCTTAAGGGAAGCCACTGTTCTTCTAAAGGCTGAAGCAAGGATTTTCCAGCCACTGTGAGCAGAGCACAAATGTCACTGAGAATAAAAAGGTGTTATTCCATCACTTACTTTAGCAACCTGGCAGCCTGGTGACCCCACAGCTCCGGAGCAGCAGCTGTAGTGAGTTTCCCACCCACCTGGCACTGAAAGAGCAAGAGATGAAAGGTCAAGGAGAGAGTCTTGTTAACAAGAGACCTGAACTTCAGCCTTCACGTGCAGATCCCCTGGATGAGCACAACAATAAGGTGTCAAACACAGAGGGAGAATAACTGTGGATTCACAGGCAGCAATCTAAAGAGTTTAAGTCTCTGGTACTCAGCCAGACAAACTCCAGAAGCCACTTGGATGCTCTGATGGAAAACCAGAGCAGAGCTCAAACTAGGTTAGTGCCTTGCTGCAAATGAATTCAACCAAGATCAGTGAACTCTCCTGGGAGTGACAGACCTCTAGTGCTCCCAGTCAGCCTTTTAAAAGGCTGATTTTTTTCAAAAAGCACAGGAAGGTTTTTTTCCTTTACTTTTCTGAACAAAGATGAAGCATCTCTGCTGCAGCCCCAGTGTCACGTTTTGGGGACCACCAAGCCCGGCAGCTCTTTGCGAGGCCGTTTCAGTGACAGGCACAGGAACTGTCACCACCTGGGAGCGTGACAAGCCCCCAGATCAAGCTCAAACCTGAGCAGAGTGTGTGTTTGGAGCTGGAGCACAGCCAGCACGGGCCAATCCCCTGGCAGGGCTGTACCTCTCTGCTTGCGCAGCCGCCCCCAGTGATGGACACACTCCTCCTTGCGGATGCAGTTCCCCGAGGCTGAGACCATGTACTCGGTGCCACAGCGACAGCAGATCCTGCACGAGGCTTGGGGACAGGAGACAAACAACAGCCATGTCACTGGAAACCCCTCGCCTGCTCAATCTGGCCAAAGCAAAGTAAATCACAATCACTCAAGCCCCAAATGCTGTTCAATGACGTTTTCTGTTAGAAAGGATTCCAAATGTTGTTCCAAACTCCTATAAAGGCACAGCAATCCCTCTGAAATCTGAAACGCTTCCCAGAGGCAAACACAAAGACTCTCAAGTGGCTTCAGTCCACATCAGCTGCCCCCCAATTCCATCAAGGTTTGCTGCATTGTTTCTCCATGCACAGCAAATTACGTTGGAGTCTAACACAGTTATTTTAAGAAACAGGATAAATAAGTCATTCTTTGGACACCAGAGCTAATGAAGCCTGGTTTCCAGGGGATCTGTGCCTTGTCACTTCCAAATGACATTTTAGCTCTTCCAGGGCACAGCTTTTCTGTCAGGATTTTCCAGCAGCTAAACCAGGAGCACTTAGGGCAGGGTCTGGCCCATCAAGGGGGCAGTCTGCAACTGCTCCCTCCTACCACCTCTGCTTTTACTGCCCAAAATTTGGGGAAGGGAGATGCAGAAAGCCACTGTGAAAGAGCTAACATTCTTATCTCCATGCAATTCCATGAGTTTTGGTTTGAGCATTAAAGCTGTTAGCACATTCCCAGCTCTGCCCAACACCAGCCCCGTGGCACAGGGCAAGCAACAGCTTTAGTTAAACAAGGAGAAATTCAATGATCCTGCAGCATCTGCAGCAAACTACAGGAATAAAACCTGGAACATGAGCTCAGGATCCTATAAAGGAGCTGGCTGGTTCCCTGGAAAAAAGGGCTCTCACAAACACAGCACTCGACAGTGTTAATGCAAGAGAGCTTTTGCCCAGGTTGCTTCAGCAACCAAAGGACAAATGTAGACACAAGGTGTTAACATGGATGAGCACTTAACACACTTTAGTGAGGTCTCTCCACACAGATGCTCAGGGGAGCGTGGCAAAGCACCTCCAAAGAAATCCCCAGTCTGGGTTTTATCCCTGCTGCAGCACAGCCTGCTTTAGTCAGGGGCTGAGGAGCAGAAATCTTGCCAGGAGTTCAGAAAATTCAGAGGAAGACCCCATCCTGTTGTGAGGAAATCTGTGGGATCATAGCCAGGTTGGGCACGGCTTGGAGCAACCCAATCTGGTGGAAGGTGTTCCAGGGGGTGGAATGAGCTGGGCTTTAAAGTCCCTTCCAATCCAGATTATTTTGTGATTTTATGATCATTTTGTCCAGCTGCAGAAAGGGCTCTGGGAAATTATTTGGCCCAGCAGTGCCACGAGATCAAACAGAATTCTGCAATCCAGAGCAGCACAGCAGGACCCACTGCAAAGCCAGCCTGGCCCAGTGTCAGTTCTTATCCCACTGTAACAGCAGCTCTCACAGACAGAGACAGAAAAAAATTCTTCCCCTGGGAGAGGGGAGGGTCACCAAGTACAGAACAGGAGCCTCTTTCCAACCTGCTCAGTTGCTGTTCTTTAGCAGCACAGGTTCATGGAATTGCTAAGGTTGGAAAAGACCTTTAAGATCAAGTCCACCACCATGGTCACCACTGTGTCCATGTGCCATGTCCCAAACCATGTCCCCAGGTGCCACATCCACAGGTTTTTTGAACAGTCATGGAGATGATGACTCCCCCACTGCTCTGGGCAGTCTGTTCAATGCTTCACAACCTTTCCCATGAAGAAACTTTCCCTCATACCCAATCTAAACCTCCCCTGGTGTGACTTGAGGCCATTTCGTTTCATCCTGTCACCTGTTACCTGGGAATTAGAAAACAGAAACCTCCTTCAGCCCCACAGACTATAAACTCTGGGTCAAAAATAGCATTCTCAGGAAATGAAAGCTGAAGAAACCCTCCATTACTCTGACATTAGTATGCACTACAGTGCAATATATGATGTTTGAATTGACATGGAAATCCTATGCAGAGCACCAGGGATTCCTCCATGCAGGAAAGAATTCTGCAGAATTCTGCAGCCACACTCCCTGTCCCAACAGGAGCAAAAACTCCACTCTGAGGCTTTTACACAAGCAGAGCAGGTAGCTCCAGCTAATCCTGCAGAAGGAAAGAGCCAGCAGAGCTTACAGTCAATCACTTTCTTCTCCTCTGCAGTGAAGAGCACGGCCCGTCCGGCCTTCTCGGGGTGAGGCATCGGGTACCCGTTCTCCTTGAGCTGCTCCTCAGTCATCAGGTACTCCTTGAGGCGCCGGTACAGGGCAGCTCCTGCACACAAACACAGGGCTCAGCTCTCCCCACCAAAGCATTGCCTGCTTCTCTGCCTTCACCAAGCCTCCTGCCTTGATAAACTGGCCCCACTGTTCTGAGCTTGCTTCCACTGCCTCAGCTCAGCATGGACAGGGGAGTAGGTGTTGGGTGGTAATTTTTCAAATCTGGTCATCAGTGCACAAGTTGATTTTTAAACTCTTTGAACAAGGAGCATTAAGTCTGGAAAGCACAGCTGGAACAGAATTCCTCCAAAAGGCCCATCTTCAGCCTTGCTGTTACTGACAGAACCAACCCAGTCTGGGTTACAAGAGACCTTGGAGATCACCCCATTCAGTGCCACCCCTGCCACGGGCAGGGACACCTTCCACTGCCCCAGGTTCCTCCAAGCCCTGTCCAGCCTGGCCTTGGACACTGCCAGGGGCAGCCACAGCTGCTCTGGGCACCCTGTGCCAGGGCCTGCCCACCCTAACAGGAACAATTCCATCCCAATATCCCATCTAACCTTGCCCTCTGGCAGTGGGCAGCCATTCCCACTTATCCTGTCACTAAATGTGAGACTTCTCTCATTTTAATGTTTAAATGAAACAGCTGATAATTGGTAACACAGCACTCAAACACCCCTCAAAGGCCACCCACAGCTCCCTAAAAACTTCATTATCAGAAGTTTCTTCCTGCTACTGATTTCAGGCTGCTCGTTTCATTTCACAGAATAATTATAACTTCTTGCACTCTGCTCAATATCTCCTTTGGCTGCTGCATTAAACCCTTCCAATATTCCTGGGTGCCCTTTGATGTTGCTTAGCTGAGCTATACTGGCCCTTTTAAGCTTTCTCAATGTCAATTCCTTCTGCTCCATGGCCTCCTTGGCTCTTCTCTGATCTCCTCCACAATTTCCCTACATCTCTTGGCAACCAAAATACCCATAACTGATTTGAGCCCACATGAAAAATGCTCGTGGCACAACCCTTTGGCTACGATACGACCTTATTGTGACATTGGCGAAAGTGAAACTGAACCCTGCAGAGATGAGGATTTTTAAGTTTGCCTTTTAAGCTGGCAGGCACATTGTAAAGAATTGCTTCAGGGCAAGAAAGTTTAAGTAAAATAATGCCCAAAGCACAAGAGGCAGCTCTGGATGGTTATTGATGCTCCATCAAAGCCAGCCAGGCTGCAGCAGTGACCTCACAGCCCCAGTGAGGATGGAAGGAGGACACTGGTCAGTGGTGTCACCATCCCCCAAGGGACTCTGCAGCTCCCTGATGCAGCCAGGTAATAACTCCTAACAGAGAACTCCTAACAGAGAAATCCCAGCAGGTCATAAAATCCTGGAATGTCCTGAGTGGGAAGGGACCTTCAGGAATCATCAGTGCAGCCCCTGTTCCTGCACAGACACCCCAACAATCCCACCCTGAGCAGCCCTGAGAGCGTTGTCCAAACGCTCCTGGAGCTCTGGCAGCCTTGGGGCTGGGACCATTCCCTGGGGAGCCTGGGCAGTGCCCCAGCAGCCTCGGCGGGAAGAACCTTTCCCTGAGCTCCATCCCAAGGCCTAACACAGCTCCAGCCCTTCCTGGGCTCCTGTCCCTGTCCCAGAGCAGAGCTCAGCCCCTGCCCCTCTGCCTCCCCTCAGGAGGAGCTGCAGCCCCCGAGGAGCCTCCCCTCAGTCTCCTCTGCTCCAGCTGAATGAGCCAAGTGCCCTCAGCCTCTCCTCAGACCCTTCCCCAGCTCCGTGTCCCTCCTCTGGACACTCTCCAACAGCTTTGGATCCTTCTGACAGTGTGGTGACCAAAGTGCCTCCACAACTCAAGGTAAATGCACCAGCCTGATTCTGCTCCCCCCCTCAGCTCCACCCTCACAAGGGACAGCCCAGCAGGAGCAGGCTCTGACCTGTCAGGTCCTCGGCTCTCAGGCTCCCTGAGCGGTTCAGAGTAAAGCTGGTCTTGGCAGCAAGCTTCCCTCCCAGCACGGCTTCGTGGGACACCACCTTCTTGTTACTGGTCTCTGCAAGGAGAAGGGAACAGCACAGGGGGACAGAGATCAGGTACCCAGTGGGTGACTTCAGTCCTAGTTTGGGACACTACACATGGGCAAGAGGAGAGCTGTGTTTACCCTCTTGAACTCTTGTTTTGCTCCAGAAATGGATTTTTTGTGCCACATGCAGGCCCAGAATTTCCATCCCAGCACCACAGAGAGTCTTCTGTTCATACTGTCAGCCTATAGCAATTTTAAGGGCAGCAAGGACACCTTTACAGTTCTGCTAGAAACTTGCATCTCTCCCTGCTCACTCTGCACAGCAAGCCCTCCAAGTGACCAAAAGCAGGAGAGGAGCCAGCACAGAAACAACTTGACCCTTTCATGTGCTGTGTGAGGGCATCACCCACCCCCAGGAAGCAGCTTTGATTCTGGGGCCCTGCAGACCAACCTCCCACGCAGGATCTTTCAACTTCTTTCAGAAAGGAGCTTCAGAGCTCTAGAATATGCTCAGCACATCAGATAATGGCAGAGAGGGGCTTTTTACTAATCATTAACTGGCAGCCCTCTCCTAAAGGCCAGCCTCCAAGTTCAGCTGCTCTGCCTAATGGCCAGGAACGTAATGAAGACAGAGGGGAGAAAAGGGAAGAGACCAGAGGAAAAAAAAAATTCACAAGAACAGCACAAATTGATTGTTTAATGTACCCTCTCGAGAGCCAATAATGAAATGTCTTAACCCTCTTCGTTCCTCTCTTGAAGCTTAATGTGTGTAACAGATTTCTGTGGTGATGGACGAGTCTATCACTTTGAAGGCATCATGTGAAAGTTACTCCATTAGCAGGGCTTTTCATTTGAAAGAACTTGTGCTAAAAAAAAAACCCCAGACCCGTGTGGCATTATCTCCATTTAGGCTGAGAAAGCCAACAAAGCATTGCAGGACCTGCCTCTTGAAGGCCCATTAAAGCTTGCCAGGCTATAAAAAGCTAAACTGGAGCTGTTTGCCTTTCAGCATAATGCTGCTGAGAAATGGGTTCTGGCTTTTCAAACAAGTTTCTCGGTGTGGTGTGTAATCCCAGCAGGGCTCCAGCTGTTAAACTGCAGGGTACCTACTGCTGGTGCTGGCCGGGGAGCTGGGTGCGAGGCTGCGCAGCTTCTTCAGGGTGTTCACGGCCACGTTCAGGTAGATGTTGCGACTGGTGCTGCGTTCATAGGCCACCTTCTCCTCTGCCAGGGCCTGCCAACAGCACAAGCCATCACCACACATTCTCTTCCCACTGCTCACAGACCCCCCAGAAGGGTCTGTGATCTCAAAGATCACTTTTGTCCACCTTCCACTCTCCCAGGTTGGTCCAAGCCCCATCCAACCCAGCCTTGAACCCTGCCAGGGATGGGGCAGTCACAGCTTCCATTGCTTTTGGAGAAAAGGAATGTTTGGCTTTTAGAATACAGTAAGACCAAACAGGATCACAAAAAAAAAAAACCAACCCTGCCTGGCAAGGAATTGAGTAATAAAGCAAAACATGGCACCAATGTTCTGGTTTGGGGTTTCTGTTTCATGTACTGATGTGGGGTCTTGCTCAAGTAAACAAGAGAAAAAAAAAAGGAATTTTATTTTAAACAAAGTGCTGGAAAAAGCACTTTCATGTGAAACTTTCCCAAGGAGATTAAAAATTTCCTAATTAGCAAAAAATTATTTTCTTCAAACTTTAACATATTTTAAATTGTTTAACGTGTTTAAATCATTCCTTCTCTTTTCCCCAATATAAAGTCTGCTGCCACCTTGGCTTAAGAATCCCAGAGCTGCTACTGCTCCCAGGAAGATCTAACCTTGGCATTGTTTTCATCAAGTAATTCTTGATTCTTGTTCTTGGAACTGCCTGGGAAAGGCTGCTTTCCCCACTCTAGTGCAGTGCAAGATCTGAACTGGCAAGAAAAGGAGGTTTGGCAAATGGTGACTCCTTGGATGCAGCAGGAAGTTGGAAAGATGGAATCCCACAAAAGAAACCCTTGTGGTGTCTGCTGTGTTTTGGAACACAACACACAATGTCCCACATTTACCCAACTAATGGCCAAGGTTCTCCAATAAAATGCACCACCTTCTCAACTCTGCTTCTGGAAATCCTACTGTACTGTCCTTAGTGCTAGAAGGCTCCTTTAAAGCCTTCAGAAGCAGCAAGGAACCAATTCCCAACCAATTACATCTATCCCAAACACTTCCCTGTGCTCAATACTTTGATTCCAGGAGGTGTTTCTGGTTGCACCAGAGCAAAAGGTCTTTGACCACAATGCACATTCCTCTGCATTCCTCTCCTGGGGTTATTAAAGGGATCAGGCAAGCTTTCCAAATGAAGGGAAAGATGGAATTTCCTACTGGAATGACACTTTCTGTTGCCCAGTCTGGTAATATTTAAAGCCAGTTTCCTCAACTGAACTGTTTGTGGATAGAGGAATTTTCATGGAATCAGGGAATGGTTTGGCTTGGAAGGGACCTTAAAGATCATCTAATTCCAACCCCCAAGTTTCTGCAAGCATAAATCCAATCCAGTTTTCTGGATTTGCTACCATTTTAGAAGGTCTTGGCCAAGGCAGAGGATGTCAGTCCCTGCTGCAAGCTTTACTCCTGAGAAGCAGGGATCTGTACAGACCTTGTCGAAGGCTTCCTGGGAGGAGGAGCAGAACTTCAGGCACTCATCAATGAAGAGATTGAGATACCTCTGACGAATGTTGGTTGGGACTTTAGCTCCAAATTCTGTGGGAATAACAGGCCTCTGTAAAGTGGTGCTCTGGAGGTGAGACAGAGAAAGAGGCTGGTCAGGCTCTAGGAGGTTGCTCTGAGGCTCTCCCCCTTCCTGTTATTAATCAAGGGGCAACTTCCTTTTTGAAAATCTGCCCACAGCCAAACTAACACGCAGAACTTTTGGTACTAAAAATACCACTTGAGGCTCCACCACCTTGAGTGCTTGAACTCCTTTAGAAAACAGCTGTATTGCACTCTGAAGTCAGCCAGGAGCCAAGGACTCCAGTGGCATTAGTCACACACAGGCATTCCAGAGCAGGGGATGCTGACATTTCCAGTGAGAGATCCAAGGTTAGGATGGCACCAAGCACCACAGGCTGAGCTGGAGCCATGAACACACAACAGCAGTTATGGGCACCACAGGCAGGTTTGGTTCTCTGGCTGTGAAAACAGGAGGCCTCTCCTGCCAGGCTGGCAGTCACTTAACCCATCCCACTTCCTGGGGCTTTCCTGCAAATTGACTGCAGTGGAGGTTTTCTTCCTTTCTTAATGCCAATCATGATGTTCCTAAAAGGATTTACCTCTTCAATTTAATGGCATGTTCTTCAAAATCTGCATGATGGACTGAGCTATGACCCACCACTGCAGTTTTCCATCTCACACCAGTTTATCCCTCACATCACAGCACACTTGTCCTCTTCTCAGAGAGGAAAATGTACATTCATCTCTCTAACACCCAACTGTTTTGTCAGTTGTTCTCCATCCCACCCAAGAGATATCCATAACCAAACCATCTGCTGCAATCTGGAACAAAAACAGCTCTGTGGAAGATGTGAGCTTGTTCCAAGGGGAGCAATTGGTCTCATCCCAATGGAAAAAGTGCTCATTTTCCCCAGGAGACTCATATTGATGCCCTGTTCAAGGGGATTTGGTCCTTTTCATTAAATATATAAATTCTCAATTTCTAGTATGATACCCTTAAGCACCTCTGTAATTCTGCTTAATCTTTTATCCTATCAGTTATTTCTCTTATTTTTAATCAGCTTCAAGTTCCATGGTACTATGGTGGCAGTTTAGGTGGGAAAGGAAGAAAATTACTTTTCACTCTTCTAGAAATAATCAGAGCAAGTTATGACAGATCTTGACACAAAACATCATCAATAAAAGGATTTTTAATCAAGTCCTGGCACTAACCACGTTCTGCCATCCACTCCAGCAAGCAGCTCCTTATGCCATCCCCAGGCTGCTCCATGAGGAATTCTGCTCTGAATTGTCTTAGCAACTAACAGCTTCCCAGTGCTCATGGAAAGGAGGGATTTAACAGAATCATGGAATGGTTTGGGTGGGAAGGGGCTTTAAAAACCATCCCATTCCCACCCCCTGCCATGGGCAGGGACACCTTCCACTGTCCCAGGTTCTTCCAAGCCCCATCCAACCTGGCCTTGGACACTTCCAGGGATCCAGAGGCAGCCACAGCTGCTCTGGGCACCCTGTGCCAGGGCCTGCCCACCCTCACAGCCAAGATTTTCTTCTCAGTATCCCACCTACCCCTGCCCTTTGGCAGTGGAAGCCATTCCCTATGTCCTGGCACTTGGCTAAGGAACTCATAGCAAAGGCACACAAAGACTGGGCAGAGATCCCAGGGGGTAAAGAAAAACAAAACAAAAACAACTAACAAAGACAAAATAGCCTTTTCTTTAAACACCAGCAGCAGCATGAAGTTCAGTGATCACATTTTACTGTCTAAGTCACAGAGGGACATTGTTCATAACCACCTGCCCCTGTGTGGCCCACAGAGCCTGGGAAGGCCACGAATCCATCCCCAACTTTTCAGCTGGGAGGTTCCAAGCCCTTGACCCAAACACATCCAGGCCAGTCAGCACAAGAGAAGGCTCAAACTGGAGACAAGTGATCGATATTCACAGAGATCAGAGCAGCACTTAAGTATTTCTACCTTTTTAAGCTCCTACCCCTTGAGTGTTTAATTTTTTACACAATGCTATCTAGGAAAACCACAGGAAGAAACAAACCCACTTAATCAACATAATCAAAACACCACTTTCAGGGAGTGCTAAATTTGGAACAGCAGGATCAAACATTCCACCCTCCCCGGGGAATGACAGGAAAGAATTCAAATTCCCCTTACCTGTAAGGAGGGAACGTGTGCTACCCTTTTGGGCACGATGGTGCTGGTAGTCTTGGAAGCCATCCCAGCCAAGGTGCAAGGCTTCAGAGGAAGGGTGGGGGCTTCAGAGTCACTGGAAGGTGTGACACTCCTGCCACCAAGAGTCGCCTTACTGCTCCTGAGGCCTGCAGGGAACACAAAACACTCAGGTGCAAATCCTGCCACTGGGCTTCAGGCTGCCAGAATGAACTCACTATCAAAGGCCAGTGCTGCAAGCTGTGATTTTCTCAAATCCAGGTCTCCAAAGGGATACAAATTGGGCAATTTTACCACCTTGCAGGCAAGGATGAAGAAATCTTCTGCCAGGAAATGTGTCTCATTTGGGTTTGTTTTGGGGTGACTGAGTCAGCAGAGTTTAAAGAGGTAACTCTGTCAGCTGCAAGGCACTGACACCCCACACGTCAGCTCTGAGTCCTTCCATTACAAAAGGACAGCAATGAGCATTAATTAGCACTTCCCTCCTGCTCCTGCCACCTCTGAAGGCTCAAATGGAAGAGGGAATGAAGAGCAAACACAACCCAAGGAAGAAACAGAAAAAGGAAAGGCTGAAGTGAGGGAGGCCGGGTGAGACAGATGAGGCCGTACACATCTGACCTGTTGCTTCTCAGAACAGGGTGGAATTTCTCAGGGAAAGACTTTGCACTGGACACTGTCAGCAAAGATTCAAGTCATGACCAGCCCTACACATCCCCTGACAGTTTCCCACGTGTCAAGAGAAATGTAAACACACGGTAGTGCCTTTGAGCAGGGGGAGGACAGGACAGCGATCCCAAATCCCACCGCTGGCTTACTCTGCTTGGCTGCTGCGGTGAGGGCTGCATTTGGCACGTGAGCAATCCTCCTCTTTTCTCCTGGCAAACTGAGAGAGGTCTTTTGAACGGCCCCAACCAGCTGTGCTGCCTGCTGCTGAGCCAGCTGGATCCTCTGGTAACACACCTCCTGGGCCGTGGGGGGACGGTACGGCCGCACTACCGGCTTGCTCGGGGCCTCTGCCTGCACAGACAAACAGCATTTAGGGCCAGCAGCTCCCCTGCTCCATCCACACCCCCTGCCTTCCACTCACCCAGAAAGGTCTCTTCTCCTCAACCCTTCTGTTAGCAAGTACAGAGTTTTGAGAGGACAAGATCCCAACTGTCTTCCAGAACAAAATAATTAAGAGTCATCCTTCAACAAACATGGCATTAATGATTCACGCTCTGGGAAGGCCTCCCAGCTCTCTGGAACATTCCTCAATTGGCAGGTGGTATTAATGAACTGCTTTTAGTGGCATGATGTTCCCCGTGGCTGTGCCCAGCCCAATCCTGGGCTCTATCAACAACTCTCAGCCTTGCCCTAGCACAAACGTAGCCCTGTGCTGCCTACTTTGCTTTCTACTGCAATAAAAAAGTGACAACAATTCTCCACTCCCCTTTGCCACACGACACTGAGCTCTACTGCTCTCTCCCTGAGGATCCCCTCCATCCACACCTGCACCACAGCAGCTCCCACCTCTCTGCAGCCCTGGAACTGCTTAAAAGCCTCACAGATATGTATTTATGGGATCAGAGCATTACATAAACTGAGCTCTGAATTTCAAACAGGCTCTGTCCCTGCCCACTTCTGGAGGCACGTCACTGCCTCGGCCATTTTACAGCACAAACAGGTTCCACTCGCGTTTCCTTTGATGGCCAATTTTAGGTTTGCAGGAAAAGTGCCAGAAATTATGTCAGCAAAGAGAGAAGTTTCCCAGCAGCAGAAGTGCAAGAGAAGCAGCAGTAATACAAACTTCTCTACTTAACAGCCTTTGAAATGTGAGGAACAGGCCTTGCCTCCTGAAACCTCCTTGGAGGAGGGTGGCCGAGTGTAACACCTGGGGGCAAGCTGGCACCTCCTGCATTCCCAGGCTCTGATGCTGACAGCAGCTTCTGGATACCAAACTGAGTGCAGTCAGACATTAATTATAATTACAGACTTCCAAGCAGGACAGGCCACTCATTTTCTGCCTCACCTGCAATTCCTTTGGCCCCCCATTTCCCCCGGCAACCAACCCCAAACTTGGCTCCCTCCCCTGCTTCTCCTGCTCAGTCCTGGAGCCATAAATCACGAGCAAGACTGAGCAAATATTCCACTTGGAGGGACACAGCAAAGCACAGGCCTCAATTCCGAGGTGCAAAGTGGCAGTTCAGGTGTTAGAGCACCTCCTGGACAGAGCTGGGAGCTGCTCTGAGCTGAGATACTCCAGGGAATGCAGGTCCTGGCAGCTGAGCACACCAGATCGGCTCTGTTTGCCCAAGCAAAGGCTGTGCTGGGGCTCCCATCTTTGGAAAGCATTTTGGGATCAGCTGTCACATTAAGAAAATATATTTAAAGATTTGTACATGTCTAAAAGGTGCCTCTTTACAATAAATATTTGAGTTAATGAATTTCCAAGCCATTTGCTTCAGTCTCTTATCTCTTCACTTTGGAAGAAAAGGCCCTTATCAATCCACATGAACTGGCTGGAGATATGTAGTTAAATAAAACCCATTGTATTGACCCCAGGGCTTCAAATTATTAAAGGCAAAAAAAACTTTCCTAGGCAGAGAGGAAAGGCAGAACAATTAATTTGGACTACCCAGCTCAAATTAGTGCACAAGCCTCCACTCTTATCCTGCTGCAACATAAAACTAATCTGTGCTCAGCACCTGGAGGGAAACACATTAAACCCTCAGAGAAAACAAGAATTAAAATCCCAGGGAGAAAGGAGTAAAAAAACCCAGAATGTCTTCTTGGCTTTTGTTTTGTTTTAATTCTTCTCCTCTGTATTTGTGCAACTGGGAAAGAAGAGTATCCAGACAAACACTGCTGAGACTTTGGCTGATTCAGAACAGATGTAAGGTAATGTTTTAAACATCTGACCAAATTACTGCAGTATCTTTTATATCCACAAGGCACAGAAAAATACCAGCAGACACAGAGTGACCTTGTGTCCAGTTAATTTTTACTGAACTCACTGAATGAAGCTGTACTGGAGAAAAATGAACACCCCAAGCTATCCCAAAGGGTCACCAAGAGCACAGTCCATTCACTCTTCCCAGCCCATCCCTCATTTTAGGAAGGTTTATTAGAGTTTTGCTGCCACTTTTAACAGATCCTAAACACAGGAGTTTTTTGAGAAATTAGGAAGAGAGGAAATAAAACTGCCACAGACTGATTCCAGCACAAACAACTCCCACACTGCTGTCTGGCCCTGGGAGTGCAGCCTTTTCCAGGGTCAGGACAGAAAATCCTCACTTGGAACAACCTAAACATCTGCTTCTAAATCTGCACTTACATTTCCTTGTTTGACAAGATGAGAGATCCTTCTTTTTTGGCCAGGAAACAAGGTAGTTAAATTATCTTCTGTCTTTTCTTCATTTGCTTCCTCTTTGGATGGCTAGAAAACAAAAGAACAGGAGAACAGACTAGAAGATCCCTCACATAACAGAGATGTGGAAAGTCTCCTTTTGGGTTAACCTTGCAGGGGGCAGGTGAAAACACATGGTCAGCTGCTGGGCCACTGAGAAGAACCTTGTTGTGACCCCAGGAGCCACCAAGGAAGCCAAGGAACAGCAGCAGGACATTCCCACCCCAGCAGCAGCTCCATGAGCTGGCACAGGGCAGGATCAGCCCTCCCCTGCCAGCCACTCACACCTCACCTCCCATGGCATTTTTAGAGTCCAGGGGGTTTGGGGTGGTTTGGTTTTTTTAAGAAGTTGGGAACTGACTCATTTCTGCCCTGGGCAGGTGCTGACACCTGCTCAACACCAAACCACTGTGCCCCTACCCCATATTTAGGGAAATGTTTTCTGCAGGTTCATCCACAGCTGTCACTGCAGGAAGACTCTGGTGACACAGCCCAGGTCACATCCAGAAACTCTGGAAGAGGCAGAAGCACCCCTCCAGCCAAAGCTGCTCCAACCTGACACCTCAGACCTGCTCCTGGCCAAGGAGAACCACGTGGAAATCTGCTTGAAATTTGAATTGATTGTGAACTGATACAGAACACAAGTTTGTTTTTCAAAACTCCAGCTGCTCTCCAGACAATCTTGTTTTCAGTTTTTCAAAGCAACTCCTGGCAAAACTCTGAGATGAGCCTGACAATCTCTGAAATTCAGCAAGAGAGCCCAAGGCTGCATTTAGGGATGAGCTCGGGCACCACTTGGGATAAGCCCGTGTTCATCACCACAAGGGCACTCAGGATGAGCACTGCACCCTGAATCACTTGGCTCCCTAGGAACTCCCAAGTCTGTTAATTCACTCACAACCCCAATAAACTCTCTCACAATGCAATTCTCCCAGGCAGAAAAGCACAGCACTGCCCACACGCAGCTTCCTGGAATCACAGAACCCTGGAATACCCTGAGCTGGAAGAGACCCTCAGGGATCATCAGCCCAGCCCCTGTCCCTGCACAGACACCCCAACAATCCCACCCTGAGCAGCCCTGAGAGCGTTGTCCAAACGCTCCTGGAGCTCTGGCAGCCTTGGGGCTGGGACCATTCCCTGGGGAGCCTGGGCAGTGCCCCAGCAGCCTCGGGGGGAAGAACCTTTCCCTGAGCTCCAGCCCAAGCCCTGACACATTACTGAGACCAAACAACATGGGGTTGTGTTGGTTTTACACAGATTGGTGTTTGGTAGCAGGGGAGCAGGGGGAGGCACAGAGGTGGCTTCTGTGAGAAGCTGCTGGAAGCTTCCACCATGTCCAGCAGAACCAATCCCTGATGGCCCTGAAGATGGACATGCTGCTGGACAAGGCTGGGCCAATTAGAGGAGACTGTAATGCCTCTGTGATAACAGACTTAAGAAGAAAACCAAAATAAAGCGGGGTATGCAGTTTTAATTCCAGCTAGAGAAGAGGAGGAGGTGAGAACATGTGAGGAAAACAACATGGAGACACCAAAGGCAGTGGAGAAGAAGGGGCAGGAGGTGCTCCAGACACCAGAGCTGAGGTTCCTCTGCAGGCTGTGGTGAGACCATGGTGAAGCAGCTGTGCCCCTGCAGCCCATGGGGATCCACAGGGATGGAGAGATCCACCCACAGCCCATGGGGATCCACAGGGGATGCAGAGATCCACCTACAGCCCATGGGGATCCATGGGGGATGCAGAGATCCACCCACAGCCCTTAGGGATCCATAGGGATGCAGAGATCCACCTACAGCCTGTGGGGATCCACAGGGGATGCAGAGACCCACCCACAGCCCATGGGGATCCACAGGGGATGCAGAGATCCACCCTCAGCCCATGGGGATCCACGGGGGATGCAGAGATCCACCTACAGCCTGTGGGGATCCACAGGGG